>CM046853.1:46866863-47380933 GCA_025617745.1 Heliocidaris erythrogramma
TTTGGTGCGGTAAGTTGTTCCATGCAGAGTGATGAGGCAGCAAATGAGAAAGATCTTTGACCGTAGGCTTTAGAAGAAATCTTTGGAATTTGAAGGAGAGACTGATTGAAGAACGGAGAGTACGTGCCGGAACATAATGATGTAGGAGACCAGATATGTAAGTAGGAGAGAGTCCATTATAAGATTTATAGGTGAGGAGGTTGATTTTGTATGCGATGCGTGCGGTTATAGGTAGCCAGTGCAGTTTCTGAAGAATTGGTGAAATATGTTGAGAAGGGGGGACACGGAATATGAGACGGGCAGCTATATTTTGAACACGTTGAAGTTTGGCAAGGTCTTTAGCAGGGAGTCCATAAAGAAGAGAGTTGCAGGAGTCGAGCCTTGAAGTGACGAAGGCATGAACTAACCGGATGGTAGTAGCATAATCAAGGTAGCGACGAATTTTACTTATTTTCCTCATGGCCATTAGAGAAGTTTTACAGACATGGTCAACATGTTTTCTCATATTGAGAGAAGAATCATGAAGACTCCAAGATTTTTGGAAACTGGAGAAGGCGTGATCATACTATGTCCAATTTGGAAGTTGGGAAGTGGTAGAGAAGTGGGAAATCGAGAACCAAAGAAGATTATATCAGTTTTAGAGTCGTTTTAAACAAGCTTATTATGTACTGCCCATGATTTGATATCCTTTATACAAGCTTCTATTTTGGAGACAGCAGATGATCGGTCAGCAGGGTCAAAGGTAATGTAGAGTTGCGTGTCATCAGCGTATGCTACAGAAGAAACACCATGGGCTGATATGAGATCTTGCAAAGGAGCGCTGAACATGATGAATTCTAATGGCCCAGCAACAGAGCCCTGGGGAACGCCGCACCAGACGTGATGACAATCTGACTTAACATTGTCAATAAGGACGGATTGCTTGCGATTGTTCAGGTAAGAAGAGAACCATTTAAGAGCTGTGCCCTTTATGCCATAGCGAGAGGAAAGGCGATGACGGAGATGTATATGATCAATTGTATCGAAGGCGGCTGAGAAATCTAAAAGTACCAGCACAGCTTCTTTTCTGTGTATATTTCATTTCATGGACTCTTGTATTATGTCTTAATCTTTTTGTACATGAAGTCCCATAAAAGGTGTCATGTGCTATAGTATATGATGGGAAGATAGGTACATGAACTAAGTTGTAAAGCACACAGTATATAAACACCCTTTATTGTTTAAGATTGAATAGATTGGTCAAGTTCATTGTCCGCTAATAGTTAGTACCCAGCCAGTACCAGCACCTTTAAGAAGAAACAATAAGCAATGTAAGAATGCTTTAGAAGAGTATACTCAATGGTCCAGCTTCTATGTGCTTTATAAAGAGAGAAAAAGCTAGAAGAGGTCAGTTCTTTTAAAGTTTCCAGAGAAAGACTAGATACAGAGATAGAACCCCTAAGTTGGACGTCAGGGAAGTTTATTTTATAGTTTGCACGGGTACGAGTGTGCTAAGGTATAGACTGTTTAAAGCCTCCAATTGTATTTTAGCTTAGAACTTAGAACTTAAAACTTGGAACTTGGGAATTGGAATGACGAATAAAAGTTATTTCGCACAAGCCAACACCGGTTCTACGAATATATTTCTCTTGGAGTGTATTTGAGTTTGAAACTCCGGACTGCTTACCGAGTGGTGCAGGGCCCAGCCACACTAATGATTTATAATTATGTTTGTATAAATTATTATTAATTCGAAATAATTGCTCCATAATGATTAAAATAATCAGTCATTATTTTTTCATGGTTGAAAATCTGTCAGGAGGAGGGAGGGGCAAGGGGGCACCCCCCCCCCCTTCAGATACGCTAATGGACTTACATATTTTGTAGATCCTCACCGACTTCATGTCACACACAGTCATGGTTCTCAAGACAAGTCGTGATCATATAGTCTAGTTAGTTCTACCAGGGAAGTGTTACTTCCCTGGTTCTACCATGGAGGTACTATAGGCTAGTATACCTCCTTGGTTCTACTCGTAAACTCTATGGATCAGACTGACTGAATATTGTGTCCCAAGATTTCATTTATTTTGCAATTATGCTTTATTTTCCATAGTTTACTTCAATTTTCACTTTTCAGTATTTCCTTAAATTTTATTTAGATTTTCCCTGAATTTCCTTGAATTTTTCAACTTCCTTAATAATGTCCTTGACACTTTCAAAATACGGTACCTTGTTTTTTCCTGAAAGAAATTTCCTTGAAAGTGGAAGCATCATCAGATGCCTTCTATTTTGAGATTTCGGACAAGCAAGGGGAAAAAAGTTGTCACATATTTCATGTTCATTCTGTACCAGGGGTGGGGGGGGGGGGGGGCAAACATTTCCTTTCATCCCGGCCTTTCATTCGATGTGTAATTAATGTCAGATTTGGTTTTGGCTGGCACGTAGTAGGGGCACGTGCATTCATGGATACACCACCAATAAAATTACGAGAATCTTGGATACGCCACTCTTAATTAATCAGTATATTTATAGAAGGAATTCCTCGCACGCAATCTCATTAAAGCCTTTTCTGTTTCGACTTTTAACGGAATAAGGCCATTAGATTTACATAGGTCTCTCATCCCTTTAATTTGCAATAATCATGATAACAAATGAAATATACTGATTTAGAAAGATAAAGTTAGCATTGTATTATCATTGTTTTTCATTTTTTCGGCATTCCCGTCAGATGTCACAGTGCTTGCTCATACAGAGCTTATAACATCAGGGAGCATGTTTGGACCATGCCCCCCCCCCCCCACCCATCACATAAATATTTCACAGCGAATAACTTTTTTGGGACATAAGTTTATTTTTGAAGGGACAATATCAAGATTATGCCCTTTACGGCTTTACCAATTAAGCGACGTTCAGAAAAAAAAATGAAAAAATCAAGAAAATTAAAAATACGATAACCTTCCCTCTGGGCCAATCGACATTAGACTGCAAGCACAGACCCTAATTTGACACTTTGTCAGAAAATCATTGTGTCTTGAGATGAGCCTAATCCAGCTACCTACTGGTCGTGCCAATATAGCACAGAACTCCAAAAGACGTTCTGTGCAATATAGTCGCTGCTCCTATGGTAGTCTTACAGCGCAGACTCTCTTTTACGACTGACCAGGGTTTGTGCCTGCAAACCTATGCTGCAAACTAGATCGACGCGGCATGCACTATTCGTACGTATGTATTGTGTTGATCATAGTTGATCGTTGGCCAAAGACTTTTAATAGTATCAAGACAGATTACTCTTACCTACTTCCGTAGTACATTTTGGAGGCGACTCGGAAAAAATACGTTCCCCATAGGTATAACACGTGAAAAGATGTCTCACTTTATCTTGATATTTCATATCTTACTCTTATCTTTTTCAAGTATGATTTTTGCACGAGAAAAAGGATGGATAGTTCAAAAAACTTTTGGCCTTCCATCTCCCATAGGTTAACACGCAAAAAACGGTGAGGGGTGAGGGGTTGCAAGAATTTTTTCTTCTCGCCATGCAGCCCTCCGAAAGTTGCTCAGTGGAGGTGGGTGGGGTATCAGGTTTTATGGCTCCAGTTTTCCTCCATAATTCTCTGACAAGCAAAAAAAAGTTATCAGTTCTAAAAGGGGGTATACAATTAAAAAAAAAGCCCCTCTCATTGTCAGCCTCGTGGGCTCCCAAACTAAATTTGGTGCTCAATCCGGGTTTTTCAACATTTTAGGCAAGAGGCCGTACGCCAACTTTGGTTTCAAAAAGGGGGCCGCGGCCGATTCGCCCTCCGCCGCCCCTGCTATTCTGTTATGGATGTGAATAATAGGATTGCATAATGTTGGTGGTCGATCTCATTAAATTGATAGATTGGGGAAAAAAGGCAATAAGAGATCATTATATTTTCTCAATTCTATTGGATCAATTTTTAAAGATCGGTTTAAGAGAGAATAAGAGAGTATGAGAAAAATGAGGGGTGGGGGAGGAGAGAGAGACAAAGAGAGCTGGGGCAAAAGTAATGGGATATTCCTAAGACAGAATAGGACTGTCGACTGGTAATAAATAAATTATATCATCAGCTGCTATTGTTGGTTACTAGTTCAATTCAAAACACGGAGGCCATTTTCCCCCTTTTTCGTACAATCGGTATAGGCCCTATTGCGTTGGTGATGGCTTCGGAGCAAGCCCCTATAATGTTTTCTTCGCCTGCATGTCGTCTCAAATTTCTACAGCAAAATATTACAAATAATGTACCGTATGTTAGTTATATTGGTGGCGTATCCAGGAATGCATTGGGGGGGGGGGGGGGGGAGGCTCACGCCTGACGAACTAAAAATCATCAGATGCATTCTATTTTGAATTTTAGGACAAGCAAGAAAAAAAAATTATCACAGTTTTCAGATTCTTTCTGTGCGGGGGGGGGGGGGGTACACATTTCCTTTCATTCGATGTTTAACAACTTAAAGATATGTCAGATTTGGTTTTGGCTGGCACCTATAGGGGCACGTGCATTGCTGGATACGCTACCAATAAAAATAAGATAATCTTGGATACGCCACTCTTATATAAGGAATTGCTCGCACACAATCTCATTTCATTAAAGCCTTTTCTGTCTTGACTTTTAAAAGAAGAAGGCTAGAAAATTTACATTACAGGTCTATAATCCCTATAATTTCCATAAATCTTATCAAATGAAATGTTCCGATTTAATAGAAAAATAAAGATAGCATTTTATTATTTTAAAAATAACTTTTCTCGACATTCCCGTCAGATATCGCAGTGTTTGCTCATAATTATAGAGCTTAATAAATTTCACAGCAAACAACTTTAACAAAAATACAAACATCTAGTCCTAGCCCCTCCCCCCTGGTGCAGTTAGAGTTGATTCCTATCTGTTTGGGGACATAAGTTTGTATTTGAAGGGACAATATCAAGATTATGCCCTTTATTTACTGCTTTACCAAAAACGATGTCCAGAAAAAGAAGAAAAAAATAAAGAAAATAAAACATACAAACATCTTGATTAAGACTATAACCTTTCCCTCTGGGCCGATGGACATGTATCACAATATATACGCGTGCTTTATTTCGGGACTGAGCACTCTTCGTATTTAAACTCTTTGCTTTGGCGATGGCATGCATAAGTATGCTTGCTAGCGCGCGCTAGTTAGCTAGCTAGAGCGGATTCGATTGATCACGGAGAAGCAGTACATCATTTGCACCCTGACTTTTCATCCGAAATAACAGTTACTTGGTTTGGGACTAGCATGGCATCGTCAAGTACTGGAGAAAAGCCGCGAGTCCTAGTGCTCGGAGGTAAGTAGCAATTGTTTGTTGATAAATTCGCGCGTGAGAGATGATACAGGAAGATTCTAAATTTCTAACCAAGCCTTCCAAGGCGATGGCAATGCGACGTCGATAAATTGCTCCGACTCCGAGTCTTACGCCCAAGTTCCGGGTGAGGAGCCCCACAGTTTCCGCTGTGCATGTTATTATTTAGTGTAGGTAGATAAACAAGTAACATGTCTAAACTTAGTTTAGTACTAGTACTAGTAGTATTAGTAGTAGAAATGCAGGCCAAAGTCGTTATTATGCCCAGCCACCATTAAATCCGCCTGACCAAGTGAATATTTAGTCAAGTTTCTTGTGTTTTTATTATTGAAATTCTGATCATTTTCAATGGAATAAACGCTAGGAAAATTTTAGGATTGTTAATTCATCATAACTGAAAAAAATATCAGTCAAGAAGAGCGGGATTCGAACCAGGCAGCAACATCGTAGAACGTGCGTTGTAGAATAAGGATACTTCGACCATGCAGATTTCTTTACCACTAGAGTAGACCACGAGCAGCTGACGGTACAGATCGTTTTATTCTACTCTATAGAAATTCAGTACCGGTAGGCCCTACCTCTTTTCTGCTCACTGTTTTTTAGATATCCTAGGTAGGATTTTTGCCAATTTGAGGATTACTGGGCATATTACTAATATTATTAGCTATTATAGCCGAATATATGCACCTAGCCATAGACCTACAGGTTTGATGTTTTTATAAAATATAATGGCTAATATGCCCAGTAATCCTCAAATTAGCAAAAATCCTACCTAGGATATCTTTATTTCCTATTTCTTATCGTATTTTGCTCAAACCTTCATTGATCTGTTTCTTTAATTTTTCTGCTTCTTTTAAAACAAACTGTAATCAGGGTAGACATATTCCCTATAACAGGTGGCATGGGGTTTCATATATCGTGCCCTTGTTTCCAGGGTGGCTAGCCAGCCAATCACAGTGCTAGGATTCTATGGTTTTTACGGTTTCAACAATATATTATGTACTTGGGTAAGTTGGGTTGAATATTGCTGGATCCTGATCCTGTCATAAATATATGGATATTTTGAATATATGACAATGTAATAGATGAAACTTCCAATGCTTTTTAACGACTTGAAATCTTATAAAAAGTTTTTTGTTTTATTATTTCATCATATATTTTCAACTACCAGGTACTTATTCCTCGAATTGTAACTTAAAGAGTACCTGAGGCCTGTAAAAGTAATTTGTGTGTAGTTAGCTAACATAAAATCAACCCCAGAAATCTTAACAAGACATTCAACATTTACAGCATACAGGAGATATGATACCCCAAAAAAAATAATATAAATAAAACTTGAGCAAAGACTAGTCAACTGACCATGATCGCTCACCTACATGTAAGTTGTATATTGATTCAGAAACGTCTTCACTGCCAAGCTAAATATAAAAATTGCTTTCACTTACGTTGTATACTTCATGCATTTGTTGTTTTATTTGGGTTGTTACTCCTGAAATCGAATTTCAATCCGATAAATGCATTCTGCATTCATTAATTTGTTGTTTTATATGGGTTTTAGATTCTTCGAAAGTTACGTCCCGAATACCATTTTTCTATTCCATAATAGTATTTTGCGTTGTATATCTACTTTATTTTTCATTATACCCCCGCCATGGTAACAACATTATTGCAATAAATCCAGAAAATATTGCAGATCAAACAACTTCCTCACTTTTTCAAGTACTGTTCATGAAATTAGGCACACACATTGTTCTTGTAAAGATGTGAAAGACATATTGTTTCAATGTGTGGCAAACTGCATTGCCGTGGTAATGACATATATGGCAATAAAACAGGAAAATATTGCAGATCAAACCACTTTCTCATTTTTGGACCAATGCTCAGGAAATTTGGCAGACACATTGGGGCGGGGGCATTAATTACCTTCAGTGATATTTTTATTCTTGTTTCATTTTGGGGGAGTAGATTATCCGTAAGCTACGCCCCAAATGAATTTTTGATTTGATAAAAATATTTTGCATTTTATACTTCATTCATTTGTTAATTCATTTAGGTAATAGATTCTCTTTAATTTATTCACCAAATCAATTTTCTATTCAAATTTTTTTTTTGGCGTTGTGTACTTGATTCATTTGTTATGCCTCTGCCCACCAAAGGTGGTGCCGGAGGCATTATGTTTTTGGATTGTCCGTCTGTCCTTTCCGTCCCGCTCTCTCGTTCTCGCGATAACTCAAGAGCCACATGAGGTATGAACTTCAAACTTGGTGCTAGTATGTATCACCATAGGAAGACAATCTGATTAGATTTTGGGGCATGTAGGTCAAAGGTCACAGGTCAATTTCTGAAATTGGTGTATGTGAAATTAATGTTTTTTAACCTTTGTTATCACCATATCTCAACTATTTTTTGTTCATGACTAGGAGGAGATAAAATGATCAGACTTTTGGGTTATAAGGTGTAAGGTCAAATGTCAAAGAGGTCTATTAACATGTAATTAGAGGCTTTTTATTCTGGTTATCACAATATTTCAAGGCATATAGGGGACACAGTCATATTCATCTTGTTTAGTTCTGGTGATGGCTACTTTAAGAGTAAAAGACAAGCCTGATTATGATACTAGCAGACTGGTGCTGTCTTCTCAGTTCTATCTTTATTCTACCAGCATATTTTTCAAGGTCTCTATTTATGCAAATTAGAACCTGTCAGTATCAAATATCTAACTCATCTGTGAAAGGGTCCCAATTTCATAGAGAAAGTGTACATTCCATATTAAGCTGTGTGTACCACCTGTATGTACATGTACATGTACATTATACAATATTTGATTATGGTAAACCAGGGCTCGACACTTACTGAAAATGTTGGTGGGCCAGTTGGTCCAACATACTTGAAATACATGTATTTTCACTTTTGGTGGACCACACTCAATTTTGGTTGTCCACATTAAAGTAGCTATCCAAAGAAAATCACAAATTGTATGGCAATTAATGTATCACTAGAAACTGGGAAGCTTTCAGATGGCAATCGTATAAGTTTTATGTCAACTGCGTATCTGATGATTATAAAAACAACATAAATAAAAGCTCTTCTCAGCATCTGGAATATCCGAGGATTTGCCAGAAATATAGCGATGTTTTGATGTCGTCACACTAGGGATCGATCCTGCTTAAGCAGACGACGTCCTATAATGAATGAACGTAATTGCAATGCAATTATTTATCAAATTATAAAGAGTTTGGTACATTTAAACATGACCTTATTTCACACCATTCTAAAAGGGAAAGTGAACTGATTCTGATAACTAAAACCGTTTGATTGTAAATACACAGGAGAAGGGTCAATGATCAATGAAATAAACCCCACTTTCAAATTGAAAAGCCCTCCGAATAATATCACAGATTGTATTCGTTCCCTCTTGAAACGCCGAACATGCCCCGGTGCAAGCAGCTGAAAATACAATGGCGTCTTATTTTGTTTACAAGTGACTGATTCCTTTATTTTTTTAACGTTGCATTTTTCATCAAAATAATATGATACACGAAGTTAAGAGTGAGGCAACAGACTAACATTAAGACTGACGCTAGTCAAGTAAGAGAAATAAGTGAAGACGAGATGACAAAACAGGCACTGAAAAATGTGTAAGATGTTATGGGACATCGTCTGCTTAGCCAGGACTGGTCCTTCGTGTGTCGTCACACATCTCAGCAGCGTTCAAGGAGCTCTTCAGCTGCTATATCGGGGGCTGTATTTTACCGTTTTATAATTGATAATAATCATTAATTCAAATGTTTCCAAGCGATGAATTTGGATAACCTTGTTTAATTTATGCCATCTATGCAATAATAAGTATTCAGCCAATATTTTTTTTGATGGAATTTTCTTGCAATGTGATCTTTAAATAATAAAATAAATAAGATTTTTTTTCAGACCTTTAGAATTATTGTTTGTGGTATTGTTTTCCATTTCATGACATGTGCTTGACCTTTCACTTTCACATACTGTAAAAGCTGTTATTTTGGCGAATTTCGCAAGTTGATGTAGGGATGCGAATTAAACAGCTCACAAAAATATTGCCACTTGATTGCAATGATCAGGAAGGTGGTGATTGGAGCTTAAATTATCACCTTAATCTGTGCGATATGTGTGTAATTTGGTTTTTACAGACGTGTATCAATCAGATATGATTATTTACATCTGGGGGCTGACCTTTAACATCACCATCCGAAAGACATAACTCAGTCTCGAACCTGGGTCCGCTGAATCAGTTTATAACTTTCACTGTTAGCTGGATTACAGGGGCACACCACAATGCCCACAATGCTCACAACGCTCACAATGCTCGATATAGATGGTAGCACTTAATATGTACTCAAATTCTACTACGTATTGGTTCAAGACACTTCAAAAATTTGCTTAAATTTCACTTTTATTCTAGCTTAGAGCTAAAACCTCATGCCTAAATTCATTCTCCAATAAAAGACATTTATATTCTTTCATTTCATATGATTTTTTTATTGAATTGCTGTTGCAATAATTCAGATTTTATTGTCAAATTATTGAATTTCTTCGATTATTCTTCATTCTCAAGTACATGTCTAGTAGTCACATGACTCATGTTCACGATCGCAATTGTAAAATCTGCTATCGCGATCGTAAAAATCAGCTGTTGCTATCGCGAACGTGAGTCCCGTGACTTATACGTGTTTGAGAAGGAATCTAACAAAAAATCAAATTAAATAAAAGAATACAAATGTCTTTTACTAGGGATCAAATTGTGGCCTGAGGTTTCACCTTTGAACTACAATTAAAGTGAAATTTAAGTCAATTTTTTGAAGTGTCTAAGCAACTTTTACATGGCAGAGTTTATGTTCAAATTAAATGCAAGACTTGAAAATAGCAATTTAAACAACATGTCACATGCACATGCACATCATTCACTGTTTATTATCAACACGCGAACGTTTTGTGAAAATGTGCGACACATTTGAACATCGCGTTTGAGCTCTTTCCTTGTTTTGGGAGGATCAGCGATTCAAAATTTTGGGTGGTCACCATGGGACCGCCATTTCCTTGCTTTCTTCAAATTTGGTGGTCCAACACATCATTTTGGTGGACTTTGACCTCCGGACCACTGCTAGTGTCGAGCTCTGGGTAAAAAAAGGACACCGTTTTTATCATACATGTATTTAAAAATTGAAAGAAGAAAGCAAAAGAAGAAGAATAAGGAGAAGGAAGAAAAAGGCAGAAGAAAAGGGCAGAAGAAGAAGTTTTTAGTTTTCAGACTGAAATGACGCCAGCTGACATACATGTACATGTACATAAGACACGTATTGTAGATTCAGCCAAAATGATGGCAGTAAAGTTATGAATAAGGTGTCTTATGACAGAATGAAGTTACTCTTCACCATGAAATAAATTTCAAGATGAGAGGGATTTTATATTTTTCTTAAGAAGCTTCTGAATTATAATTTTTTATGTATGCACTGTACATGTATGTTACTGACATTTGTCTCATGTAGTGGTTCTACGTTTATATGCGAGACAAAGTCGTGACTCAGAGTAAAATGTCATTGAATCAACATATAGTGAGTCACACATTTGATTTAAAGTTCAATCCATGTTACCTCCATACATCTACAATCGTGTACTAGAGAAATCTGTGGTTAATGTATTGATTACAGAATGGAATATATGAATCTGTCTCACGAGTATGATTTTTGCCTCATCATTTTTCATACTTTTGCTGTTATTTAGATTTGTGTATTTGTCATAATGTAAGTTTGTTAATCAAATATCTTTTGGATATTTATCAAATTTTAACAAATTTACATAAGTTGTGAGATGATTGTTTGCTGTAAAATGACATGAAGATAATACACTCATAATAGCTACATACAGAGCTATACATACAGAGTGTCGCGACACTGGTGGTCACTTCTGATTGGTTCGTCATTTCATAGAGCTCCAAATACAATTTAGTTCCCTCCCAGAGATTGTACGTGAAAGGGAACTATTGGGAGCTTCACGATCCTCCATGTATTAAGCAAATACTGTTTACGCGTATAGGCATCTCTCTCTTTCAATGCGCTCTGGCTACATATGCATGGCTCCATCACAGTTTTGAACTTAAAGTTTTAAACAACAATCCACTAAATATGACATTGGTTCACACAACATTCAAACAATAACTGCTTGAGCAGAGCATGCAGTTGTAACTACAAGTTGGCAGAACCTTGAAGTTCATGGTGTCTGCATGGAACGTAACTTTAGTTTGCAGGCACAAACCCTGGTCTGTCGTAAAGAGAGTCTGCGCTGTAAGACTACAACTTGAGTAATCTCTGAAAGTTTCTGCCCTATCAATGCATCAGCATGGTCCTTAATTACAAGATAAACTCAATTAAGTTTAAAACAAAGAGCAAAACTTAAAGATAGCACCTGTTGTGTGGAACTGGCTATTTTCATTTTTTTGTTGTTGAAAAAAGATTTGTATTTCAAACTGGTGAAGGCTTGAATTTGGGATTTGTGTAGTCAAACTACAATCTTATCTAAACACCTAGATAATAAGCCCCTTTTTGCTTCAAATCAGTGTGGCTGTTTTTATGAGATGTGGGCATGCAAATAACAGCACTATACCAGATGGGAAAAAAGTCAGGAATTGGTATAGATGGTCGTTTTTTCTTTCTTTTTTTGTTCAGGTTATCCCTAATATATTGTTTCCTGCTCAGATGTGATTGTCATTTGTTGCTCTCTTCTGACATACATGTATAACCCTCATTCAGACCAGCAAAATTTATCATATGGCTTTCATTTTTCCCCTCTGAATGTATAAATAGACAATGTGTAAGGAAATGCGATACAGCAAAATAGAGGTTTGAGCATCATTTTTAATGAAAGCTCATTAAAGAATCTGAGTTTATTGCCCATGTAAACATCATATTAAACAAACACTTTATTACTGGGTAGGGATTATCGTGAGTGCACACTGATATTGAGTATTGAACAGAAATTTATTTATTAGGAAGGCTATTCCTTAATTTAGGAAACGCATGGGCAAATGATCTTTCCCCCGCAAGATTTTGCGACTTTAGGGATCACAAGAGAACTGGAAGTGGATGAGCGCAAAGATCTCGCAGGGGTGTAATTAAAGTACTAGTAACCTATACATAAAGACCACCTTTGTACAAAGGCCACATTTCTTGTTTATCTTGAGCAGTCTTTATATACAGATTTCACTGCACCTGTATCTGATCTGCATATTATGCTAGTTTTTACCAAAGCTGTTTTACAATGTATGTGAGGAGGAGAAAGATGTCCAGCCAGCAGATATGTGTATCTATAATGTTCATGTACATGTGAAGTGCCAGATCTGACTGAATTATATCGTAGACCTTTCAATCTTCAATCAATATGCAATCTAGTGTAACAAGAGAGTTAATTAGCCATGACAACTGTCTGGCTCACATCTCAAACCAAGCACAATCCTATTCTCTTTGGTGTAATATATAAATGTACAAGCCAATATACTACTGCTTTCTCATGTATGTTGGGTGTGTATTGAATTCACAGTGAGGGCTTTTAGATCAACATGTTGCCATGGTAGTTGAGTCACCATATTATTGCTCATAGTGTCACCATATAGGTGATCCTAGTCTGGCTCCCAGGAGGAATGATGTATTTCTCTCAAAACTAAAGTTATGAATATGATGGACAGCAATTTTTAGTAATGTCTATTGTCACTCATGAGGAAATACAGTGTTATCCTGTTTATTTGATTTTTTTTTTTTTTTTTTTTGGAGGGGGGGATAATTATACATGTACTTGAGAATGAAGAATAATCAAAGAAATTCAAAAATTTGACGCCATATATTAATTATTGCAACAGGAATTCAATTCAAAATATTAAATGAAAGAATGAAGTGGAGAATGAATTAAGGCATGAGAATTTTGTTCTGAGCTAGAATAAAAGTGAAATTGAAGCCAATTTTTGAAGTGTCTAAACAACTTTTACGTAGTACAATTTATGTACATGTATATTAAGTGCTAGATTTGCAGCAAGTAGGTCTAATTGTCGACTTTTATATACAGTGCGTCCCCCAAAAAAGTTTACAGTTGGAAAATGTCTCCCAAAATAAATATTTCAGAATATTTTCAAAAAGTTTTAATTCTAGTGTATCTCCTATGCAATAACACCAGAAAATCTGACTAGTTTATTACGCGTGAGTGACCAAAAACTACTTTTGTGAAAGTGTGCAAAATTCAGACTTGACAAGAATTGGTATTTGTTCTGGCTGGCATCAACAAAGTTGAGAACCGTTTGAAATTGACAGTTGAAAAAAGTCTCCCCTGTTAAATATTTTAAAATGTTTTCAGGAAATGGTCACACCTGTGGATAGCTTAGGGTGTCTTCTAACAAATGGTACAAAAATACCTCACAATATTTTACGCTTGAGTGAGCAAAAGCCACTTTTGTGACAAATTTGACATTTGACAAATGTTTGTTTTTTCCAACTGTTTACTTTTTTTCTGGGACGCACTGTATTGACCTAGTCCATATATGTTTACATGTACATGTATCTCTGTATACAGTACTTTACCTATCCTGCACATTTATCTATGTATACAGCTTGAAGTATTGCAAGGGTATATGTTGCCAGGATGTATGTAAATAGATCTCGCTTTCAAATAGTCCCTACCAGCATAGTCATCTAAATTGATATGCATATTTTTCCTAGCACGAAAATGCCCGCCAAATGTATTTGTTTCATTAAAGAAATACCTGTGTGTGCTTTCTATCTTAGCATGGTATTTCATGTGAAATTTTCTATGGTAATAAGTTTTGTGTCATGTATATTCATGTGCTTGCCACTACTTTTAGCTTTGTATTAAAAGAGTATACAGTATGTATTCATGTGTGTCAGAGATCATTCTATTTCAAGATATTTGCAAGGCATTGACAGGTTTACAGTATATTGTATACATGTACATTTCGATGTTTATTTTCACAATTTTAGAACTGAAAAGTGAAACTGTTATATTTAAACATGCCAGTAGCACTAAATTGCTATGTCAAGCTTCAGTTTTTCACAGACAGGCACATACATGTACCCTCTTCAATAGACTACCGTAACTTCCCTAAACAACATGCATAAAGTGGTACAAAAAACTGTCATTAGGTAATCATAACATGCTTCTACCCATCTTCAAATCATGCAGACAAATTTCCATCCACTCATATAGACTCTGTAAAACCGGGCAATCACTCCACATAGTGTCTTACTACATAAACCCGGGCGGCACCATTTTTAGCAACATGACAAAAATCATCATTTTCTGCCCAAATACAACATATCTCAAAATATGAACCCAGCCAGCGAAGCAAGGGTTCCAGGAGATGGTATTTAAAAGGTTTAGGTACTGCATCAGGAGCTCTGGTTCCTTGGGGTATTTAAACATTTTCATTTGTTATTGTACATGTACATCATTACATGTGATTTACAATAGTTATGTTTACACGTAGTACATAGCATCGATGCTTTGTAAGTCTCGAAACTATTTCCATTGCATTCAGACAGGCCATGATCGACTTGCTTCTATCACCCACTCGTGACTATTCATCGCTCACTCGCAGCCAAAACAATAATTACTGCACCACACACGGTGACCCGAGTACCGGTATAATTGGTATGGTCAAGATGCGCAGAAGTTTGTGCACAGGGGTCATATCATGCGAGGTTGCGAGTGGAGCAGCAATTGCGTTCACATTACAAATAGTCATAAGCGCGGTGGGTGGTCTACCGCAAAGCATCGATGCTTTGTCACTGGATCCTGAAATTTACTCCTGCCAAACTCGCTGCCAGAATAGTTTCGAAACCTAGCTCCAACTCGCTTCTATCTCGTGACCAAAGTAGTCTCAAAAGCTAGATAGCATCGATGCTATCGCTCTACGTGTGAACCCGCCTAATATTTCAGGTGTACATGTAGATTGTTACTCACGCCGATGAAATCGGCAGGGTTATGTAAAGGGCTCCGTATGTTTGTTTGTTTGTTTGTTTGTTTTTTTTTTTGTTTGTTTGTTTGTTTGTTTGTTTGTGTACAAGATAACAAGAGAACGGGTGAACGGATTTGCACCAAATTTTCAGGGAATGTTCAGAAAGTGACAGGAAAGAATCGATTAGATTTTGGTGATGATTGGTTGACCCCTGCAAATTCTGTGTGACCTTGAACTTTTGACCCTGTAGTAAAGTATAGGAACTTCAGTTCAGAGAGTGACAGGATAGAAACTAGAAAGTTTGATGACCCCAAACTTCGCCTGCCGATGCAGAAATATTTTGGTCAATCAAAACACTCATTACTTCGTCTCACCAAAAATCTATTTCAGGTTTATGAATTTTAGAAGACTTTTAGACCCATTATTTGCTATTTCACTTCAAATCCGCACGAGCCTGCAATGAATATTCAAAGCCAACGTATCCCAGCAACAAGGGATTTTTCGCGCTTGAACTGTACTCTCGTTGCGAAATCGAAAGCGGCTAGGTATACGGTATACGTATAGCCTAGCACGTCTAATTTCTCCTATTTCTTATCTTCTGTGCATTTCTGTTTACTTTCCCCGGTTCTTTCCACTTTGTTGTGGAAGTTTTTGTGATTTATTTTATCCTGGTGGACGTGTAGTACGTGATTTTAATTGTTTTCAGTGAAAATCTGGTGCGTTTGTTCGACGTGAGTGAGTCTATCGCACTCGCGAGTGTTCGCGTGTGTTGATCTGAGTGAGTGGCTGAGTAGCTGTAGTGTACGTACATAACTATACACAGCACTGTCGCGAAGTGCCTGGGGCCGGCTGACTGTAGTACTGAGTGAGTAAGCTCTGTGCCTCGCATGCACGTCATTTTCAAGTCGAGATCCAACTTCTTTTGTCGTCATATTTATTTTATCCAAGCCCGATGAAAAAAAAACAACAACCCGAATTGCAATGTAAAGATAGAACATGAATACATTTACTAACACTGACATGACTGAACCAAGGCCGTACGCTGCGGGGAGGGGGGGGGGGCAGTTGCCCCCCCCCCCCCCCCAGAAATTTCAAAATCATACTTTTTTAAAATCTGGTTTTAGACTTCAAGTTATGGGTTCCTTTGAAAGTGATCATCTTGCCCCCAGGAAAAAAATTTCTGCGTACGGCCTTGGACTGAACACTGAATACAAATTGCTAACATTTTTTTTCTCACCACGCCACACTCTCTGACATGTCTAATCAATTACTTTTAGGGGAGGGATGTTTCAATAATAAAATATCTTTTTCAGAAGAATTTTTTCAAGGGTGGGGACACACAAAGCTATGACCTGGATATGGCAAAATTTATTGGGGGGGGGGGGGGGGGAGATGTGCCTCTTGTTATCCCCTTTGAATGGCTACTGCTTACAAAAATAATCGCAACAAAACAAAACCTATTGGGTTAAGGCGTGGGTCTGCCGCCTTTGACGGCCTGTCTAGTTTTATAAATGTTTTCTATTAGACTCTGTGTACAAAAATTGCATTGAATTACATGTATATTTCAATGTATAGTCTTCATTCAATGGATGTGTATTTTGATTCTTGCGTTCTTACTTAAAGGGAAAACCAACCTTAATAGCAACTTGCTTTGAAAGAAAGAGGAAAAAAATCATAGAAGCAGATGGATGAAAGTTTGAACGAAATCGGACAAGCAATAAGAAAGTTATGAATTTTTGAAAGTTGTAATCACTACATATGGGAATTTTAAATTGGCCGAATAGGTAATGTCACTGTGATGTAGCTGTGGACAACTCCCCAATTCGCTCCAACAAACAAAATAACTAAGATGTCACTTTTTTTCAAAATGTATTACTCAGTAGGGTCTTTTTCTTTCATGAGGACCAATAACAGTATGCTATCTCTAATATATTTTGAGCCCTGCCCTGAGGGGTAAAAGCGCCTCGAGAGAAAACCGCAAATTAATGATATATTTGTGTACGGCAAATGGGAGAGTTATCCACAAAAATGTCACAATCGACTCACCAAAGTGCCAATTTGAGATTCACATAGATGTAGAGATCTCATTTCTCAAACATCCATTACTTTCTTAGTCCTTGTCCGATTTCTTTCAAACTTTCACCATCCTGTTTTTCTTTTTTTATGCTTTCACACAAATCGTCTTATTACCAAGGTTAGGTTGCCCTTTAAACCATTAATGAATGAATTCTCCCTTTCCCATAGGCTCAATACAGTACGCACTTCATGGGTTGAAATTAGTCCTGTGGAGTTAGAAGTTGATGTATTATCATAGTTATTATGCATATACATTAGCTAGCTCAGGAAAGGTTTGTTAACAAGCTGACAAGTATCTTATCTTTCTTTTGCTTTGAAGAAGCACTCTATCTTAAGATGACTGGTCAAATCTTTAAAAATCATGAGGATCTGGGGTGTTAGCTAGATGATAACCTTTTTATAAGATTAAATGTAGGAAAGGTTGTGATGATTTTCGCACATGGGAGTATAACCTTCCCCTTTTCTTAATAATAGTAAGAAATTAGGATATCAAATTTACCTAAAATAAAACTCAGCCTTCTCTGATAAGTTTTCCAGGAATAATGATCTTGTATGTCGAGAAATCTTTGAATGTAATGAAATACCTTGCCAAAGAGAGTAACTTGAAGGCATAGACTACTTTTGACTCAGTTTTGATGAATTTCCCTTTTTTCTCATACTTGTATCTTTAGGTTGTGGTTTTATTGGAAGGAACTTTGTCCACTATTTGGTGACCAATGATTTAGCAGCAAAGGCAAGTACAACTAATTATTAAACAATGATATATTGTATATATATGTTTGCCCATTTGCAAGCAAGCAAGGTACAACATAAAAATGTGCACAGACAAAAATGTCCAGAGAGAGAGAGAGAGAGAGAAGGGGGGGGGGATGAGAAAAGAAAGCATGAAAGAAAGGGGAAGGGTAATAGTATGCTTTTAAGCACTAGAAATGAAATACAAACAATTTATTTTGCTTAAAAAACATATAAATTTGATTATTTATCAGTTTCTTGAACTTTCTTGTTTTGCAAATGATTGTAGACCTGTCCCATAATTTCATGCTGAGACTGAGAACACCCGTCAAAGTATTCAAAATGAATCACAATTTGTTCATAAGTAAGCATGTTACCACTGCTTCAATCGACCCTACTCACATTTTGATAGGACCCCCACCTGTATGAGATATTTTCACATCTAGGATTGAATTTTACAGTTGGTTCCTCAAACAAAAATGTACTTACCTCTACATACATGTATAATGGTTAAATGGAAATGGAAATAGAAATGGTGTGACAAAATGATTCAAATTTCTCTCTTGACACTTTGTTGCTGTATGTTTTATTTTGACTTTTCATATTGTTTTACTTTCATCTTTATCTTCACCATTTTTGTAGCACTTTCTGGATTTGAATTTATCTGCCACTGAAGCTTTTATGGTTTGGTATGTTTTATAATCAGATAAAGGAGTTATGCACCACTTGTGCCTTGCATACTATGCACAGGTTAATATACTGGCAGTGTTTGTGAATAAGTTGGGTATGATTAAGGATCAAAGAAGCTGTACACCACATCCAGTGCAAGTATTATACATGTGTGAGAGCATGGCAGTGAGGATGTGGCGATATGGAATTAATAATGGCTGTCAGTAAGCTGTGAGCATCTTCAATTATGATGCCAGACCCCACCAGGGTTCCCCTGGATAATAAAAACTGCCACAGTTAAGGGAACTGCATGAGGTATACTGTACATGGAGAATAACATATTTTCAAGAGCCAATTTCAAGTACATGTAATGCATTGAAACAGAACATGGATTTGGCACCATTTTTAGGGCTGCACGATATCGCATTTTGGGTTATTCGATATTCGTCAGCTTCAGTATCGCCAATATGGCAATATATCGCCACCATCCAAAAATGTACATTTCCAGTCACCTAAAATTCAGCACAACTGGAAACGGTTACTAGTTCCCGCCCAGTCACTATCATCCTGCCTCTGAACTAAATATCACATATTTAAATCGAATTCAAAATTCTGATTGATTAGAAAATGAAACTACATCATTGTGTTTTTTTCATTGCTCTAAAAATGCAGGATGGATGTAAGGGAAAATTCAAGCTTCGCGGTACAGACTTACATGTATGTACGATAAATACCTTCGTAAACTAGATACTCAGGGCTTCTTGTTGAATATTCATGAGTTTACCCTCTGCAGTCAAAAAAGTCTCATAGTAGTTTTGTTCCAGAGTACGTCTTTATGGCAGAATTCCTCAAAAATCATTATTTCTGTGAGTTGTTTTGGGTGCCAATAGTATGATTTTCCAAAGCAAGGAATTGCTTTATGATAATTTGCATTGTTGTTGTTGCATTGTATTTTTGATATTTTAAAGCTTAATCTCTTACTTGTATACCTGTGTCTGCACGAAGCACAGCCTGTATTCACGCCCTAGTTGTGCTAGTGGACACCATCATGACTTTGCTTGCGTCTTTCTCTTTGACAAAATATTACATAGATCTTTCACGGGCCATATTCTGAAAACTGTTAACTTCTGTGTTAACTTTTATGTTAGGTCCCAAAGTTCACATACTCTTAACATACCTCTAAATCAGTATTCTGATAAATACGTTAAGGGTATGTTATCTTTGGGTCTTTTCTTAGGTTACGCCCCTGACATGCCCATTCCTCATTGATACTCCAGTTATAATCACTTTTAAAATGTACTAGGCCTGAGTCATCACAGGTTTTTCAAAACCTGTGTTCGACTTGAACATTTCGGGCGGGGACCGGGTACCCGAACGGGAATTCCCAACAGCAGAAAATTTGAGGGTATGTAGTGACGGGAGTCAAGGTAAAATTGTTAAACTAAAATGCAGCATAGAGGACAGTTACTGAATCCAAATCGATAAAACAATGCTTTCCCCCCCCCTCCCCCCCGAGATAAATAAGATTTCGGAATAAAAATAAAACATTAAGAAGTACAGCCAAAGGTCTCTTCGTGCCCTAAAATTGAAGGCTGAAAGAGGAAATCAAGCTTCATGGAACAGTGCGCGTTCAGAAATAAAGTCAGAATGTGAGTCACCTGTGCTCAGTGAGCACGAATACAGCCCTAGACGGTAATACACCCCTAGACGGTAATACACACAGATGAGGGTCGAATATATCTGACGAGATCGGATCAAAGTAAGCTTCAAAACAACTAAAATACATGTACCACGTAAGCGACAACAAAAATACAAACGGTACCGCCTAGCTTGAATTTTCCTCGCAGCTCTTATGTTTTTTTCAAGAGTCGTGAAAAGACCTATGGTCGTCTGAAATGAATTCCATTTATTACTGCAGCATATATAATTGGATTACATTGAAATTCAGTTTGTGAATTGCATGTTTAAAGTTCTAAATAGCAGTATATTTAGTGCTAAAATTAGTTTGGAAATACCCGTAATGAAGGCCCGGGCGGGGAACCGTTTCGACTCAGACCTAAAATGTACTCTTTGCCAGTCATGCCTTTTGTTTGATCATGCCTACAATTATTTACCTTTCTCACTAAGGTGTTCATAAAAAAAAGCTACTTCATTCCATTTAAAAAATATTTTCTCCATCTTTTTCATGTTCGGAAAAACATAGCAGAGAAAATATCTTCTGCATTTCATGTATTAATAGACCAATGTGTATCGTACATGTAGTTAAAAGGCCGTAGACCAATGTTCCATGTATGTTCTATGTTAGCTTCTAGGTTATCTTAAGGTTCAAAGAGGTTTCAGAATACAAAAGCTATGTACCGGTAACTACTATGTCAAGTCCGTGCATGAGACTTGCGTAAATGTTATGCATAGGCCCGCTGCATCTTCCCGCCAAAAATTTCATCTCTAACTTTTGTAAAATGATATACTTGTAGAGGAGACTGGGGTAATTGGGCTTCCTATGTCTTTGAAAGCTCATAATCACTCAATGATAAATTACATGCCTATATCTCAACTCCTCCCCCTATCAATTCAGGAAAAAAAAATAGCATTGGGCTCAAAATCTGCAATCCAAATTTCATTAGCTAGAAAGTGACAAGTTTAAACTGTACTTTACATTTTGGAGTGTGATATCATTGATTTAAGTCATTAAGCTTAGTCTTGTCTTGAAATAGGAATAATATGAAGTGAGGAACATAACAGAAATTTCCTTCATAATACAAGTGAAGATGTCGCTTGGGTTTGATTGTATCCCCCTATGCATGAACAGTATGAAGTTGAAGGTCATCCCCCTTTTTTATGACATACCGGTACTGGATGCCTGACAATTCTGAATATTTGATATACAGTCTTACCTCGTATATCCAGCCAATAGTTATACAAATCTCTATCAACCAAATGCAGTCTCGCATTGTACATAAAAAATGTATGTACCCTGTTCTTTCACTCATTTCCACAGGTCTGAAAATATCACTCAAAATTTAATAATCATAGCAAGAGTAATTACATTTTTACATGCATACCCCCCCCCCCACAATGACCTTCATTAAAATGCAGTATTTAAGCATACCATAGCCAAAACAAGCAATGCGACCTATGGGGTGTTGCAAGAAAGTTGCAATCAATTGCAAATTGTAAAGCAAATTAGAACAACCATTTTGAATGGTTCAGGGTCTGGCCATTCAAGAAGATGCGCTTGCAACAATGATTTTGATTGGTCAGTACCGATCAGTTGCAACTTGCAATCGATCGCAACTTTCTTGCAACACCCCACTAGTCTGTTTTTAATCAGGGAACATCTCACACAATATCACTGTAACAACCCCAAAATATATTTATAGTAAAGCCATATAATATACAAGATCATATAATAACTAGAATTTAATTCGTCATGAGGACGAATTAGGTGGTCTGTCTTTCAATTTGTATGATCATGATTGTAATCAGGATGATCATAATAATGGGGAAATACTATAAACTGAAGATAGGAAGTCAAGAATGCCACGCATGAAAGTAATGATCATGACGGTGATGATATTATATCATCACCATCATCATTATATCATCATGACAGTGGTGATGATAATGAAGTTGATGATAATCATCATCATCATCATGAATATCATCATGACAGTGATGATGATAATGATGTTGATGATAATCATGATGATGATCATTATAATTATCATCATAACAGTGATGATGATAATCATCAGCATCATCATGAATATCATGACATTGATGATGATAGTGATGCTGATGATAGTCATCATCATGAATATCATGACAGTGATGATGATAATGATGTTGATGATAATCATGATGATGATCATTATATCATCATGACAGTGATGATGATAATGATTTTTATGTTAATCATCATCATCATCATGAATATCATCACAGTGATGATGATAATGATGTTGATGATAATCATGATGATGATCATTATATCATCATGACATTAATGACGATAATGATGTTGATGTTAATCATCATTATCATCAACATCATCATGAATATGATGACAGTGATGATGATAATGATGTTGATGATAATCATGATGGTGATGATGATAATGGGGATAATGATGATGAACATGACTGCAATGACAGTGACCTTAACCAATGCCAAATATAAAAGAGAGATCACATTTTGTTATGAAGATACGACCATAAGTTGATTTTTAAAAAAGTTGCTGGAACTTGACGTTATTGGGACTGATGACTGACTAAAATTTGAAGATAATTGACGAAGCCAATTTTAAGATATCAAATAGCACTATTTGACATTGCAGGATACTTGGGAGATAAACCCAATAGCTTTAATACACGACAGGGAATCACAATTTCCATAGGGTTGTACACAAACTACTGCACACTACTTTCCAATAGACAAAACACGCAAAATAAGGCAGTTTAGTACATGGTTTGTGATTGTATATGATATAATAGTCGAAGAAGATGGTAAAATGAAAGGCAAAACGAAGCAAAAAAAATTTTTTTTTTTAATGGACCCACCGGGGATCGAGCCTGGGTCACCGGAATGGGAGGCAAGTGTTATAACCAATATACCAAAACATTTCCCATAGAGATAACACGTAACGAAATCGGGATTCTCAAATCACATTTTGTAGTGAAAAATTGGGGATGATCCCGACATCTGATCAAAAATTGGAGACCACACTTATAAAAGCGTATAGTCTCAGCTACAACATATTAAAATCTGGAAGAAAATGGACCAAAAACAACTGAGATACAGCTCAGAGAACAATGTCATGTAGATTCATGATTCGAAAAAAAATCATCTTCCATAGACATAACACGCAAATAGGGAAAATTCTGACATGGCATCTTTAATTGAAAATTTCACTGTGATGACGTCATCAAAATGAAAAATGGTGGAAACTGATTTTGTAGGAAATTGCCTCAGCTATGACATATCAAAATCTGGGCGAAAAACGACCAATAATTACGAATCTAGAGCCAAATTTGCATAAATGTGATGACGTCAAAACATGAAAAATGGAAATTTGGATTTCTGGTGCCATTTTGATGACGTCATAATGTTTATAAGGGTCAAATGATACATGAAATCATATCTATGATTCATACCCTACCTGATGATGAAAAAAAATTTGGGGATTTATGGACTATTTAAAGAGCTAGAGTTAATTTTGTAGAGGCATGTTTTTGCACGTTTTTACGTTATTTTCGCCATAGGTGCGCGCACGGATTTTGAAGTTTGACGCGCCCGTACGACCTTATTATTGATTGAAATTGATTCCAAGTTCATGGAAATGATGAAGAAAAGTGTCAGGATTGCAAATCAATCGAAAAAACAGTGTTTTAACGTTATTTACGACTTGCGCGCGTGTAAAACGCGCGCGCGGACACTTACGCACGGACATTTTTGAAATGCTCAAAATGACCTGAAACGTGTGCAGACTTGATCCTACGTGATTTTGAGCATTTTTAAATTTTGACGCGCGCGTACGCGCACGTCCTGACCTCTAGATGACCTGTGAGGACATGACTTGATGAATCGTCATCTGAAGTTTATGTGATGTGAATATAGTTGATTTTTGATGATCGATTATGAAGATATAATCGATCTTGTAAATTTACAAAATGGCGTCTTGATGACGTCACGATGACCAGATGACCTCCTAAAGCTTCATGGACCATGTCCATGATCGACCTCATACATGACATGAAACTCGATGACATTGACCTGGCCGATTTTGAGATTTGGAGGGTACAAAAATTTGTAGGAAAAAGAAGAAATAATAAAGAAGAAAATTCTGACAAAATTAAAAGGTGATCTGTCGATACCGACAGACCACCTAATAAGAAGAAATAAAGAAAGAAAAATCTTGACAAAATTAAAAGGAGGTCTGTCATAAATGACAGACCACCTAAAAAAGAAGAAAAATCTTGACAAAACTAAAAGGGGATCTGTCGATACCGACAGACCACCTAAAAATGCTCTGGGCAAATACTTAGATGTGACGAAACTCAGACCAGCTGCAGCTGGATTGTTTTTTTGTCTGTGAACTCAGTTACCTAATTCCAATTTTATTTCTGACAGTGAAAATGAATATTCAAAATAAGCCTCCTAGACTCCTCTTTTCCTCTTATACTTGAACCAAAAATAGCACTATAACTTTTACCATATTGTCAAAGTGTAGCACACCCTCATGTAATAAACCCAACTTTCAGGGAACTGATATCCATGTATAGGAATTAAATATCATGAAAAGATAGAAATGACGTACTATCATTTTTAACTTTTCTTATAAACAGTTATGTACATGATAAATGTATATGCTATCTAAGCGTTATCAAGTTAACACTGATGGAACAACAGTTCCGATACATAAATATTTTTAAAATGTTCAATTCTACTATCACCTTTGCATAATGTTGAGATTTGTGCATGTCATATCCAAGCCCCAGTAAAAAAAACAATATGAGAACTAGAATTTAATTCGTCATGAGGACGAATTAGGTGGTCTGTCTTTCAATTTGTATGATCATGATTGTAATCAGGATGATCATGATAATGGGGAAATACTAAACTGAAGATAGGAAGTCAAGAATGCCACGCATGGAGATGCTTCTTGAGGACAGGAATGTAGAAAATGTGTGAAACGGTCATTGGAAGATGTGATAATATTTGTGCAAGATAACAATCATGATAATGGTCATGATTATCACGATGAAGGTGATATAATGATGATGGTGATGACAATTATAATACATGTAGCTATGATGATCATGACGGTGATGATATTATATCATCATCATCATCATGAATATCATGACAGTGATGATAATGATGTTGAGGATAATCATCATCATGAATATCATGACAGTGATGATGATAATGATGATGATGATAATCATCATCATGAATATTATTATGACAGTGATGATGATAATGATGTTGATAATCATGATGATGATCATTATATCATGATAGTAATGATGATAATGATGTTGATGATAATCATCATTATCATCATCATCATCATGAATATCATGACAGTGATGATAATGATGTTGATGATTATCATGATAATGATATAATGATGATGATGTTGATGATGAAGATGATGATGATGATGATGATGAAGATGATGATGATGATGGTGATGACCATGACTGCAATGACAGTGAATGACAGAGAAAATCACATTTTCTTATGAAGATACGACCATAAGTTGATTTGTACAAAATGGCGCCTAGATGACGTCACGATAACCTGATGACCTTGAAAAAGATGTGGGATCTTGACCTTATTAGGACCGATGACTGAAGAAAATTTGAAGATAATTGAGTGGGCCAATTTTGAGAAATTGTGATATGAAATAGGACTCATGATATTGCAGGATAGCTTTAATACACTTCAGGGAATCAGATTTTCCATAGGGTTATACATAAACTACTGCACACTACTTTCTAATAGACATAACACGCAAAATAAGGCATTTTATTACTTGGTTTGTGATTGCTTATGTTAAAATAGTCGAACCAGATGGTAAAATGACAGGCAAAAGGAGGCAAAAAAAAGATTTTTTTTTATTGGACCCACCGGGGATCGAACCTGGGTCACCGGAGTGAGAGGCAAGTGCTTTGACCAATATACCAAAATATTTCCCATAGAGATAACACGTAAACGAAAAACGGGATTCTCAAATCACATTTTCTAGGGAAAAATTGGGCATAATCCCGACATCTGATCAAAAATTGGAGAACACACTTATGAAAGCTTATAGTCTCAGCTATAACATACTGAAATCTGGAAGAAAATGGACCAAAAACAACTGAGATACAGCTCAGAGAACAATGTCATGTAGATTCATGATTCGAAAAAAAATCATCTTCCATAGACATAACACGCAAATAGGGAAAATTCTGACATGGCATCTTTAATTGAAAATTTCACTGTGATGACGTCATCAAAATGAAAAATGGTGGAAACTGATTTTGTAGGAAACTGCCTCAGCTACAACATATTAAAATCTGGGCGAAAAACAACGAATAATTACGAATCTATAGTCAAATGTGCATAAATGTGATGAAGTCAAAACATGAAAAATGGAAATTTAGACTTCTGGCGCCATTTTCATGACGTCATAATGTTTATAAGGGTCAAATGATACATGAAATGGAATCTATGATTCATACCCTACCTGATGATGACAAAAAATTTGGGGATCATAGGACTATCTAACGAGCTAGAGTTAATTTTGTATAGGCATGTTTTTGCATGTTTTTACGCTATTTTCGCCATAGACGCGCGCACGTATTTTGAAGTTTGACGCGCCCGTACGACCTTATTATTGATTGAAAATGATTCCAAATTGATGGAAATGATGAAGAAAAGTGTTAGGATTGCAAATCAATCGAAAAAACAGCGTTTTAACGTTATTTACGACTTGCGGACGCGTTAAACGCGCGCACGGACGCTTACGCACGGACATTTTTGAAATGCTCAAAATCACCTGAAACGTGTGCAGACTTGATCCTACGTGATTTTGAGCATTTTTAAATTTTGACGTGCGCGTACGCGCACGTTCTGACCTCTAGATGACCTGTGAGGACACGATTTGATGACCCGTCAAGTGAAGTTTATGTGATGTGAATATAGTTGATTTTTGATGATCGATTATGAAGATATAATAGATCTTGAAAATTTACAAAATGGCGTATTGATGACGTCACGATGACCTGATGACCTCCAAAAGCTTAATGGATCATGTTCATGATTGACCTCATACATGACATGAAACTCGATGATATTGATCTGGCCGATTTTGAGATTTGGTGGCCACAAAATTTTGTAATAAAAATAAATAAAGAAAGAAATAAATAAAGAAGAAAATTCTGACAAAATTAAAAGGAGGTCTGTCATAAATGACAGACCACCTAATAATGTGATGAGCTTACAAATGTAGTTTTCTGCAAGGTTATGTACGTGAACCCTAAATGGCCTGTGTGGGACTAGTTGAAAAGAAGTGGCAAAGAGACATCTTTGGAGTGTTGCTACAAGAATTTTGAATAGATATTTAAAAATTAATTACTATTGAAAGTAATAACATGAACATGGTTGATTTACAAAGTAACCAAATTCAAGCTTTTGGTAAGAAAAAAAATCAAGTTTTGGACAAAAAGGTGTGTTAAACCACATTTTTCGTTCAGCTACTTCTTGCCAGTTTAAGTTTTTAAATTAAAACGGAGAAAGAAAAATACACCTGTAACTCTCATAACATTCTATGTAGATTATCTTATAAAGTATCCAAACCTGCAAAAATACTTTTGAGAGCCTGGAGAAGGTCATTACATGGGAAATTAAAACTTATGTAAAAACTTATCACAAAATCTAGGATGTACAAATGTACCAAAACATTTGACCAGCACTGTGATTTGATTTGATTTGATTTGATTTGATTTTATTCGTCAGGCATATTGCAATACAAACATATCGAGGTACCATGACAGGATAGCCCATGAAAGCCGAAATGGCTTATTTCCAATGGGGGACTGTATAAGTCTATACTGTGTGCTTATAATAGTGTGGTTGTATTCATTATATCCCTGCCAAACAAAGTTTGAAGGGGGTATATATATATATATAGGAATCAGTCGATGATTGGGCAGTCGGGCGGGCGGTCGGACGGTCCGTTGCAAATCTTGCGGATCGAACTACTTCCTCAGTTTTTGACCGAAAGTCATGAAATTTGGTACACACATTGGTCTTTGTGGGAAGATGTGCAAGACACATTTTTGGGATGAGTCGGAATCAGCGTTGCCATGGTAACGGCATATTTATGGCAGAAAATCAAGGAAACACCTTACGGATCGAACTACTTCCTCAGTTTTTGACAGAAAGTCAAGAAAGGCTGTTGTCACGGGGCGGGGGTATTAATCATCATCTTCAGTGATATTTCAAGTTGCTTTGCATAAGGATAAATTCACAACAGAAAATGTAACTTAAGTAAAACGCAAAGATATTTCAGCTGAATATTTCAACAACCTGAATCCAGTAAGGTGTATGCTACTTACATGTATGTCCTAGAGATGACTATACTCAGGTATCACTTTCATTCTTATTCTGTCTGTGGTTGATTCATAGCATTTTAACACGTTCTTGGCCCAATTCACACTAGTGATGTATATAGAATGGTTGATTCATAGACTTAAGACATGCTTGGCCCAATTCACACTAGTGATGTAGATAAAATGGTTGATTCATAGCACTGTAACACATCCTTGGCCCACTTCACACTAGTGATGTAGATAAAGCTAATGTTCAGTACTTGCAGTGGAATTATTAAGAAGTTACATGTTTATAAACCATTTGTGTACATTTATTTGACATTTGCTTTGAAGTACATGTAGATACAAGACTTAATAGTACTATACAACACTTTGACTGAAAAAAAATTAAGTGGTAGCATTTTTCAAAAAAACTCATGTGATAAGTTTCAAGCCAAAATAATAATACTATAGTAAGTAATTTTTATATAGCACATAATAATGAATTTGCTATGCGCTTTACAGAATTTTTGAATGTTATGTGTTTTATTATCAAATTTTGCCTCTTTTGGTATAAATTTATAATTTTGCTGGTGAGTTAATGAAGTTAATCCATTAAAAAAGAATCATGATAACCTAAACAACATTACTTGGTTTTACTTGTTCATGATTACCTTGCTTTTCAAAAAAAGAATGAGTAGAATTTGCATCGAAGCCATGAAAATGTTGAGAACCCTACAGAGAGAAGATTTGTTGAGGAGAGAAAAAAGAAGAGGAAAGAAAAGAAAAGAAAAAAGGCCACATGAATTTTTTTGTTAAGGGGTCAAAAAGAGGGAAGTAGTGAAGTGAAGTGAAGTTCAGGTTAGATTTGCAAGTAACTGCTCTCTAGAAATTATCAGATCCATACCAAAAAACACATGTGTTAAACACATTTGGGGAAGTGATTATTTATCATCATGTTGAGAGACATGGGACCCAAATTTAACAAGACAAAGACTGGTCATTTTGATAAAGAAGAGATGACTCTAAAGGCGTGTTTTCACCAGCCTGAGTTGTCAAAATAGCACGCTGAATTTGATATGAGGAAAGTAACCCAAACAGAACTAGATCAAACTAATTCGTGATGGAGATGCAAATAGCGGGCCATTTTGTGAGTTTCCTAGTCAACTAGGATTTTTTGTGAAATAGTGTGATATTTGGTGAATTAGTGATCTGCTTTGCTGTTGAAGATGCACTCTGGTTTGGACTAGGGCTTACTAACTTCTATAACTAAATCTAGAAACAATGTCTCTGCCCAACGAAGATGGTGCCGGAGGCATTGTATTTTCAGGTTGTCCGTCCATCTGTCCCGCGATATCTCAAGAACAAATTTTTTTCAGGTTTGAGCCTTGTTAACGCGATATCTCAAGAACCATTTGAGGTATGAACTTCAAACTTTTTGCGAGTACATGTATGTATCACCATGGGAAGACAAATTGATTAAATTTTGGGGTACGCAGGTCAAAGGTCATAGAGGTCAGTTCTGCAATTTCAAGTTTTAGCCTTGTTAATGCGATATCTCAAGAACCACTTGAACTTCAAATAGTGAGACAAAGTAATAAAGTGATTAGATTTTGGGTTTAGTAGGTCAAAGGTCATAGAGGTCAATATGCATGAAATTAAAGATTTGGTACTGGTCAGCTTTGTTATAACCATATATCTCAACTATTTTGTATGCGTGAGTGTTAGGAGACAGAGTGATCAGACTTTTGGGTTGTAGGTCAAAAGGTCAAAATGTCAGTTAACATTTAGTTATAGGTTTTTATACCCCCGCCAAACGAAGTTTGAAGGGGGTATACTGGAATCAGTCGATGGTTGGGCGGTCGGTCGGTCCGTTGCAAATCTTGCAGATCGAACTACTTCCTCAGTTTTTGACCGAAAGTCATGAAATTTGGTACACACATTGGTCTTGGTGGGAAGATGTGCAAGACATATTTTTCGGATGAGTCGGAATCTGCGTTGCCATGGTAACGGCATATTTATGGCAGAAAATCAAGGAAAACAGCTTGCGGATCGAACTACTTCCTCAGTTTTTGACCGAAAGTCATGAAATTTGATACACACATTGGTCTTACTGGGAAGATGTGTACAACATATTTTTTTGATGTGTCGGAAGCTGCGTTGCCATGGAAACGGCATATCTATGGCAGTAAATCAGGGAAACATCTTGCGGATCGAACTACTTCCTCAGTTTTCGACCAAAAGTCAAGAAAGGCTGTTCTCACGGGGCGGGGGTATTAATCATCATCTTCAGTGATATTTCTAGTTTATTCTGGTTATCACAATATTTCAAGAGCATTCTGAGCCACGAATTTAACTGAATTAGGTGGAAGCATATAAGAGATGCAGTCACAATCTTCTTGTTTCTTATGTTTTTCTTTGTTTTGTTTTTTTCCTTCTATTTTTTAAAATCTTTTCTTCATCTGTTTCTTTATTTTCCCAATTCAGTATTCTTCTTTCTTTCCTTATGTATTTCTTTGTTCTTCTTTCTATTCTCTTCTCTTTATGTTTCTTTATGTATTTCTGTGTTTTCCTTCTCTCCTTTTAATTAAAGGAAATAGACAGTATCACAGAAATGTAGTAGCTGGGCATGCTATGCTACTCATCATTTATACAGTCTGTCCCAGAAAAAAAGAAACCGGATTTCCTAGCACAAAGTTTCATAATGAACAATTTCCTTGATGAGATACGTGTATGAAAGGCTTTGCTTCTCATCTTTCATTTGATGCACAACGTAATATTAATAATTCACACAAGCATTTTCGGCATCGAATGGTGGGTGATTCCTCAACAAACATGGTATTTTCTGAAAATTATTAATCCGAAACTGTCAAACCTCTCCACGACTGGTGACATTCTGGTACATTTAGTTCAAAATTTTTGATTTGGTATTTAGTGCGTTTTGCAATGAAACTCATCATATATACATTTATATATATATATACCTAGATTCTACTATAAGGCAATTTTATTTTTTTTTGTATATACGTACATCATCGCAAAAAGGACGTTACAGTGTGGGTCTGTAAAGAAATATTAGAGAGCATTAAAGCTGTATCCAATTAATTCTGGGTTTTTCCTGTAAAGTTTGTATGCCTCATGTACATGTTTCATATACACGTTACCAAAAGCCATCAATTTTGAATGTTTCATTGTACAACAAAAAACATATATATTGATAAACTGCTCTTAATTAGGTCTCCCTACTCATATGAATGCTTTAGTTAGGGAACAGATGTTTTTACAAGCTACTTGTCTTTATTTGCAATTATTCTTGTCCCTAATTGGCCTGTTTAATAAAGCTGAAGTAGCAGTTGATTTCAAGAGTCCTGATGGTATTCCTGTGTTGTAGCAATTACAGGTGTTATGGATAATTGCCTGTCCTAAGGCGAGAACCATACTTTCTTCTTTTTTTTTTGCAGGGATCCAGATTGACATTTTTATGTTTTGTATGCATGCATGTTCCCTTTTCATATAGTAATAATAATAATAATACAACATAAGATTTCTATAATGCCATTATCCATTTACAATATTTTTTTGTCTGGAGTTGAAATTAAGGGGCCTGTGTGCATTGGATCCCTGCTAGTGTTCTTTTTAGGCTTCAAATCCTAGCTCTAATATCCTTTGGCAAGACAATTTATCCATAATTTTGCCATTCTCGAGCCAGGTGTATATGAATATGCATCAAGTATGAAGAAATTAATCGAATGCAGAAACGAAAAGGTTATGTTACTGCACAGAATTACAATTATAACTACCGGTATTACAATATTAAAGCTATAGGCATTGGCCCAAGTTTCAAAATAAGCTGCTAATTCTGATTTGGGGAAATAAAACCAATCATTTGCATTGGAGACAAACATTTCACCCTTGTGCTTGGGATATTCAGCCAGCTAGTCAACCAGGTGCACCTGGACTATGATACTCTGAAGCTCAAGCTAATTCATGAAGCAAGTGGGCTTTGTCTTGTACGAAAAAAGAAATTACAACTTTCCACTTTGTCTAAAGGAAATATTAAATTATATATGCGCAACCTATATATAATAATTGCAAATGTGTTTTTACACAAAACCTGTAAGAAACAAAGCAAATTGATCTTTATGAAATTTTCTGTACAGACCAAAAGGGAGAAGAGCTCACAAGATATGTCATGGAGTTGCACAATTGTGTTTGATTGGTTGCTCAACTTTCGTTGTTGTTTTTTTTTGTTGCTTTTATTCCATTCAGCTAAATACCAGGGTAGACTACCCCTTTAAAGGCTTTTGGTAACACCATGTGGTAGCCTTTAGTTGAAAGGTTACTTTCATCAAAGAATCCACTTATGGGGCATTGGATGAAGTAAGGAGCATACTGTTCGAAATACATCACTCCTTTTATTAAAAGAAATACCATAGTTGAAACTCTCTTTTAGAGCAACAGTTCTTTTTAGATTTATACTCTCCAAACTTCTGTTACCTGCTCACAACTTTCCCAGTCTTTCCATTTTGCCTCATTTTTGTCACGTCTGCGTAGCAGAAGTGAGACATAGGTTCCACTTTCAGATGGCGGCAACGGCGTTAAGTTTTGGAAATGCTCTCTTTTCAATTGTATTTGTTCAATTTCCTGAAACTTTCATAGTAGGGTTATAAAGTATCACAAACAATGTGGAACATATTTCTGGTCAAAAGTCAAGGTCAAAGGTCAGTTGAAGTCCCAAAACTTAAAGACCCCGACCGAAGCGAAAAGTGAAATTCACAAATTATATCCCACTCAAAAGCTTTTTAGGTACAAAACACAACAATGCAAATATTATGCATTTCCACCGCTTGCCAGCTGAGTATTTTGCTTTAGAAAAACTCAAATTAGCGGGCTTCAAAATGGGTTTCACTGTGCTTCTCACCGGTCTGAATTCTATGACGTAATACTGTGTCAGGAGGGCAGTGATTCCATGCCTTTATACGTAGAAAATTTTGATTATTTTGTTGTTTTCCAGATTACGCATTCGAGTTTTTCTTGCTATTATCACTATTATCACATGGAAATATCATAGGAAGTATTTTCTGCTGAAATTGATGAAACCATCAGCTCTTGGCAACATTTATTTTCCATGTTTTATTTGCCTCTTATTTGGCGCAGCTTTCCATCTATCCACATTCAGATTTGTGTGTAACAATTTTACTTGACATAGCAAACGTGCCCAAATAAGAGCCAAACAAAGAAATAACAAAAAATAAGGTAAAGGGCTGTAAGTGTTCATTGATTTACACACTTATTAATTTCAGTGCCATTTTCCTCTGCAAATTGTTTTTAAATGATGAATTCCCTAATCTGGAAAGCAAGAAATAAATGACATATTTAACGTACAAACGCATGGAATCACAGCCCTCCTGACACAATATGACGTCACAGAATTCAGGCCGGTGAGAAGGAAAATAAAGCCTATTTTCGAAGCCTGTTAATTTGAGTTTTTTAAGGCAAAATACTCAGCTGGCAAGCGGAGAAAATGTATAAAAATTGTATTGTTGTACTTTAAAGCTTATAGGCTTTTGATTTCTCCATTTCACTTTTCGCTCCGGTTAGGGTCTTTAACCTGAGGTTAAAGTCTTTGAATATTTACTTTATTTCAAAAGTTTATGTTCAAATTCCATGAAAATTGTTATCAATCTTGGTAGGAATTATCTTTATGTCACCCTATTTCAAATGAATACCCAAATCTTACATTTTCATCACATAAAAGGTCACCTATTGAAAGTTTAACTCAGCTAAGTTAAGGGTTACATTTTGTTTTGTCTCTCCATGCATGTATGTACATGTAGTATGTGAAATTGTATTTATACTGGTACATGCATTTTACTGAGAACTCAAAATTTTGCTGGTGTACATGCATTTCAACCAAAATTGGCAGGAATCATCCATAGGCAAGGAGGATCTAAATTAATACAGATAGGGGTGTCTACCATCAGGGGGAGGAGGGGGGAGGGCACTAGGGTGGGAGTTTCGGGTATTTTTTCAATTCGGGAACCCGACGATTTTTCGGGCGGGTTCCCGGTTACCTGAAAATCATATAACACAAATTACAAGCTTATATTTACCCTTAAGAAGCTATTAACACTGGGAAAAACTCGAAAGCGCATCACTGCAGTGGGGCGCTACATGGATATTTACATGTAGATATTGAATGGCTGGTCGACGTTATCTACTGCCTTGTCATGTTACATACATGAGTAATCATTAAATACTTATTTTCGGGAAACGGGCATGTAATATTTTGACCCGGGACCCGATGCTCTCGGGCGGGACCCGGGTACCCGGTTTTTAGTCCCAGCACTAGAGGGCACCACCCCAAGAGCCCAAATAAGGGCAATAATTAGACCTTTTTAGAAACCTCACCCTGAGGCTAGATGGATCTAAAATCTAGATGGGGTACCTATTTCTCAAGGAAGGGGGGGGGGGCTTCTGGGCCCCACCCCAAGAGCCTTCCTTCTTCTTTATCTAACCAAATTATGTTGGAATCATTCTTAGGGGAAGAAGACCTCCAGTTGTTCCAAGTATAAAACATTGTCTTCAAAGGGTCTGAGGGGCAGCACCCCAAAAGTGTCCCAATGGCAATTATTGTATCCCCCGGCGGAATGTCGGAGGATTCAGCAGCGTTCCGCCGCCACCGCGTCACATACTTGTGTGCGCTCTAGCGGTCACATTTCTCAACAGATTTTGTTCAAATTTTGCATGAAGGTGTCTCTTGGTGTAATCTAAAAACCTATAGATTTTGGTGATGCTGCCTCCAGTGTTCCGTCGTTTATAGGGTCAAAGGTCATATTTTGATAGATGTCTTGTGTGCACTGTTGTGTGCACTCTGTAGGCCACATTTCTGGATGGATTTCTTTCAAATTTTGTATGCAGATGTAACTGGTATAATCTACACATCTTTATTTTTTGGTGATGCTGCCCTCATTATTCCACCCTTTATAGGGTCAAAGGTCATTTGTCCATTTCATGCACTCTTCTGCATTTCTTGAGAGATTTCGTTCAAATTTTGTATGGAAGTGTATCATGGTAAAGTCTATGCACCTAAAGTTTTTGGTGATGCTGCCACCAGTGTCCCGTCTTTTATAGGGTCAAAGGTCATACTATGGCGTGAATGCACTCTGCAGGTCACATTTGAAATGGATTTGTTACTCTGACGGTTTGTAACTTTGACAGTTCATAATTGAAAATGAAAAATGGTTCATAATTCCGAAAAGTTATGTAGGGCTCTATTGAATTTTTGGAATTACAAACCTTCGGAATTACGAACCCTATTTCATTTTCGGATTTACGAACCTTCAGAATAACAAACATTTGGAATAACGGACCTTTGAAGTAATGCATCAAATGTTCAGAATTATGAACCCTATTTCATTTTCGGAATTATAAACCTCTGGTATGTGAAATTTGTGTTTCGAAATTACGAACCTGTGGAATTAAGAACCTTCGGGAAAAAGAGTACCCCCCATTACATGTATTTCATGTATATATTCTGCTTCCTTAAGACACACATCTTGATTTCAAATAAACTTGATACTTAAATAAATCTTAGGTAAAGGGGATTTAAAGGCCATTTCCACCCTAATATAAAATTGATTTGAATAAATAGAGTAAAATTAAACAAGTATAACAGTGAAAATTTCAATGAAATCGGATGTAAAATGAGAAAATTACGGCATTTTAAAGTTTTGCATTGTTTCATGAAACAGTCACAGGCGTAGCCAGGATTTTTCAACAGGGGGGCCAGGATTTCATTTTAGGGGGAGGGGCGGTTTTGAGCACGCGAAGAGTGCGAAATTGGTGATGAGCACGCAAAGCATGCTCACAAGGGGGTGGGTGCAGGGAGGGAAAGCTCTGACGTTTTATAGCAAATTTGAGAGAAAGATAATGGCTTGTAGCAACCTTTTTTAGGCGGAACGTTATTTCGACGTCCGAACTGCTTTTCAGTTATTTGGACGTAATACTGCACTGTAACAGGAATGGGTGCATGGACGGGGGGGGGGGGGGGGGGGGGGGGGTTCTCCCCTTCCCGCGCAAAGTGCGAAAGCTCTGACGTTTTAGCAAATTTGAGAGAAAGAAACGTCTTGTAGCAATCAATTTTTAGGCGGAAAGTTATAGTTCGACGCCCCGACTGCTTTTCAATTACTTGGACGCAATATTGCACTGTATGTAACAGGGGTGGGTGCAGGGAGGAGGAATTTCCCCCTCCCGCGCAAAGCACGTTTTACAGCAAATCTGAGAGAAAGATAACAAGCTCGTAACACTTTTTTTTTAGGCGGAAAGTTAGTTCGACATCCAGGCTGCTTTTCACTTATTTGGACCCAATACTGCACTGTATGTAATAGGGGTGGGTGCAAGGAGGGGTGGGTGCAAGGAGGGGGAGTTAGCCCTGACGTTTTAATTAGCACCTTTTTTTTATAGGCGGAATGTTAGTTCGGCACCCTGGCTGCTTTTCAGTCACTTTGGATGCAATACTCCACTGTATGTAATGGGTGGGTGCAGGGAGGGGGAGTTTCCCCCTTCCTGCGTGAAGCACGAAAGTTCTGACGTTTTTCGCAAATTGGAGAGAAAGATAACGGCTCATAGCAAACACTTTTTTTAAGGCAGAAAGTTATAGTTGGATTCCCGGACTGCTTGTCCATTATTTGGACGCAACATTTAACTGTATGTAATGGGTGGGTGCAGGGAGGGGAGAGTTATTTTAATTTTGAGAGAAAGATAACGGCTTCTAGCGCCTTTCAAGGACTTTTCTCTCATTTTCCCCGCTTTTTCGTTCTTGCTTTTTTTTTTCTTTTCAAACTTATCCTTCAGTAGTGTTCTTTTTCAGATGACCATATGGAATATATAGAAATAGTATTTTTGTTTCATTCCAATGCTGTGGCATTGCCCAGCAGCCATACCAATGCTGGAGCTATAATACTGGAGTGCCATGAGTGTTGGGTGTGACAGAAATGAGCTTTATAGGAACCCATTATTGTTAATATTGTTTGTATTTTCATTATTATTTTTATTAATATCATTATTATTATTATTATCATAAATTGTATTATTGTTGTTGCTATTGTCATTATTATTATTAGCATCATCATTCTTATTACTATTACTATAATCATATTTGTTATTATTAATATTCTCTACTGTCTAGATCCGTGTGGCAGACAAGACGCCCCCTCAGATGGCATGGATGAATGACAGACACAAGGTCAGAATTATTTTATGCTTCATGCATATGTATCCATCCATGAGTTAGCCTTGAGCTTTAGATAATTCCATTTAATTTCAGTCCATGATTCCAGTGAGTCCAAAACAATATGCATATTGATAGCCTTAGTGCAAATCATGCTTAGAGCAGACATGCTACTATTAGTATGCATGTCAACCAGGAAGGAAGGAAGAAAGAATATTTGTGAAATCTAAGAAGAAGGAAATGCCAAGGCGGTTAAATATGAATATGTTGAGTGTTAATCCACTTTACGAGCACTCATTATGCAAAATGTAAAAGAGAAATTTGTCTTCCCTTTCAGAAATATTCATAGTGCATGGGTCTTTTGGCAATGACTTCATAGTCCCAGATATATAAAGCGATGTATGTTCCTGTGAATCTTTGTGAAATTATACTCTTATTAAAAAGAGGAGCAAAATTAAAGAAATGGAAAGTTAATTTTTGAGCAAGAGACAACACTCCCCGACTAAATTGCGTCTATATGCCTGTGGTATCTCTGGATATTTGTCTCACATGATAATGATGCTGTATCATAATTATGAAAATATGTAAACATTTCAGAACACATAATTGTATAGATTTAGTGGGCCAGTCACATTGAAATTTCCCCAGACGAATTTGAATCTCAATCCACCCCTAGTTGACTATTTCTGAGATAACTCGGCATTAAACCTAGCATTGAGGATGCATGTTCATTGAATGTAACATCATCTCCAATATTGTCTAAATGGCAGACATGTTTAAAGGGGGATCATTATTTGCAGTGAATATTTTTCTTGCTGTATTTTCCTCTTGATTGAGGATGTATCGCCCGGGGCAGCTAACAGCACTGTATGTCATCTATCATGGGACGAATATACCATGCGTTTGATATGCAGAATACATTAGCACATGAAATAGTGGTTTCTAAACATGCATTGGGGCTTGAGTTTGTCAGTCAGCTAAGTAGCGGGTACACATGGGACTCACTATGCTTACTTCTAAATCTTGAGAAGGTTGGAGTTGTTAAGGCCTAGAAAGAATATTTAATTAGACTCATCTGGCACCCAAGAATGGATGCACATCATACATGGTGTTATCATTTGAAAACGTGTGAAGAAGGAAGAGAGTCGTTTTATTTTATATAACAAAGTATGATTATTTCTTACATTTTTATTGACCATGCAGAAGAGAAAATGTGTCATTTCATGTTAACATCGATATGAGCGTTATTTAGAGGTTTAAATCCCATCTTAAAGAGAAAGTTGAGTGCTCGTAAAGTTGAAAATATAATTTGTGAGCTTTCTCGTTCCTTTTATGTCCGTTTGGAAGAACTTTATAGACGAAATGTCCCATTCAAATGTCCTCATATTCATATGTTTTGGTCAAACATTCATGCCACATGTGTGTACAGTCCTATATACCCGTTGTGGCTCATGGAATGTGATGTGTAGTACCACGAAATACTGTTTATATCAAGCTAAACAATTGAATAAAAAAGAAGAGAAGCAGAAGTTTAAAAAATTGTCTAATGAAGATGTAATTATGATACATATGTGTGAAACTTTATGGCATTGTAAAGGTTAAACTATTACTCGCATTTCAGGAACTATTCACAAACTTGAAATCTACTTTTGAAAACCTGCTCTTGAACTGTCCACCACAGATGAGATGAATTAAATTCCTTGTTGCAATTATAAATTGTCTGTAACCAATATCCTTCTTGTGGTTTCCTATTACAGGAAGCAATTGAAAGCGTGGACTTTGTCTCAGCTAATCTCATCAACCCAGGTACGTACTAGGCAAAGACTGTTCCCATAGCTTAGTTTGTAGTTCTCATTGACTTGTACACCCCTTTCATTGGAGAAAGTGAATGGCATATGTTGAATGAAATGCAATAATGTAAAGCAACCCAGGAGAAGTAGTGTACATCAGATGGGTCGGACAGTCGGACATCACAAGCAAAGTTTGATAGCTTAGGTAGTATTATAGTAACACTGATTATTTTGCACTAGTCTTAATCATCTTGCTCTCTGCTATTAATATTTCAGTTTTTGTCATCAGAGTATGCTTTGTGCTGTAAATGATGTACCAGTAGGTCGATTTTCATGAATATTTGTAAAAACAAATTTTGTAAAAAGTGACTTAGAACGCACTTCTGGATCAAGTATAAAATGTTGAAATTTGATAATATTAAAACATGCTACCACTGTTCATTACACAGTTCTGTTTTGCATGTACATTTTCAAGATTAAAAATTGGATTACTTAATAGTTGACTTTGAGACAGATAACTTTGATATCATTATGTTGTGCTATTATAGGTTCAGTCTCCAAAGTCTTCTCTGATGGTGATGACTCTTATGACATAGTGGTGAACCTAGCAGCTGAGACGCAGTATGGCAGAGCAGATGTAGTAAGTCTTGAAATTAGGTTGCTAAGTGGTTTCCATTTAGAATGGGTTTTCCTTCTCCACACTCTTAAAATACGAGTTTTGAGAATTGTGACTATTTCCTTATACTGCTTCTTTCATTTCAGACAGAGAAAGATGTGACTCAGTGTACATGTACAGTATGTACATTGTATATTTCAAGCTTATTCCAGGCTTGTTTTTATTGAGATAGACTGAAATGAATTCCAAAGAGTTTACAGATAGTAAAACAGTAAATGAGCACCAAACACATACTAATAAATGGTAATTTATAATGGATGGCAAGTGTGATTGTCGATGGGACATAGAACTCATAGTAGTAACAGAGAGCAACATCTTCTCTTAACAAACTAAATGATAGTCATTTTGCTTTAATTAAAACATGTAACATATTTCTTTAAACATTTCAAAATAGAAAATATGCTCATCTCAACCACAGAAAAAAAACTTTAAAAATGCTCAAGAAATGATAGTTTGATATTTAATACCTCGCTTAAAGTCGACGTCGCATGTGTCGAATAGTCGCTCAAGTCGATAAAAATAAAAAGTCCCAAATTATCCTCATAGACTTTAATTTACGTGTGTTAATCCTTTGTACAAGTTGATTTTTGTAGGTCGAATACTCGCCTAAATCGTTCAAATTCTCAGAACAATACCATGAAAAACATTAAATTTACACTGCGCAAGTCGAACTAGACGGCGATGTGAAATCAATCATTGTCGAAACTGCCACTCGCCGATTTTGTTTACAAAACTTCCCCGACTTGCTCGTGCGATCTCTGGCTTTCGCACTCGTTCTGGCTCTCATGTGAAGAACAAAATGTCACGTGTGAAGTCATGTTTGCACGGCTGCCCGGCCAGACGGACACCATACCTGCATCACGACCATGTGCTTATAAATGTATGTAAGGGAGGATTTAATACATTGAAATTAATCACTGGACGTGTCTGGATTTATTCTTTATTGTCCAACTTGTAACGGGAGTGTGAAGTAATATACTGGGTACATGAAAGGTACAGAACATGTACGTTCTTATTTTCTCGATGTCGGCACAATATAAATCATGGTACATGATGTGATGAGAACTCCCAATCGATCAAACTGCCGGGCCGCCTGCAACTGTCCGCACCGCGGCGTCCCCGTGTTATGTATACACACGTAAGTCAGATTTTCTTCGACTTCCGCACAAGTCGAAAATTGCCTAAGTCGACGCATTTCACTCAGTCCCATCATGATCGACTTAGGCAAGGTTGACTGTACATCCAGTAAGAAGTCTCCTTTTTCATACCAATATCTGTCATCAAGGATCCTCATAAGTACTTTGGTAGTTCTTTTGCCAACACCACAAAGTCATTTGAAAATATGGATTAATAAAATTTCCCCCTATTTTTGTTTTGGTTTCTAGATTTATGAGGAAGGTATTGTAAAACTCAGCCTAAACTGTGCCCGTGAAGCAGCAGCCACAAAGGTCAAGAAATATATTGAGATATCGACAGGTCAGGTCTATTCTTCTGACAAGGTACATTTATCATTGAGCAGTCTTTGTTATACAGTACATTGCATATAATAAAGTATACCAAACTTTGGTAGATTTTTTACATCTTCTGTGATCTTGAAGGAATGTTTCAAAGCTTTTAGAGTGGCACACCTAAAAGGGCAATATTCAAGAGTGACGTTTTTGTAGTGTGAAGTAGTTGTAGAAGCAGCTTGTCCAATAACTCTAAACACTACGATGGTTAGATACAAAATCAATTTCAGTTTCTTTTTATTCTATCTCTACGTTTCCATGAGAGCTTTTACAGTGTAGTTCATGTATATGTATACATGTAAAATGATAGGAGCCAGCATTACACTGTAAAATGATAGGAGCCAGCATTACACTGTAAAATGATAGGAGCCAGCATTACACTGTAAAATGATATGAGCCAGCATTACACTGTAAAATGATAGGAGCCAGCATTACACTGTAAAATGATAGGAGCCAGCATTACACTGTAAAATGATAGGAGCCAGCATTACACTGTAAAATGATATGAGCCAGCATTACACTGTAAAATGATAGGAGCCAGCATTACACTGTAAAATGATAGGAGCCAGCATTACACTGTAAAATGATAGGAGCCAGCATTACACTGTAAAATGATAGGAGCCAGCATTACACTGTAAAATGATAGGAGCCAGCATTACACTGTAAAATGATAGGAGCCAGCATTACACTGTAAAATGATAGGAGCCAGCATTACACTGTAAAATGATATGAGTTGACATCCTTCTGGGTCTTAGCAGACAAATTATATTGTATAAAGAAACTTGAAAGTTTGCAGTATCATTCTTATTAAACTTTGGATTGATTCTTTATCATTCCAGAAGTACAGCAAAGAAGATTCTTCTAAGCTATCCCCATGGACAGGCATTGCTAAATGTAAATTACAGGTGGAAGAAGAACTTAAGAAAATTGATGGGTTAGTATCTTTGTCTCTTCTTCCCTCTTTCTCCTTTCTCCTCTCTCTATTTCTATATTCCTCACTATACCTCCCCTCTCTATCTGTGTATATCACTGTCTCAATCATTTTATCTCACTCTTCCCCCTTTCTCTCTCTATTTCTCTATAAATATAACTTTTTCTCTCCTTCTCACTTTCCCTCTTCTCTGTCTTTGTCTCACTCTTTCTCTCTCTTTTTCTCTCTAGCTTGCTCGCCCTCTCTCCTTCTCTTGCTCGCCCTCTCTCCTTCTCTTGCTCTTACACACACTCTCTTTATTTTTTCTCTCTTCCTCTCCCATTCTTCATTTTTATTTCTCTACCCACCAAAGGTGGTGCATTATGTTTTTTGGGGTTGTCCATCCGTCCCACTGTCTTTCTCATTATCGTAATATTTCAAAAACCATTTGAGGTGTGAACTTCAAACTTGGTGATAGTATGTACATGTGTCACCATAGGAAGATGATCTGATTAGACTTTGGGGTAAGTAGGTCAAAGGTCAAAGGTCACAGGTTGACAATCTCAAGAACCATTTGAGCTATGTACTTCAAACTTGGTATTAATATGCATCACCATAGTGAGACAAACTATTAGATTTGGGGTTAAGTACATGTAGGTCGAAGATCACAGGTCATAGAGGTCAATATACTTGAAATTATTTTTTTTGTTCTGTTATTACCATATCTCCATAACTATTTTAGCTGTGATTTTTAAACTTGGTACTAGTATGCAACACCATAATGCAACAAAGTGATTAAATTCAGGGTTTAGTAGGTCAAAGGTCATAGAGGTCAATATACATGAAATTAAAGATTTATTAGTTTTGTTATCACTATATCTCAATTAAATGTATCACTATGGGGAGACAAAGTGATCAGATTTTTTGTTGTTAGGTCAAAGGTCAAAGGTCATAAAAGTCAATTAACGTGTAATTATACGTTTTTTATTCTCACTATCACAATATTTGAAGAGCAGTTTGATCCATGAATTTAAATGAGTCAACATATAGAAGCAGCAGCCATATTCATCTTGTTCCTTCTGTTTCTACCAGTATTGTCTACTACTCTCTCCATCTCTCTTTTTCTATCTCTTTTTTTTCTTTCTCTTTTCTCTTTCCCAGTCATTTCCATCTTCCTATCTCATGTACTTTTATTGCAACCTTTTTCATCTTGTATTTCCTGAACATACATATACTGACAAACAAGGAAATAATTATATTACTGACAATGAATGATAAACAAGTAAATATTGGCTTTACCATGACTTGTGAAGCATTGAAACTGAATCACATATTTCCAACATTGCATCATATTGAAATTATGATTTACATGATTGTACATGTACTATCTGATTAATATCCAGGGACCGATTCTCTCTATTAGTATTAACTCATCTAATTGTGTTTATTTGCTGTCGATATGCATTTTGTCCTACAGGTTGAACTACTGTGTATTGAGACCAGCAATTGTGTATGGACTAGGAGACAAGTATGGCTTAAGTGAGTTTCCCTTTCTGTAACATTGCTCGTGATAAAGAATTTTACTTACTATATTCATTACAGAAAACATTCTGCTATTGGAGAGAGGTTGTGAGATGTAAAATCCACTCACTCCATTAGATATCAAGATGATAATGATTAAAAAGAAAATCACAGACCTTTTTAGTTTTCAGCTTTCTGGGCTTGCCTGTACACTCACTCACTCACTGCTGTCCTGTGTATGCTGTGTATACAAGCTTTTAGCACATGTCCAAGCTGCTCACACCATTGGCTGAGCTTCACTTGGGCTTTTAAACTAGTATTCACGCTCACTGAATGAGCAAATAGCCCTTCTCAGTATACTTGGAATCGCGCACATTGTCTTATGACATTGAAACTGTCCAATCCACATCTTATAGTATTCTAGAGTAGCTATATGTACATGCAGAATTTAACCAACGGGACAGTGTTTGTTGTTTTTTTAAATTTAGGGTGCAGTGTTACAAAATGATTGTAAAGTAGGTCCACACTGACACGACCTGGACCTCTATCCCTATCATTATGTATCCTGGCCTAGAGATGCTCCCACATTGCTGCAACATTAAAGGAAACCAATCACCAAAATATATTTTGCTTTGTATGTTGGGGGTTCCATGTCGCTATACATGTACTTTATTCAAAATATATGTTTCGAATATTACTTCTATAATGAGATGTTGCAAGTTTAAATAAATACACTCTCATTAAACATAACACCAACTTTTGTGTAGACTAGTCGATGCACCCGGTAACAGAATCCAAAACCAACTTGGGTTCTGTGGTTTTATGTTTTCTTTCTTTTCTTCAAACTTACAGTTAACCCATAGAATGGTACCCTTTAACCTTTTCAAGACAGGAATTACTTAAGAGCTAAATCGATCACATTTTCTTCTTCAAATTGGCAACAATAATATTTTTCTTTTAGTGCTACATGGCTCTAAGAAGGTGTGATGTCTTTGAAAATAATATACATGGTCAGGAATTTTGATGAAAAGTTGAACAAATTTCCAATTTTGGATAAAAAACAATGATCTTCCCCTCAGTGTGTGCCAATTTAAGCATCTTAAAGCTTATTTTCGTTTTTGAAATTCCTGGCATCAAATGCTGTGTGGTCATGCAACAAAAAAGGACATACTATCTGCAGAATATTTTGCTATTTTTACTTATGTATCTGGTATATTTTTGAAAGCTCTAAATCAAAAGTTATTAAGCCAAACCACAAAATGTGGTAAATTGTCTTGAAAGGTTTAATGCCATTCTCTGTGTCATATACTTTATGAAATATTTCCAATTGATTACATAAATTTTTTTTACATATGTAGGTATGTGTCAAATATTGCTATTTGCTCCTCACAGACATTGAAAGCAAAATTGTTTACCCAGCTTTCACACATTCTGTTGACTCAGTCAATATGATATATGAAATTTGTGTGTGTCCTCTCCAATAAGCTTACGAAAAGCCACTGTACTGTTTACTGATTATTTTAAGTGCTTGTTCCATGGTTGATGTACTGTATTTTTGTGTACTGATTGTAGGACAGCTCAGAATGATTATCTTGAGGCAAAATATTGTAAATGAAAATGAATAAGATTGAATGTAAAAATTTACCTTATTGTACCTCTAATTATCAGGATTTTATCTAGCCTACGAGCCAAATAACAACATGTAACTATTGGATATTGAAACAAAGTTCAACTGTTTATCAGTACTGTTTGATTTTATCTCTCTTGCAGCACCTAGGTTGATTATTGGTGCCGTCTACAGACAATTGAGTGAAAAGATGGAGGTGAGTAGCGATGGTATTACAAGAGGTTACGTGATGATTACTAATATAATGAAGCCTGTGTAATTGAAATGGGTTGGAAATGAAGAATTTCAGATTTTCCGCTGTATCTGCTAGCATTTGTGTAGATGATGATTCGTCTGTTGAGAGCCAGAAGGGCATTAAATCTTCTTGAGTCATAATAGTTATAACCTTTCTGGTTATAAACAGACAGTATTACAATACACTATTCCTAAAAGTTTTGTAGAAGGTCACTGTGTTACCTTGAACTGTACATTAAACCAATCTCACAACTGTCATACGATCATACAATGTTCAAACAATATTTTCATCTTGTTTTATATACTGAGGAAGGTTATTCTGAAAAGTTACTTACATAATGTATTAATCACTACAGTAAAAATGCTCTCAAATCATTTAATACCATGTTGACATATGAAGGCAGTTAATGTGCACTTGTACTTATATTTGTGATGGAATATCTAAAAATTAGTGTTGTGGACAACATTTAGTATTTAAGACATTACTAATCCAAAAATGGTACAAGTGATTTTGCATTTATCAATAGATATTAAAACAATACCATGCCTGTTGCACCTACATGTATTTCCAGTAATAGATTTTGTCCATTTTGCTTCACTCTGCCACAAAAATTTCTATTAAAAAAATATGCTTATGATTTTCATCTGAAAATAGTACCAGTGATTATAATTTCATTGAGATTTGTAAGAATGTTATTGATGTGGTTCCCATGTGCAGTAATACAATTTATCCATCTCTTTCCTTTTGGCAGATGCTGTGGTCAGCTGATCTAGGCATGCATACAGTCCATGTAGATGATGTATGTCAAGCTATCTGGCATGTTGCTAACAAAGCAGACAATGGCCAAGTCTTCAATGTAGTTGACAAGTCATCCACAAGTAAGAGCATACTCAAAGCAAGAAAATATGCATTGCCTGAATTCCTAGCTGAAGGAATTATTCTTCTCTCACTGAAAGGGACTTTAAAACCCTGGAGTATTGCATATTTAAAAATTTGTGGTATTGGATATGTAGACGTTAATTTTATTTCCATTTAGAGAGGTAAATATCATTTTGACTCGAAAAAGAAACATATACATATATGCCTGTGATTTATACTTTCTTGTTAACATAAAAACAACAAGAAAATGAGACCCACAAATACTATCTTACATAGAGAATGATGAACAAGCCTTACATAATATGAAACCACTATGTTGGACCAGAAACCAGAAACGTTCGTAACATAGAACTTTCACCGATAATTAAAAGAAAAAAAGTTTCTTGCTTGCTAAAGTTTGGGGCTTGCAATTTCAGAACATGACCTTTATGACCTGGTATTAAAGCAAGGAACAATGTAATCAATGAGATTTATCCTACTGTGTTACACCACAGTGAAAGTCAAAAGTTTGTGTTATCAATATATCTGGAGAAACGGAGCAGCTAATATCATAGTTTCACTTCTCTCTTTCTTCTTTTACAGCTCAAGGCAACATCTCAGATTTGGTTTGTCAAATCTTTGATATCAAGTACGGATTCTTGGGAACAGCTCTTACTAAGATTGCTGAGGTAAATCATAACAAATTTTACATCAGACTTTCAGTTGAAATTGAATATGAATAATATTGCCAAAATTGAATAGTGTCTCAAATTGGTTACCAACTGGTACATTTCTGGGAACATTTTGATTTCACAAGCACTGTTTCTCTCTTCAGAATTCTTACTGGTTAAGATTAAACTTGTTTGGCAACACTTTTGCTGCCGAAACACAGTGCATTTGCTCTAGTATTCATAGAAATACTTTTGAAAAATATGTCTGCTACAATAATCAAGATATTTATTTGTACTTAGGGTGATTACGTGTTAGTGCCTAATACCTAAACCAACCAAATTAAGTGAGTTTTCTTACTATGTAGACCTAGAAGGATCTTGTAGAGCCTGGTGAATAGTGGAACGTTGATATTTTTCTACACATTTTGCTATTTTTACAAAATATATGTTTTTGCACATAAAATTACTCTGCAGAGTGGCAACCAAATTTCAAAATACTATGAATCAAAGGTCTGGGTCATCATCTAAGGTTCTATCAAATTTGAAAAAAACATCTCATTCACATGCGGACTTAAGCACCAATATTGGCCAAGCTACTCCTGCCATATTGTCCCGTACGACATATTAAGGTGGAAAAGTATTTGCCAGGCTTCTGTTTGGCGTCTACAATTTCATAGCCCTGGATTCTCTTAATTTCCTATACAAGTAGTAAAATGATACTGAAGATTTGAGATTTACTTCACTCTTTTATTAATAACATGATCAACTTTGTCCTGTACCACATATTTTATGTCATACAGGACATGTCCCATATGCTGCAAGAATGCAATTATTAAAACAAAACTTCACTGCTGATTCCTTTTCTTTCAAGGTTAGAAATTTTATCTAAATGTCCCCCACGACATATATGGAATTGCTTTTTACTGAGTAGTGAATTACCATTTCTTCTCTTTTTGCCTTGTTTTCTTAGCTAAGCAACAAGGACATAGCTGAATTTTGCAATGACAAGCATACTGAGCCTTGGTCAGAAGCTTGTAAACTAGACAAGATAGAACACACACCACTCAGCCCCTATCTGGATGCGGTATGTACTTTGAAAGACATTTGTTGGTTTGAGTTAGAATTACTCCTATTCATTGTTCCAAGCATTACTTTTGAGCCCTTCTACAACAATTCATCATATAATACAAATTAGAGGTGAAAAATTATTTAGATAATGGTAATAATACTAATGACAGTGTTCATTTTTTTGTATATCTTGTATATATTTGTCAATGATAGAACATCTCTATATGCTTTGAATTCGTAATTTTGGCCATTAGCTTTAGGAACCATAATTAGCACTCCTTGCCCTTCAAGGAATAAATATTTAAAGTCAAAATTCATTCATTTTCTTCATATAGTACATTTATATATCATCAGAAAGCTTAAAACCCCAAGAATAAAGTGAATCTATTATCAAGCATTGGTACAAAAGATAGTACTTTTGGAAAGAAGCAATGGGGATGGACCGCCGATGAAAATTGTCTGTCGAGTATTACGTATGAGGTACTCGTGAACGTTAGAATACAACAAAATACATTGCTTGTAAACTTCGCATTTACACTGTTTTATGCGTTTTTCACCACTTCTGCAATTTAGCTTGCATACAATAAGCCAAGACGACTAGTTTCTGGGTTTCTTTTCTTCTCTATCCCCCGCAATTATCTAAATTTTAACATTTTTGTGATGCGTTTGGATCACAAGGCACAGCAATGTTGAACAAGCTGTACCTGTTGTACACATATGGGTGCATAGCTGTGTGAGTGAGTGATTGAGTATATAGGCTTGTAACATTTTCATGGCAGTTTCGGGCAGGATATACATGTAGGGCTAATGTCACTATCATAGCGAATACAATTTTTGTTTTCATTTATGCAATATTTGAACGACAGGTTTTTGAGATATTTTACTTCTTTATCGCCTGTAATTATCAAAATTTTAACATTTTCATGATGCATTTCTATAGCAATGTAGCGATTTTCATACAAGCTGTATACGTAAGAGGTGCATAGCCAGCCTTGTGTGAATTCTGAGTAAGTGATCGAGTAGCAAGCTGCATGGCACTGGTATATTTCTCTGGTAGTTTCGGGCATATAAGCCTAATATCATGATCATAGCGAATAATATATTTATAAAAAATATAATATATTAATTCGCACATATTGCTAGAATGAAAACAAATTTTATTCACCATGATTGTGATATTTGGGCAATTAAGCCTATAATATGTCCCACTAGTAGCATGAAAATATTTCCAGCCTGGTACGTACCAGGCTGAGAGCTGTGTACTGCGAGTATAAATGCCATCGAAATGCGTCACAAAAATGTTAGGATAATGACGGGGGATAAAGAAGAAAAATATCTCAGAAACGACACGTGTCGTTCATACATTGCATAAATGAAAACAAAACTTTATTCACTATGATAGTTACATTAGCCCTATATCACGCCTGAAACTACCCTGAAATAAATGCTATATACTCGATCACTCACTCACTCACACAGTTATGCACCCGTATGTGTACAACAGGTATATCTTGTTCAACATCGATGTGCCTTGCGATCCAAACGCATCACAAAAATGTTAATATTTAGATAATTGCGGAGGATAGAGAAGAAAAGAAACCCAGAAACCTGTCGTCTAGGCTTATTGTATGCAAGCTAAATTGCAGAAGTGGGGAAAAACGCATAAAACAGTGTAAATGGAAAGTTTACCAGCAATGTATTTTGTCGTATTTTGACGTTCACGAGTACTACATGAATGCTCATGAATATGCATTAGAGATCAGTGCGTCCATGCGCATACGTCATACTCGAAGGACTATTTTCATCGGCGGTCCTACCCCATTGCTTCTTTCCAAAAGTACTATCTTCAATTTGCTTATTTCACCTTTCCACTTTTGTGTCAATGCTTGAAAATAAAATCATTTTATTCTTGGGGTTTTAAGCTTTCTGATGATATATAAATGTACTATATAAAGAAAATGAATGAATTTCTACTTTAACCAGGCCACCATTTTAATATACATGGGCACATATTGACATCTCATCTCCATTCAAGTGTTTAAAACGGTTTACTATGACATCTCAAGTTTGTGGGCCAGGATCTGAATTATATTTTGTTTTCCTTTGTTTTTGTATCCCTCTTCAACATTTTCAACAGTGGACTTTGAGTGAAGGGCCTTCTCTAAATCTGAAATATAAACATGCTGACACTGCATTTCCTTGTTATTGTTGCTCTTGTGGTTAATGTCCGTGCTCTATCCTTGACTATGGAGGCTCCTTAAATCCTTGCTGCTGGAAGATGTATCTGTGTGATAATACATGGAAACTAATTTTGCATATTTCTTGTTTTTGTATCTTAGGAACTTCTATACCACAAGCATATGTTACTGGATGGCAGTAAACTAGAGGCAACTGGCTTCACTCATCTCAAACCGAAGCTAACAAAACAAGCTCTTAAAGAGGTAAGATGGAATCTAAATTTGATAGCAGCTTCAGGTTTATTGGCTGTTTTGATTGCAAGATCATGCTTGAATTAGGCTTAGTGGACCTACTGCTTGAAGTTCTTTCTGAGGGACCAGATATTTATCCATCTAGTAGTTCAAATTTTGTTGACATAGAGTATATAAATCCTATATCTAATATGCATTGTATAATGAATGAACAAAGTAATGAAACAGAAATTAAAGGAGTTCTGATAGATGCCTGAGGATTGTTTTTACCCCAAGGGTGCAAACACATTGACTTGGTCTTTTATTAGGAACCTCCCTGTTTCAAGATCATCATGTAAGTAGCAATGTTGAATTATGAATGATATTCCTTAATACATAAGAATCAATCAATTATTAGATTATATAGCCTAATAGAAGGCAAGACAGTAGTTTTAGCAGTGATATCAAAACATGGACATCCTAGGTTTGAAACCAAGTCAGACTCTAAAGCTTTCAAAGGAAATTACCTGGTAATTATAACTTCCTATGCTTGATATCTTGATAATATGTCTTTGTTTTCCACACAGATGGTAGATGACTTTGTGAAGATTGGTGTTTTCCCCGTGTCCTTGGTGCCAAGCTGATTCCTGTCTACAATGCAAGAAAAGACAATCTTTGCTTGGAGGGTTTCAGGGATGATTTTGCTTGCAAAAAACTCAACAAAGAGAATGGAGAGAGACTATTACGTGGCCTATGTTGTGTGAAGTATGAGTGCATTGTAAATGTTCCTTTCATTTGTTTCTGTCTTCCATATCGGCAGCTTCTTTTATTAAAATTGGAGGCAATTTTCAGTACTTTGTAGTGTGATGGTATACATATATTGACTGCTTTGAAGGGCACTGTTAAAACTATTGCCCAAGATGATCTTGAAACTGTACAGGCAGAGTGCAGTCGCAAGATCACCGAGGAGCTATAGTTTTAGCTGTGAACCAAAAAAAATATGGGCAAATGTTGTTTTATATACCGCGTCTCGCGTGTGGATTCTAAAATGGGGATATTTTGACAAGATATGCCTGTCAAAAACATATTTATTTTGTTGGTAAATTTAGGAGTGGTGCATGTGTCTCAGTGCACGTATCAGTTGTTAAGTTCATGCGCATCTATTGCGTCTTTAGATCATATGCGCAAGTGGAGCTATGTCCGGTCAATATTTTTCACTATATTGCACAGAGGTTCAGAAGTGAATTTCATGCCTGCAATTTTGACCATTCAGAGGCCTAGAATTTTGGTGTGCGATATATAATAGTAAACATCGTCAAACATTTCATGCTGTATGTTGCTCATGCTTAGAATGGGTCATATAAAGGTGTATTGCCACGTATTATATCAATATGCATCAAAGAGATTACTAATATCAGTAACATATCATTATGTTTGAGTATTGCAACCTGTAATCTTTTCATCCCAAGATCTGTATGAGGCTAAGCCTGTGAATAGCAGGAACGCATCCTCTCTTCACCATATTGGTTGGTAGATGGGTTGGGAAGACACTTTTACTCATTAACCCCATTGTGGTCATGCAGTGGGCTGTGCCATTCGGTACTTGTATGAATTTTTACCCATCCAGACAAGAACACTTTGTCCCTTGACCAGTTTGCTGATACATGTGCATTCAAATATATGAATGTTTCTTTGCAGAATCTCTGATAACATCTCTGATAACATCTCTGATTCCAATCACATATGACATCATCTGTATCAATGGTATCATTCTTGTAAATATTAGTTTAGTCGTTACACCTGACAAACTTTTTTTCAAGCTTTTGTGTGGCTTAGACCAACTTTGTTTGAGAAGTATGCATGAAATTTGTATAAATTAGTAATCTGGTTTATATCTTAATCTAAATAAAGCATCAGTGTGTTCTGATTAGTGGATAACCTAGCTGCATTCAATGTATGCTGAAAGATTTCATTAAACAGTTGCCTGAATTGAATGGGTTCACCTGTTTGGGACTGTTATCCATTTAATTAAGACATATCTTTACATAAACAGACTTTCCCTAATCTAGCCTGTAATGCAGACAGTGCAACTTTTAACCTGTGGAAATAATTTCTTTAAAACTATTTAACTACACAAAAAAATTACATAAAATGATACAATATTGTTCCCCAAATGACAAGTTACAGCTAGAAATTTTAATATCAATTGGAAGTTGATTTATCCAGAAATCACGCTTTCTTGAAATGTTCAAATAAGGCACAAGCCTTGTGCTTTATCATGCAGTACTTGATATTCAGACATGGTCATGAGTAATTTTGTCATTGTATTCTCCTAAAAGAGGCTGATTATGTTGAAGATGAAAATTCATTGTGTGAAGCACAAACAAGCAAGTGCACAGATATTTAGTATTTCTTTGGCATTCTCTCTCTTGATTCCCTAGGAAATGTGAGGATCATTCAATGGCATTAGATCAGCAGTGTCACATGTACTATGTAGAATGTTTAATTGATCAAAATTATATACATATAAATTCACCTGCAAGCATCAAGCATGGTTTTCAAGAAAAAAAGAAGAGATGGAACATGTTGAAGGTACTTGTATCTTTCAGATTATTCATGATATTTATGAGGCATGTTATTTTATCCATCCTTTTTGTAAATTATACATCTTAAAGCAAATCTTCATATGCTTCTAGGAACCGAGCACATTGATTTCAGTGTACTGCCAGGCCCATGCTGAGTGTTATTTGTAACAAATATGATTGATAAAATAGTTTGAAAGTATTTTTCCCCTCTCTTTTATGGGAATAGGAATGAGTAGAAAGTCTTGCTTGTTTTAAATTCCATATCAAAGCTGCACTGTGGTATGTTATGATTTAGGTGCTAAAAGGAACAAGACTAAACCGTTTGTCCAGTTCTTGCAAAGAAATACAGTATGATAGCTAATCAGATGTCGTGTTAGAATCAATACTATGATTACAAGAAAACCTGTTCCTATCCTCATAGTCACTATATCTTCTGGTTAAAGCTAGAAAGGGATCAACACTCAGACAAAGTTAATGCTTTTCATGCTCTTGTTAGATAATATCTGTATCTTAATGTAGTGACATTGTACAGTGTAGACGTCTACCTGTAAATGTAAAGCTTGTAGAAACAGAAGTAGTCTAGAAATTGTTCATTCCGTTATATAGTATTCCATCTTATGAGTGCCTTTCTTTCCTTTTACTGCGTGCAATAATTTGCCATAAAAAAATTGTTTTGAAATATATTTTTCTGTATGTATTCTTCCATGAATAATACATTCCTTCTAAGAAAAATTCTGGGTTTAGAAGCTTTGATTTTTCAAACTAAACCATGATCTATGATCATAAGAATGATCGTCATTGGACATTAGATAGTAGGTAGGTAGTAGCAGAACTTAGCTATACATGTATGCACGTTTCGTTTACACCTCAGGGGAGCGTTTCATCAAGCGTTTTGTCAGTGATTTTTACCGACAAATTTGCTCTCAGCCAATCAGATGCAAGGATTTCAGTAGCTTATAACAGTTGTCGGTAAAAATCACTGACAAAACACTTGATGAAACGCTCCCCTGATGGTGTGCACATAAAAAACAATAGCAAATTGTATGTTAATCTGTGCTATGAATGAAGTGTATATTTTAAGGCTATTTGGGCTGGGGTAAAATAAAATGCTGCTATAACTTTGCAATCTTGCAAACAGATATAATGTATCTGTAATGTCATATATGACGTCATAGACTCATTTTATGAAGTTTGTTTGAAATGTAATAGCTGTGGTATGTTCAGTAAAAAAAAAAATCATGTCATCAGACATGTTGCTCTGGATGTGGATGCAAATTGATATGAAATATGATGTATGTGATATTGATTTCTGTTTGATAACTTACATAAAACATCTCTTCTATATATAAAACCAGCTGGCATTCCATGTTGTACAGTCATACATGATATTGAGAAGTGCCAGTCAACATTACTGTTAGAGATGGTGAATATTAGTGTCAAATATATGTGTAGGTATGACAATGAATCCATGTGCATGACAATAGAGCTTCAATCATAAAATCAAGAGTAGTTTTGTCAGTGACATACAAGTAAAGTTTCTGATCATTTTGTTAACATATTTAACTGTAAATTGGTGCTAAAATGGATTAGTTAGTCATGTGATTGCTATTGTGTTTGCATTCAAGAAAAATTCCAGTACACATCTCATTGTACATCGTACAGCTGATAAGGCAATGGCAATATATAATAAGTTACAGATTTTGTATTTGTTGATTTTGTTGTTCATCAACCATATGAGTAGAGATTTTATTGTTGATTATAGATTATCTAGTTATTTCAAACAAATGGCAAATGGTATAGTCATCAATCATGAAGATTTAGCAGTTTCTAACAAGACTTTAACAAAAATCAACTCTAAGGCAATTTCAACCTCCCTGTCCATCGCCATTTTTGAAATGTGCGAACATTTCAATGACGCCTTAGAATAGAACATGAAGATAATATCTTTAGGCAGTAAAATAGAATAGAATATTGCCCTTGAGTTGATTTGTTAAGTCATTGTGATCTTGACACATTGACAATCTTTTCCATTATTCCTTTGCAATAGTTTTGATTGTTGCAATTCAGATGAACAATATGGCATTTATTTTTTTGCTATGAATATCTTGTGTATTGAATATGATGTCATTATGATATATGTAAAGACATTGATGCATAGGTTAACCATACCCATAGCAATGGGTGTTAGTCAAAACAATCATGTCCTGCCACAGGATTTACAGAAAAATTATGTTGATTATAGTCCTGATATAATCATTCCAGTGGGAAGTATATTGAATGTTCAGCACCATTCCTCCTTTAAAAAATATCAAGTATGGAGCATTTTGTTTCAGTGAGTTCTTTGTAAATTAAAGAAGTAGATTTTTATTTCCCTTACTTGTAATTGAATGATTTGTCATGAGAAGAACACTTTTAACTTTGTTATAACTTGTTAATATGCTGTACTATTTGGATAACATTCAAAGTTGTAATATCTTTTTTATTTGTGCAAAGTAGCTTGAGGGAAATATTTACAAGGTTGCCAAAATATATTTTGAATTTGCAATAAGGTAGATTTCGATTCATGAAATACCACTGAGTGCATTGCACTTTATGCTATTTTTAGTATATGTAACATTTTTAGCTGAAAATATCAGTTTCTCATTTTCAAAACTTGTCTATTTCCTAGCTTGTGGTAACTTTTCATCTGTAGTCTTGGTAATCCAAAAATCTGTATTCTTTAATTTATAAATGAAATGAAAATTATTAAGAGATTCAGTTATGGAAACATCACAAAGGATTGCAGTTATGTCAGTAACTGGGATTTGAAATTTTATCACAATAATTGTTTGATCATTTTTTCAAAGTGTTTTAAAGGCCCCTTTATAAACGCCTGTGTGATGTGCAATCTGTGACCAAGCTGAGGAACTAATGAACTTATTGTGTAGTATTATACAGTGTATATAACATGCAGTCAACATAGTTATAATTATTCCAGCTATGTTTGTTTTATCATGGAATAGTCAAGTTGATTTATTTGAGTAGTATGCATGTGGGTAAGGGAATTTTACAGCAGGGAATATGTATAATCATGTGATGTAAATTGGTATTTAGGTGGTTTTTAATGTTCTTAGCAATTATTTCTTGCCTGTTGTAGTAAAACAAAACTTATCCTATAGGATTTGAAGGTTTGCATGGTGAAGTTGTAATTCAGAAAAAAGGTTTGCAGTACAACCATGTGAGTTGGAAAAATTTATCCTGTATACTATACCCAGATATACATCAATCATATATCATTTGAATTTGTTTTTGTTTTTGTATGGATAATGGGAGAGGCAAACTTTTTAGCTTCAATTGTATCACTTGATATGGAAATTAAGCAAACATGTTGAACAAAATGTGGCTGTCAACTAGCTAGGTTGAACATTAAAATACTCTGACCGAAATTATTTGAATGTTAACTTGTGTGTTTGGTTGTTTTAGGTTTTCATATTTCCTGTGAGCATTAATCTTTCCATGTTGTAGTAAAATCAATTTACTTCTTTAATAATTACATTATAGATAGTTTTCGTCATAGATACCAATGATCTCTGTGGTTGTGGTACACAGATACATGTATAGATACACAGACAAAAATGGGAAATTATTTAATAAGGCCATATTTTTTGGGATAGTTTGTGTGCACTCTAGCGGTCACATTTCTTAGTGGATTTTGTTCAAATTTTCCATGCTGCCCTCATTGTTCTGTCCTTTATAGGGTCAAAGGTCAATTGTCCATTTCTTGCACTCTTCTGCATTTCTTGACAGATTTCGTTCAAATTTTGTATGAAGTGTATCTTGGTAAAGTCTACGCACCTATAGTTTTTGGTGATGCTGCCACCAGTGTCCTGTCTTTTATAGGGTCAAAGGTCATACTTTGGAGGATGGTGTGAGTGCACTCTGCAGGCCACATTTCTTAAAGACCTCAGCCTGACCCAAAACAACCATATATTATTGACGTAAAGCTTAGTAAACAAAGAATATAATTACCCTCGGTATTCATAAATTTTCGTCTCCGTTTATCCATAAAAAATAAAAAAGATAATTTTTTTTGGTCCGCCCCCTCCCTATTGCGTAACAAGAGAGGAAACTGCAGGGGATCGCTAGACGTGTGACGACATGTCATGTACACAGCTCCGAGTGCGTCTACACGATATGTCGCAAACTAGGCTGAGGTCTTATTTCTTTCAAATTTTGTATGGAGATGTAACTTGGTATAATCTACACATCTTTACTTTTTTGTGATGCTGCCCTCATTGTTCTGTCCTTTATAGAGTCAAAGCTCGGTCATATGTTTTTTGTCCGTTCTAACTTCCACATTTCTTGACAGATTTCTCTCCAATTTTATAATTTATGGAGGTGTGTCTTAGTGAAATCTTCACATCTTTAGTGTTTGCTGATGCTGCCCCCAGTGTTCTGCTTTTTATAGGGTCAAATGTCATATTTTGTTTGCATGCATTCTGGAGGACACATTTGTTGACTGATTTCTTTCAGATTTTGTATGGAGGTCCATCATAGAGTACTCTCGACCTCTACAATTTTTGGTGATGCTGCCCCCAGTGTTCCATCTTTCATATGGTCAAAGGTCATAATGGATATATTGTGTGCGCTCTGAGGTCACATTTCTTGACAGATTTCTTTCCAATTTTCTATAGAGATGCATTATACTCTAATCTACACACATTGTTTTGGTGATGCTGCTCCTAGTGTTGACAATAGTCAGGGCCACTGGCGGCAATCTCTACGCCATCCTTTTGTTTGAGGGAGTGGATGAGGGAGGTTCTTTGTCCCTCCTTCGAATCGCTGCCAGTGCCAGGGGATACATTCGCATTGCGCGGTATTGGACATTTCTAGTTATATCTTGTTATTAATAACAAGTTTTGTAAAACAGGGCCCTGATTAGATTTTAGGGGTGCATAGGTCAAATGTTGAAGATCTTCTAGATGGTTCCATCTGGTCGGTAGGATCCTTTGGCAAAAACAAAAAAAGATGAAGAAATAAAAAAATAACATGTATAGGAAACTGACCGATATAAGGTCAGGACGAAATTAGGACGAAAAGACGGGAAAACGAGATATACGATTTTGTCAAGTCCACATGATGAGAACGAGAAAACGAGAAGACGAGATACAGGATTTTGTCAACTTGACTTGATGAGAAGACGATCGCGAAGACAAGAAACAGGATCTCGTCAAGTCGACTTCATCAAGATGAGAAGACGAGAAGACAAGATCCTAGATCTTGTCATGTCGACTCGATGAGAAGACAAGAAGACAAGATACTGGATCTCGTCAAGTCGACTTCTCATCTTCTTGTCTTCTCTTCCTCATCAAGTTGACTTGCTGGGATCCAGTATCTCATCTTCTTGTCTTCTCATCCTCATGAAGTCGACTTGACAAGTATCTCATCTCCTCTTCTCATCCTCATCAAGTATCTCATCATTTTTGTCATCTATTCCTCATGAAGTTGACTTAAAAAGATCCAGTATCTCATCCTCTCGTCTTCTCGTCTCGTCTTCTTGTCTTCTTGTCTTCTTGACTCGTTCCTATTTTGGTCAAAAGCGTGCATAGTGAGTTTTTGTTCAGAATTAAAAAGGAACACTCTCCAAACTGTTTTTCTGTAATCAATATTCTGAAACGACATCCCATATATTTAGTGATTGCCCCAAAATAAACCAATTTGGGATAAACTTATAATTATTATCAATATCAATCAAAAAGAGAACAGAAATATGACTATTTCCCCCTTTGAAAAAAACTTTTTGGGGTTAAAGATGATAAATTTTTAACGTATGTTTTGTGGTGCTTAAATATTATGTTTATAATCGCAGATTCAGAGGAATCTCCCCAAATTTGGATGTTTTCAAGGCACTCATATAATAAAGTCCAACAATGATTTAGAATATCGAATAGCTAAGAATAAGGGTAGACATGCTCAGGGGTGGATCCAGGATTTTTTTAAAGAATTGCCCCCTCCCTAAATCCGCCACTGGACTTGCTCTCCACTTTCGAAAGTGGAGATTAGACTTCAATTGATGTTTAGTTGATGAGCAAACATTTGCACTTACAAAAGTACTGACATTGTATTTGTAATCTCTCCATTGCCACTTTGCAACTTGCCTTAATTATATTGTTTACATGTACACCTGTATATCCTTGTCTCATTGTAATTATTACTTGATTTTGATCAGTTAAAATCGAACTAAAAAAAAAGACCCCAAAACATACATAGTCCCTGGGATTTATGGGGGTATGTTCGACTAGTTAAGCCTTAATGATCCCTTTCGGAGCTTTAAATTTCATGTAAGCCATATTTTTCATAATTTTAAATACCTTTAGGGAGAATTAAATCATTCTAAAATTGCAGTTGGAAGGCCAAGAGCATGCATAGTCCCTGGGATTTATAAAGGGTCTTTTCCACTTTTTGAGCCTTTATTAAGTTATTTCAGAGTCTCAAATTACATTTAAGTCACATGTAACATACTTTCAAGATATTCGGGGAACTGTAATCAATCTTAAAATCTCACGTTTTCGCGTGTTAACCCTATGGCAGATTACTCCGTCAAAAAGCAGGCATAATCCCAGGGATTTATAGTGACATTTACAGAAAATAAAGGTTCCATAAACGTTTTTTTAAAACTATTCATCCTTCCTCTCGTACAGAAATCAGACTTGATAAAGATAGAATAAGATATGAAATAGCAAGAAGAAAGGAGACGTCTTTTTACTTGTTATACCTATTATGGTGAACGTATTATTTTAAATTCTCATTATGACACAGTAATTTACGCCTGCCGAATGTACTACGGAAGTACCTGAGAGTAATTTGTCTTGATAGTATTAAAAGTCTGTGATCTGGACGAGTAACGCTTCCTTTTGATATTATAGACATAAGCTAGTAGGTCTAGTGGCCAGCCCTCTGTCTTTGCCTACAAACCAACTCTGATGGACCCTGCATGGTTAAAATTGAGTTGCGTCTGTCAGATGGTGACGTCAATGATCAAATCTGATTAATAGGCTAAACGTCCGTATCAACCCAATTACACCCCATACATATACACGCCCACATACTTTACAAATTACTATTAACAGCTTTAAAAAAAAAAAGATGTGCCTTAAAGGGAAAGTCCACCCAGATTACAAGTTGGTTTTGAAAGAAGCAGACAACAATTAAAGAAAGTGAAGGTTTGAGCAAAATACGATAATCATTAAGAAAGTCATAAATTTTTGAAGTTGCAATCAATCAAACACAAATTAGCAATTCCGTGAGGCATTTTGCGAGCTCCTCTCTCATTTGCCCTGTACTCCAAATCATTAATTTCCATTATCTCTAAAGAAAATCTTCAAACATACATGCACCATAGATATAATCATTGCATATATGTTTTTTACACAAAATCTGTATGAAACAAATCTGTTAATTCATCAGAAACTAAGAAAATTAAAATTTATGAAATTTTCTGTACAGAGCAAATGGGAGAGGAGCTCGTAAGATACGTCACGGGGTCAGGTGGTAGTTGCCAATTTGTGTTTATTCAAATCAACTAATTAACAGGGACTTTCCTTTGAACAGAACAGAGCCTTGCTGTCATTTGTCCTTGAACCATCCTTTTATTCATTCGCGCTCACCCTCTCTCCCTCTCTCCCTTTCTTTATTTCCCTCGCCTTCCCTCCTCTTTCCGTTTTTTTTTTTGTATTTATTTTGTTGTATTTCTTTTTCTTTCTTTCTTTTTTTTTTGGTGGGGGGGGGGGGGGGGACTTTCTTGACAAGAAGCTTCCGGATATTAAGTCGCCTTCCTTTAGACAGAAAAAATGCTTTCACAAACCATTTCTATCAGGGTCATAACACTGTACCATTTAATGGATGATTTTATGTGAATGTACGTAACCACGTTCGACGTAAGCACATCTTTACACAATAAAGTCACACAATAAGTAAATGGCGATTAGATCATATTGTATGAATTAACGTAATTATTTCATGTTCTAATAAGACGATCACAAGCTTACATCATAATACTTGCCATTATACACCCAAATTCCACTCACTTTCAATCACCGGTTTCTACGTAACTATGTTGTATCTTTTGATATGTCAATATGATTAGAACAAAAAAGAGCAACATGTCCTCCGGAAATTTTGAAGAAATTTGAGGTGTCTTTTTTTAATTATCTAAATTTCAGTATTTAAAAATAGAAAAATATCTCGCTCCTCGGCTAATACCACAGAATTATGTATTTATGTATTATCAAACTGGGCAAATCGTATGTTCAATCATAACAAACAAGACTTAATAATATCGTGTACTTTACAAGTGCCAGAAAATGGGGGATCGCGATCCGGCGAGCATTCTACTGGGGGGGGGGGGGGGTGCCTATCAGATTTTCTGACAGTTTTGACATTATTTGGGTCGGTCTATTTTCAGAATTGTTATTTTAAAAATTCCACCTAACATAAAATTAATTGTAACTTCGGATTTCAGCGAGTTAATAGTACACTTATAGTGGTTGCAGACACAATGAAAGTAAACGTTTTGGGATACGTCCTATTCGCTTCGCAATATACTAACAATGCTCCAGAAAAAGACTGTTTTCATGATATTCCCAAGGAACAATCATTATTTCATGTTTCATCCAACATTAAACTTTATAGATCAGTTGAATGACATCATATAATAAGTAATGGACTGCACTGTGAGCACAAGAGAATACACGAGAAATACCTAAAGGCATATAAAACAATAATCGTGGACACTGATCCGGCATTCACATTATAACAGAGGTATAGATCACTGGTAGTATCACTTTAAAGGGAAATCCAACCTTAATGGCAAGTTGCTTTGAAAGAAAGAGGAAAAATCAGAGAAGCAGATTGGTGAAAGTTTGAACGAAATCGGACAAGCAATAAGAAAGTTATGAATTTTTGAAAGTGGTAATCACTATACATATGGGAATTTCAAATTGGCCGAATAGGTAATGTCAACGTGATGTATCTGTGGACAACTCCCCCATTCGCTCTAACACACAAAATGACTAAAATATCACTTTTTTTTCAAAATGTATTACTCAGTACGATCTTTTTCATTCATGAGGACCTATAACAATATGATATCTCCGATATATTTTGAGTACTGCCCCGAGGGTAAAAGCGCAAATTAATGATATTTTTGGTACGACAAAATGGAGAGTTGTCCACAAAAATGTCACAATGGACTCACCAAATTTGCCAATTTCAGATTCGCATAGATGTAGTGATCTCATTTTTCAAACATCCATAACTTTCTTAGACTTTGTCCGATTTTTTTCAAACTTTCACCATCTTTCACTTTCTTATTTTTCTGCGTTCACACAAATCATCTTATTACCAAGGTTGGATTGCCCTTTAGGTCAGGTCTCATGTTACGATGCCACCACCCAAGGACTTCATTGGTCCTCCCGATTCAACCAGAATGCTCTCCAATGTCTGGTCGGCGATGTTCCGAGTAATGCCGAATGGGATGATGTCTCAGGACTTTCTTATTCTCCGTTTGCTACCTGTTTGCTACGTGTGATATTTGCATTAGTCCATGTTAATTAATATTAGAACGGTGTGAAATTCCCCAAGAGAATCCACGATTATGATGTTTTTGCATCATGATCTTGTGATCATATCATGGAAAAGTCAAAGATTCAGGAAAGCTATTTCTGTCAATACTGTCTGGTCTAAGAGGTGTCGTGTCTGTTGGCTGAACCAAATCGTTCATAGTCAATTTGCAATTAAAATTATTGCCCCATTCCAGTTCAATTTCTCTACTTTTATCATTTACATCGTCCATGACTTTGCACTCCGATGACTCACTATTCTTACGAGCGACGTCTTTTTCTGAAAAATACCTCAAGTGATCGCGATGACCGTTGTCTTGGGATCTTCGTTCCTCACTCTTTGTCGGACTCTTCTCAAGCTTTGGACAAGTCGGTGCTGGTGGTCTACGCAAGATATAGTCTTTCATCGACGTACCGCACCATCCTTTGCGTCCACCCATCCCCAAACCATCGACATCGGTTAGCAACGGTAATTTGGCGACATCGTATTGAATGATTTTATGAAATTGTATCTGTATTTTCGAGTCAGGTTGGCCGTCATTTCGCCGTTTTTTCACGCATCGTTGAATCCAGACCGGTATGGTGTTAGATCGCCTGTAGACGTGGAAACCGACGACGAGTGAGGTGATGATGAACCACATGATGACGCAGCTTAACAAGAAGAATGATAAGTAAAGCAGCCACGTGCTATAGATATAAGAATCAGACCAGAAATAACGGCAAAGATGTTAGAACGGACGGACTTAAGATCCACATGCGTACATGCCGCTATCATTATAGAGGGGTGCCCCGATTTAAAATTTATGTCGACGAATATTGACGATTAGAGCCTTACTTACTTACCATTGCTTGTAAGTCTTGATAGTGGATTAGGAAATGTGGTCGTTTTTCCTTCTTTTTTTTTTTCATGATGGAAATTTTCCGCCTACTCTCTTAATTTAGAATACTTATTTTTAAGTCCAAAGATAAACCAGTGACAAAACAAGTCGTTGGGACTTGTTTTGTCACAGGTTTAAGTCTTCGAAATTAAGAGAGTAACTTGTCTGAAAATCGGATCCTGCACACTTCCCCTTCAAAATAAGAAACACTTTCAGGAAATCAAGTCCAGTGCAAGTTAACTTTGTACAAAATGAACACCTTCTCTGTATAATCTAAACATAATATCATCGTGCAATACAATATATGGAAAAACATAATAATAATATCAATAATAATATAATAATAATAATAATAATAATAGTGATAAAAATGTTAATAATAATAATGAGTGGAGAGCTAACACAGGTGAGTGGACAAAACAGCAAGTCAAAGGAATTTTTGTAAGCACTGAGCAATTATTATCGAACCCGGGATCTCTCGTATGAGAGTCACGGAGCTTTGGCCAATATACTGCACTGCTCACAGCATTCAAATTCATTTCTAACGAATTATTGGGACCAGGCGCGGATCCAGGACTTAGTATAAGGGGGGGGGGGGGCACACAAATGCAGGTTTGTCAACTTTTGGAAAAGGTAGACCCGTATTTGTTTGGTCTTGCCAGCTTCTCGAAAAGTCGCTCAGCGGGGGTGGGGGTGGGGTGTGGGGGTTATGAGGGTCCAGTTTCCCTCCATAATTCTCTGACAAGGTTTCCAATCTAACGTGGGGCGGGGGGCACAAAAGGGCGGATCCTTTATGATCAAAATGCACACTTTTCTTCCAAAGGGGGGGGGGGGGCACGAGCCGGAAGTGCCCCCCCCCCCGGATCAGCCACTGATTGGGACCATTGATCGATGCAGTAGCTCACACATCATTTGCTAAATATAGCACGATAAAACGAGAAAGGGCACCACTGGAAAGAGTATAATTCGATTGGCGCAGGTACTGACGCACTTGAAATTACGCCTCGTGTGAGCCGGGCTTTATGCGTCGATCATTGTGACATTAATGAACGAAATCAAACCAGCCCTCCCCCCTTTCAAAAACACTCCGCGGCTCCTGTTTAACATGCCGTAGCCATCACACGAGGCGTCATTTACACAGGGGTGTCGATCCGTGTTCATGATAATAGGGATTATGGCACCGCCCCCCCCCCCCCCCCCGAGTGCCTAAACTTATCTTCATCAGCGAAGGAGCAAAGCGACCGAGCGGCAAATTTTTCAATCTTTAACCCTAAAAAACGCAATTTCTTGTGCATTTTACCCAGGAAATTTTGCAATTTACCACCGCAATTGAGCGAACACGATAAGAACTACTTTCGAAAAATAAACTCAACGGCAATTTCAAAGGCGTTTGTACTGGCCATAGAAATCGGTTTCTGATTATGTAATACACCATTGTAATGTTCGCACATTTCTAAAGGTGATAGGCAGGGCTATTGAAATTGTCTTGAGTTCATTTTTCGAAAGTAGTTTTTATCGTGTTAGCGGTAGAGAAGCTCAAATTTTATACATTGATAAGCGGTTTTCTATTCACTCACTTCTACAATCGGGAGCAAAACTAACGAAAACCCTGAAAGGCTTGAGAAAGAGTCGTGAAATTCAGCAAGGCTATACCTGAAGTTGAGATTTCTTTCAAAAGTTGAACCTTTGCAAATGCTGTTTTATACACTTTATCCTACATCGGGGGCGCAATATTTAGCAGGAGTCATATGAAACATACATGATACAGCGAGCAAAGCAATTACATCTTTATTTTTTCAAATTTGAAACCTTCAAGCTATTTAAGAACTATAAAGGCCTATTGAGGGCGCGAAATTACGAGATCCTGAAAGATAATAATTATGCGAGGGAGCAAAGCGACCGAGCTTTGGAAAATATTCGCATTTCAAACCCTCAAAAACTAGATTTCTAGTGCCTTAAACCCTGCGGATTTTGGGGTGCGTAATCCGTATAAAGATAATTTTTCTTTCTGCCCCTGCCCTAGATACGCCACTGAGCAAAGCGACCGAGCGGGGGGGGGGGGGGGGGGGGGGTGGGGGGTGGGAGGGGTATCCCCTTCCCATACCAGGGACTTTTTTTCGAAAATCTGTCTATAAAACTTCCATTTTAGAGCATCCCAAAATGCTTTTTTTAATGAATAGAAGGAATGCACGGATCTTCGCCAATGGACGGAACCCCTCAATTGAGAATGACAATGCGAGCGAACGAATTTTCTTCCATATTTTCGCATTGAAATTATGGCATTTCTTATTTTCTTATTTCTAATAATTAAAGAATGTGATGGTATTTCATGGTCAAACATAATGAGTTTGGATTATTTTTAAATTAATGTATCAGAGGGGGGTGATAATACAGGCCATCCCCCCACCTCAAATTTCTTTTGGGGGGATATATATCCCCATCCCCCCGGGATCGACACCCATGGGGGCCAGACGTGAATGATCCAGGCAAGGAGTTATCACAGTTCTGTGCTAACTCCTTGATCCAACCGCATAGCCAGGATTTCATTTTAGGGGGCGGTTGTGAGCACGCAAAGAGTGCGAAATTGGTGACGACCACGCAAAGCGTGTTCCCTGCAGGGGGTGGGTGCAAGGACGTTTTATAGCAAATTTTGAGAGAAAGATAACGGCTCGTAGCAAACCATTTTTTTAGGCGGAAAGTTAGTTCGACGCCCTGGCTGCTTTTCAGTTATTTGGACGTAATACTGCACTGTAACAGGGATGGGTGCAGGGAGGGGGAGTTTCCCCTCACTGTATGTAACAGTGGGTGCAGGGAGAGGAGATTTATTTCCCCCTTCCTGCGCAAAGCGCGAAAACTTTGACGTTTTAGCAAATTTTGAGAGAAAGATAACGGCTTGCAGGGCCTTTTTATTTTTATATAGGCCTTTTTCTGTCACTTCCCCCGGTTTTTCGCTCTCGCTTTTTTTTTTTAGTGGCTGAATAGGGGGGGGGGGGGCATGGCCCCCTTGTGCCCCCCCTGTCTACGCCTGTGATGCAGCCAAACGCAATTTCTCATTTTGGGGTCCATTCAGTATGCGGCACGCATTGATCTCAAAATCTACATACCAGCATAATATAAGGGGTTTCCATTATAAGGTGCCCTCCGCAAAAGTTCACATGCAGTATATTATAAAGGTATACATAAACTCGACTAAATAGTATGATAAACTTGATAAACTGGAGAAAATTTCAAAATCATAAATTTTGAGCTTATTTTTTGTTTACCTTTTAAGTTTTCTTCTCGAAATCTCATATTTGAACGATTATACACGATTATTCATTCTAACCTCTTACCAGTGGCGGCACCAGGATTTTTAAAGTGGGGGGCAAATGGGGGGCAAAAGAAAATGTTGGGGGGGGGGGCAAGGGCGGACAAAATTTTTTTCTACCCTTTTATTTTTTTTCACTCCGAAAATTATTGGGGCGGGGGGGGGGCAACTGGGGGGGGGCAATTGCCCCCCCCCCCCCTTGGTACCGCCACTGCCTCTTACTGGGCATTTTCGAGGGGGTCGTCCCCAACACCCAATCTAAAAAAAAAAGGAAGAAAAAGAAAAAGATGTATATTAAATTTGAATGGTGATGTTTGAATGCTGCCTTTGTACCCATGAAGAGAAAGGAATTCATGATAGGATGTCATCAAAAGAAAAGTGCTCCAAAATGCAAAGTTCAAAACTAAAAGTGCCAAAAGTTCTCGTCCGGTCACTACGGGACTAAGACTAAGAATAAGATTTTATTTTTAGATTTAAAATGCAAAATTCTAAAAGTCTTCTTATTCGGGGGCGGGGGATGTAATTTATTTTTTTTCGACAACCCCCCCCCCCCCCCCCCCCCCCCGTTCGCTCAGCTTCCTCGAATGTCGCCCCATGGCAATAAAAAGAAACCTCCGCCCCTTGATCTATAAGATATGGAAATAAACTTATATGGCTCACGTAGCAAATGATTATGCTAACCTGCATGAAAAATTATAACAAATTCGTTGTTATTATTAATACCCACCAGCATTTCACGTCAGGCTGATTGATCGGAGGAATGACTGTGGTACTGCTCATGATGCCATGAATAAATTCATGTGTGGTTTCTTCTCCATTGACTAGTGAGTTTCCGAAACTGTTGAGGACACTTGAATCCAAGCTACCCGACAAGTCGTCTGCTACTGTAGACATGGCGGCAATTGGATGTATCATTATGGGTAATTATCGTGTAGCACGTGTAGTCACTTTACAGTCTCATCCGATGACAACGGGTCATATTTCCTATAAGGATGTATTGTTGATTTAAAAAACATTTAAACAACATATTTAATTTACTTATTAAGACAATACAGTTTGAGGTAGTCCCACAGAGGCCCGAAACTCATCAGAACGATTCATGGACAGGAGTTAGAAAGAAATAGGACACAAGAAAATAAAAGAGTGGAATAGGAGTAAATATTTGAATTAAATTCGGCCACAATGAAGAGGTATGGCTGTATTTTACAAAATATAAAACCTGAAAATATTTTCCATCGGGAAGGGGCTGTCAGCCCGCCAGAACAAAACACCAAAGTGCCTTTTGACAAAGCTTTGCCCCAAAATGCTCTGGATGGATGTAAAGAAAATGCATTTGTTGCTTTCCAAATTTGATAACTCAAATGTGTTATATTTCCTTCATTTCAAATTTACACAAATTTACACAAACTAATAGGGTCAGGCTGCAACCTTCTCGCCAATGACTTAGTTGGTCTAAGTAGCTTTGAGGGGTCAAATCCTATATGGGTTAAACGGGGTGCCTATATTTCGGGAAAGGAATGGCAAATTTAAAACGTATAAAAAATGCAGTAGCGAATTACCTTTTCCTTAAACAAAAAAACACACACACAGACACACACACAAGAAAACAAAAATCGAAGAAGGCATTTTTCCACGAATCACATGTACGTGACTGAGAGCAAAAACAATCAACACATATCATTAACGCTTGACGAGGTATTTGAATTGTGCTTCACTTCTTATGTGGTTCAAACTTGTATAATATTATGTACATCATGGGCTGTAAAGTATGCAGATTTACTGTAATTTTGAAAATGCTTCCAATAAGGTTTAATCCGTGATTTCATATAAAATAAAACACGATAAAAACTACTTTCGAAAAATAAACTCAAGACAATTTCAATAGCCCTGTCTATCACCTTTAGAAATGTGCGAACATTACAATAGTGTATTACATAATCCGAACCCGATTTCTATGGGCAGTACAATAGGCCTTTGAAATTGCCCTTGAGTTTATTTTTCGAAAGTAGTTCTTATCGTGTTACAAGCTAAAAGCATAATGGATAGTTCACTTCGACCCCCCCCCCCAAAAAAAAAATATATATATATATATATATATAAAATAAAAAATTAATTAATCAATTAATCAATTTTTTTTTTAATTAAAAAAAAAGGGAAAATTAAAAAAAAAAATACATTAAAAGCGGTAGAAAGAAGAGGGTAGCATGTTGTTATTGTTCATCAGCTTTCATTTTAGGAAAATTCAAGATTTTAAACCAATTAGATAATAACCATTTAAAAGAATGGTCAAGAAATACGCAAACATGCTATCTAAACACCACAATGAAAAAAATAATCAAGAATTAGTTTAATTTCCATAGCATTGTAAAAAAATTTATCTGATTGAACTTATAAAAACATGCAACAATATCAAAACACGATCAAAACTACTTTCGAAAAATAAACTCAAGGGCAATTTCAAAGGCCTATTGTACTGCCCATAGAAATCAGGTTCGGATTACGTAATAGGCGATTGTAATTAATGTTCGCACATTTCTAAAGGTGATAGACAAGGCTATTGAAATTGCCTTCAGTTGATTTTTCGAAAGTAGTTTTTATCGTGTTTCAATTGAAATAAAAAAACCAGGTATTTTAATTAACTTACTATTTTTCTGTTGCTTGTCGCTCACGATTCAAGAGCATGAAGAGGAGAAAAACAGATCTGCTTCCATGCGGCTTACGCTGTACTGTTGCATGTTCTTGCAGACGATGGTCACTCGATTATGTAGTTCTTTGCGATGTTCCAATGAAAATGAATAAGCTTTCTCATCTGATTCACTTTAGATTGATTTTCTGCTTCATGTTTATTGCGTTAAAATATCCATATTAATGATTACATTTAGATTTTGAAGGGAAAAAATAACTGTCGTAAAAATACTCGATGGTCCAAGCTACTTATTTGAGCATCGCTTTATTTCCACACGTGATTAAGCGGGATATTAAGTACATGTTTCGCGCTGAATCTTTCATAAAACTTGCGGGTACCACCAGCTTTTAATGACCCCGCTCATATCGTCATGCTTCCGGTGCCCAGAGAAAGTACTGTTCGCCTGATTCAATCACTAAACATAGTTCTTTACTAAATGAATCAGAAGAATATAAATGTACTCAGAAAGAGATTGTTGTCATCCTTTCCAATCACGGATTCATTACTGAAACACGGAGCATATCCCCATCTATTTTTCACTGGGTAACTACTTACCTCAACTTCTATAAATTATGTTGATGTGTTGAGGTACGGTCAAGAAAATATGCCCATGTCCTATCTTAATATGTAGCCTATTGTCAATACGTTTAAATTGTAAAGGCATTTCTACATAATTCCAACACTTAGTTAGAAATACCCGTCTTGAATTCATCATCATCATCATTCTCCTTGTAAAAAAGTACCATGATACCCAGGGGCGGATCCAGGATTGAGTAAAAGAGGGGGCACAAAAATGAAAGTTTGTGAAAAGGTAGACCCGTATTTTTTGGTCTCGCCAGCTTATCGAAAAGTCGCTCAGGGGGGGGGGGGGGGGGGCACAATCGAGAAAATGGCGGGTCGTCTATGGTAAAAATTCAGACTCTTCCAAAAGGGGGGGGGCACGGGCCGGCTGTGCCCCCCCCCCCTGGATCCGCCACTGATGATACCCATGGTAATATGACGGTAATTCAACCAAATTACCATGATTTGATGGTAATTTGGTTGAATTACCGTCATATTACATGGGGTAGCATGGTACATTTTTACAAGGGCTCTCTCTCTCTCTCTCTCTCTCTCTCTCTCCCTCTCTCACCCCTTTGTGTCTCTGTATGACGCTAGTCATAACGAAAGAGAGAGTGATCGTTATGCCATTGGCACAATGCCTTGCGGTGGTCATAATTTAGAGTAAGAATTATCCCGAGGGAGTGGAGATGGTGCACATATTGTGTGTGTGTGTGTCGGCGTGTTTAGCCGTATTTCCGAGGACATTTTCGGACAGAGAACCACAAAAAAAATCATGAGAACAATGGTCCTTGGAAGCCGGACAATAGTCCTCGAACGTCGAACAAATTGAATTTGTGCCTGGTATTCCGTCGACTGTCCGAGGACGGAGGAACAATAGAGGATCAATACTTGTCCTCGGAAGTAAAGCCATGTAAAGCTGTGTGTGACAGTGTGTGTGTGTGTGTGTGTGAATGAATTCGATGGACAGAGTTATCTGCAAAGCGCTCGGAGACGTTCATTCTAAAGCCCGGCGCACACTATACGATCCGACTGCGACCCGATTGCGACCCGATTTTGGAACAAATTGCAGTTTGCATTAAATGTGAAAGTTAAAAAAAAGTGAAATTATCTCATCTGAAGTTCGGAATAATGATACGAATACTAATATCGACATTTTGGTTAACTGCAATTCTTCTGGTTAGAGTAAAGGCCAATAAGCCAGTTCGGGTTAGCGCATGGTACAAATGACCCCAAATATCCACAGATATTTTAGACATGGAGGGTCCCTTTATGTGCACTTCAGAAAAATAACTCTGGGAGTGACAGAGGTGCCTCATGAATAGCTTTTGTTTCCCCCTTTAAAAAGAATACTTCCACCTGGATATCATGGAATGCACCATTAGTGCATAATTGAATAATGATTACATGACATTCATGAGCACATATCGAATATTAGTGTCAGTGGGTTTTAGAATTTGGTACAGATGACCTTTATCTGCTCATGCTCAGATTGCATCCCCGATGTGGCTTATTCGGCTTCAAATCTTATATAGTCGATCGCAAGATTGGTATGACGTCACTACGATTTGGAATTGAAATCGCTTTTATTCCTACACGGGGGTTCGCAGTAGCCCGGAATTTCGATTTTAGTATTCATACTACTATTCGGAACATTGAGCACGAAGATTTTACATGTTTGAAGGTTCGTATCAAATGTTATAACGACTTTTCCAAAAATCGCATCGTAGTCAGATCGTGCAGTGTGCGCCGGGCTTAATCACCTCCTCATTCTCTCTCTCTCTCTCTCTCTCCTCTCTCTCTCTCCCTCTCTTTCTTTCTCTCCCTCTCTCTCTCTCGCTCTCACAATACACACGCACACGCACACACACATATCTATGTTTTCTATTGTTCGAATTTCAACCGATGACTCCACTATTGAATTGCGTCACAAAATTCATTGACGGAATAAACCTCACCAATTGTTGACAACTGATGACCTATTGAATTAGGCTACTACCGATGACCCATTGTTCTCTTTGTTCGATGTCATCGTATACATGTACACACATACACTCCCTGCATGCAATAATAGCTGACTGAATATTTGGATAATAAGGTTCCGAATTGGAGAAGTATCTCCCATGTTTCCCATCATGGTTGTATCATGGTTGTATCATCGTTTGTCAAAACGGTAATATTATGACCGCTGGAATCTTGATTGGATTCCCTACGCCAGCGGGACTTCAGACTCCCTCTTCGAATTCCCAGCTCTCGACAACATTAATATTATACGCCCTTGACACTAATGAGACTTTTCAATAGCATGTAAAATGCATACAGAAATAAAGGCATGGTCAAATTGAACCACATTCTTAAAAAGTGAGAACACTAGTAATTTGTAATAGTAGAAATAGACGAGTGATATAGCATCCCTTGTGTAGATCTGCTGTCTTCTCTTTTTTATCCCCATAGACTAATGCCTCATTTATCTCGATGAAAACTACTACTTTCACCCTCTACAAACATTACCGTGCAATACTCAGAATTTTCTACCATTTACTTTCCATTTTCCTCCTTTGAGTGAGTTTTGTTTATCTTATAAATCACTGTATTTAGGCCCTGTCTACCCATCCCTTATATCTATGGAGCTAGAGGAGTCGTAGTCAAGTGGTTTAAACACCAACTTGACTGGAGATGAGAAGGTCGTGGGTTCCATCCCCGTCACTGAGAAAGGCACTTTTATCTACATTGCTCCTCTCCACCCAGGTCTTAAATGGGTATCCGGTAGGATGCTAATGTCATTGTGGTTGGATTAGCCTTGTGAGCGTCTGTAAAAAGGTGCCTGGCTGGAATGTTGCCCAGGGAGTGGAGAAGGTGCATAAACTGTGTGCCGGCATCCGATGGCGGGGGTAATGATGTATCTGTAAAACGTTTAGAGACATCGTAGATATACTAGGCGCTATATACATCAAGAACATCATTATCATTATCATATCACCACACACATTCTTCTTTGATATATATTTTCTTTCTTGTCTTGCTCAGAAAGAAACAATGATAAATACAATGGGTAATCGATATACTTTTTAACCACGAAAGAGTGGGAGCGTAAATGAATCACCTTTCCCCCTTTTCTTTCTGGATGTAGAAAAGAAAGAAAGAAAAGGGTGGGGGGGGGGGGGGGGAGGTGATCCATTTATACTTTTTAACCAATAAAGAGTGTGAGCATATCGATTACCCATTGTATTTTTTAATATATCATTGTTTCTCATACTATTTATCTGCACAGCTCTGAATCTAAAAAAAAACAAACTCTCAAGACTCACCTCTTCTGTTCGAAAAACTAGCCATTTTGATGACATGAATGATTGAACATTGTAGAGTTACTTTTTGGAACTATTTCATTTTGTTTTAACTGTAAATACCACAAGCGGTACACCCATGGAATTCAACTGAATTATGTATTCATATCTTGGAGCGAGAGTCAAGTAGGCGGATTATTAGTTTCAGTCTGTTTCCTACATACTCTCTCTCTCTCTCTCTCTCTCTCCTCTCTCTTACGCCCCCCTCTTTACATTTCTTTCTATCTCTCTCTTGCTCCTCCATATATATCATCATCTACACCCAGTCTCTTTCTTTACCCCTTTTCCTGAAATTCTCAAACTATGCAATACATGATCCTCTTGTTTGGTATACATGCAAATTGTTTCCCATACACATGTACATGTATCTACAGTGTAGCCAAATAATTATTTGGACACGCTGAGCATTGTGTAATAAAAACAAGCAAATTAACATAACATGCAATAAACTGTACATCAACTAAATGAAAATTATATCGTCATTAAGATGGGTATTGTAACAATTCATGTTCGTTGAGGCATGATGAGTTTACAGTCCAATAATCACAAGAATGCTCATTTTCATACCTTGTTGTGATTCATGTACCATAAATTTATCATGCTCCAACGAACATGACTTATTACTATGCCAATTTTAAAGCAACATGCTTCTCTTTAATTTGATGTACAATTAATCATATTTCATTCAGAATTCTACATTTTGCACACTCATTTTTCTTGAAGGCATTTTCAAAATTATTGGATACACTGAAAATACATGTGGACACTAGATTAGATTCATGTCTCAAAGTTCAGGTATTATTAACAACAATAATACTGAATGTAATACAAAGAATTTTATATCAAATTATGTCATCACCTATAACATTGCCAAATAAGAACATCATTATCAATAAGGCACAACAAGTTACAGTCTATTAATCACAGTTAAGTCTGAAAATGAATGTTGTTGTAATTAACTGACCATAACTTGTCATGCCTCAACGATCATGACTTCTTATACTAAACCCATCTTAACAATGATATAATTATCTTTTACTTTTTCATTTCATTTGACAGTATTGTAAAAATCTGAACGTAAAAGGGTGTTAATTTGCTTGTTTTATTTATGAATCTTTCAGTGTGTCCAAATAATTATTGGCTACACTGTATATTATTTTTGTACTGGTAATGTAAAAATTCCTTTGAGGATTTGTAAATCCTTTCAGCCTGTCCTGCTGATCGTTTTCATGTGCCAATAAATAAACAGATAAATGTCACGTTTCTCTGTTCATTTACATCACCTGTAAAATCTGTTTATGATCTAATTCATTTTCTTTTCTAATTTGACAAAAATACACATCAAATGTCTGCATACAGTCAGGACCACGATTGCCAAAAACAGCATCCTTGTGCTACTGACTGACATGGGGCACATTCTCACATCGTGTCACCAGGTGTTGTGGCATTAGAAAAAATTAGATACCATAAAAACAAAATTCCTTTTCAGTGAATGTTCAGGCTAGATTATCTTAATATTTTGCAGAACAGAGGATGCATAAATGAACCAGCAAAAGTGAGACTTATTGGGATGATCTAGCTTGAACATTGCTTAAAAAGAACATTTTGTCCGACACATAATTTTCCCTATTGCCATAACACATGCAGGTGCCAGGGGGTGAATCGGGGGGGGGGGGGGGGGGGGGGTGAATCAGCCGCACCCCCCCCCCCCCCCCCTTTTGAAACCCAACTGGCATACCTTAAGTACAGAACAAAAAAAATTGTGTACTTTTCCGGTTCCGGTCCCCTCTCCCCTGTCAAGCAGGAATGGGTGGCCAATAGTGACAACCCTGCTATTTTATATGATAGAACAGTAGACATTGTTCCTGATTGTTATACAAGCAGATGTAAATAACCATCCAATGCCGTGGAAAAGAAAAATATAAGAGAAACATTGATACTATTACGCTGACAAAAAAGGAATTTATTCTCACACACAGAATATGGAATTGCATATACACAGATTGCTCAAACGGATAGATAAAGTCAAGATACAAAAAAGAAAAGAGAATTGCTGAGTCACTTTTAGTCTAGACACAGAAAGTTCACAGAAGCATATTAAATTCTGGATATTTTATACAATTTCATGCTTTGGCAAACATCATGTTGAGACCATCAAAATACATGTACATTGTATATGTACCAGTATAAAATGTATGTACCAAGTATAGTTTTGTGACACCATAAATTCCATGCTAGAGCATAACTATAACCCCCCCCCCCCCCCCAATTTCTAAATGGCACTAAAATGAGTTTCTTTCGATAAATCAGTGAAAACATTTGGTGACTGGCTAACACCTTAATGGTGATTTGTTTCCTTTGTTTCAGTAATTCCAGTCAAATTTTTAGCATAGTCGGTTGCAAGTAAATGCTCTCTAAGACCTCCAAATCCCACTTGCAATTGATTGACAGGTGTATGACAAGATAGCTTACTGAATGTAGCTCTTAAGTAATAGACTTAAATCATGAGTTTAAAATGAGAAATTTACATTGAACTATTCTAATTCTAATTCATTATTGTTCAAAAAGTGCACCTCCCCCATCTTTATCTGTTTAATTACAGAATTTCATTTGTGGAATACAGGAAGTGATAGAAATCATTTATCATATTCATTCTTAAAGACAGTTGAAAAACTGAATAAGGCTTCTAATGGAATGATAGGGTAGGTTTTCAATGTTAAGTACCATTGAGATAAAATAACCGTACTTCATTATTTCTTCAATTATTTTTTCCCCAAAACATGTACAATATATGAAGAAATTTCTGAAATTTTCTTCTTTGAATAGATTAGTCTTTAAAACAATACCTACCCCTTAGAAAAATCAAACTTAAAAAAAAAAAAATTTTAATACATACATATACATGTCATATGTACAATGTGAAAATTAATTTTACAAAAACTTCATATCCTCAACATTTTCCTCTGTATACAATGTAATAAAATAATTTACATTACAATATCAATCAGCAATAAATTAATTGCTCTAGCCTGCTAGGCAATATGCATATCACACAATAACTATGGAGGGATTAGATCAACTTTTACAGACAAAATGGTGAATATTGTAGTTTACAAAGGTAAAAAACAAAACAGGTACAGGAAAATGATGTCATGTATTCAATAAAGGCATATGAGGCACACAAATACCAATGCACACATATCACTGAACAAACTGATTAGATTGTTACATTAAATATGATTGAAAATCTGTGCTCTTTGGGGGCAAAATTCAGAAGATCTGAACAAAGACATAACTTCATATATAAATTTAATCTGTACCACTGAAAAAAAGGAAATACAATTTCAAAATATTCAGAGCATTGTAGATGACAGTAAAACAATAATAGTATAAAAGTTACAGACTCAAGTAAAAATGCCATTTCTGTTAGTTGCATTATAACGGGCCATATACATGTGTATCAGCTTTGAATACTTTTGTGAAGAGATATTGACACACAGTATACTGATAATTTAACTTTCATGCATGCCTTGATGGGGAATAGTTCTTTTTTTCTTAAGGTCATTAAATCCTTCACCATTTTAATGTCTCATATTTAGGTGATTTTATGTCTTATAACAATAATACAAACTACTATTTTTTTGGGTGATTGATCCAATCTGAATGTCACATATACAGCTCAAGAAAGGTTATTATCACATTTCTGTAATTGTAAATGTAAATAGCTTTTTATATCAACTGGACGACAGACCACTGGTATGCAAACAGTAGAAAATCTTTTATAATCCATTTGGTTAAAAAATGTGGTGAAAAACCTGCACCAAGTATAATACATATAAAACACAGAATATTCAATACATACATGTAAGACTTGGACCAAAACATGACACGTCTAAGTTTATGAGCTGTGCACTCAAAAATATTTGAGCTCAATTTAAGCTTGAAAACTGAAAAGAAACAACAATAAAACAAAAACAACAGGAAAGTACACACTCTTCCCATCACAGCACACACAACTGAAAGCAGGCATATCATATTATGTTTTTTCTCTATAATTGAATATATGTATTCTCTCAAATAATTACAAAACTTCACTAGTTACACATCCAATCTTTGGCAGTTGCAGTACTATTTTTGCGCTTTGTAAAAAAATATGACCAGCGCTTAAGTCTGTCAAGGTGTCAAGGCCCTGCCTTTGAACATATCGTATAGATAGACAAATATAAAATAATGTTCTTCACTGTATACATCTTACAAGTTATTCCTCCAAGACATGATATGCAGTGAGGATAAACAACAACATTAATTAGATAAATATAGATTGAAAGCTGGATGTCCAGCTACATCCCGGCAGATTTTAAAGTTGAATGTATCATGAAGATTTAAGCATTTGATGTAATTTGACGGAAGATGAATATCAACTAATATATATATATATTCATTTGAGTTGTGTATATACCAATATATAATCTGGAAAATAAGTCTCTACCTAATACAAGCACAATAAAATGAGGTCTGGTCTAAATGTTTTTTGCACAACTCTCATGGATACATAAGGCTGATTTTATAAAGTCCCAATCGTACATGGCATTAAAAGTACAAGCATAAATAACACAGCAATCCATTCTGCTTGATAACCACTTTTGTGTAATAAAGGCATAGCTTTTAATCATTCATCAAAATGAGGTATTTGTTTCTTCACTTCATGTCTTGTTCTCTATATTAAACAAATATTGTCAATTAACCAACTTTGTGATCTTCTACACTTTTATACAAAGAAACATAAATATTACAGAGGTTTTTCTATACTGGAGCTGTATGTTACACAGGACATATATGAAAGTCTCTGATTATATTATCTGATGACAGTAAGTAAGGCATTAATTCATATTATCTAACAGAGAGTAAATGCTTTCACTTGATGATATACATATTACATTAATACAAGTCTGACATATCATCAACAGGCCTCTTTACTGGATTACCGGTATATCAATTCAAATGAAAATTGTATAGATGGCTTGCCTGTGGGTGTGAACACAGGAGGTAGCTTAGCTTTATCCAACACTCTCTCTGACTGAACATCAAGTAGCCTCTCTAACTCATGCATGGTACTTGAACTGCAGTTTACAATAAACTGAATATATGTATCTTGCTCTGCACAGGAGATGGCTTGCCTCTGGGTATGACATCAGAGATGGATCATATACTCCTACTCAACTTCAGCGGGCTGGAGGTTGAGTAGCTGTTCCATATAAAAGTTGAGAACTGCTCCAACTGAAAATTGTAGCTGCAACCATACCAAGGATATGCTCTTGAAGATCAAGTGAGCATGTATATGACTCTCTGTGTGGAGGATGGCTTGGCTCTCAATGTAACACTGGAAGAGGCTGATTTATACTGTGCACCCAACCGTCGCTGCTCTAGTTCTGCCAGGACTTCAGATTGAGTAGCTATTCCAAAAGATCAACTGAGTGTGCATATCTTGCTCTGTGTAGAGGGTGGCTTTCCTCTAGGCAGGACACTTGAGGTGGCTCTTTTCTCCCTGGCACTCAACCTCAGCTGTTCAGACTGCAGATTCATTAGCTGTTCCTGAAGATTGATCATCATCTTGTTATTGTCAGCCATCTTGTGACTCTGGTCCACCAGCTCGTTACGTAACTGGTTTATTTCACCCTTCAGGATCTGCTCACGTTCCTGTGATGCAGAGAGAAAGCAGACATTAACAGCTATCCTTCTACCAGTAGTACATAGAACCTCATCTGCCTTTATTGTATTAATGATAATAATAGTGATAATCTTAGTTTGCATGGTGCTTAATAATTAATATCCATGTATTTAAGTGTTTAACAGTTATTATCCCAGTTATCAGATTCACGTTTGAACACAATTCCCCATTACCTGGAGAGTATTGATATTAGATGGGCACCATGACAGCACATGGCATATCAAATTTATCTCCTAGTAACCTACCAGTTCCCTATTTCTGAGTTCAGAGCGGTAAATGAAGATCAATGTCATACCACAGGACTTTGAAGGTATGTCTGGTCTCAAGACTATGACCATTAACTCCCTGGTCAAATTTCTAACAATCTGACTTAGACATCTTCTCATTACACCTAAGATGTTCAATGGAGTAATAAAGGTTAGAATACCCTAATCTTGTTCAGTAATAGCTCTGACTAAAAGAATGAAACCTTGATCAAAGAAGGTACCTTGGCTGCTTGCTTGGCCTTCTCTTCTACCTCCTCCATCTGCCTCTTTTTCTCTTCCTCTAGCTTCCTGAGTTGTGCTTCTGTCCTCTCCTTCTCCTCTTGAAGCCGATGCAGCTCCTGCTGTAGCTTCAGCTCCTTGCCTCCTTCTCCAGGCTTCTTTGGGTTGTCTTTCAGCTGGCCCTCTATGGTCCATGAACTGTGCCAATATGATTAATGATGATGATGATAATTATCATAATTATCATAACTAGAAATGTCCATTGCCACACAATGCGAATGTTTCCCCCGGCACTGGCAGCGATTTTTGCGTCATCCTTTTGTTTGAAGGAGGGACAAAGATTAGGGTATAATGCATCTCTATAGAAAATTTGAAAGAAAGCTGTCAAAAAAAAATGTGACCTGCAGAGCACACACAAGATACCCACTAAAATATGACCTTTGACCCTATAAAAGAATGAACACTGGGGGCAGCATCACCAAAATCTGTAGAGGTCTAGAGTAATCTATGATGGACCTCCAAACAAACTCTGAAAGAAATCAGTCGACAAATGTGACCTCCAGATTGCATGCAAGACAGCAACCAAATATGACATTTGACACTATAAAAAGCGGAACACTGGGGGGGGGGGGGGGGGGGGCGGCATCAGCAAACACTAAAGATGTGTAGATTTTACTCAGACACACCTCCATATAAAATTTGAAAGAAATCCGTCAAGAAATGTGACACAAAATGACCCTATAAAGGACGGAACAATGAAGGCTGCATTATCAAAAACTATAAATTTGTTGATTGTACCAAGATACATCTCCATACAAATTTTGGAAGGAATCCGTCAAGAAATATGGCCTACAGAGCGTACACAAGACATCATCAAAAATATGACCTTTGACCTTATAAAAGACGGAACGCTGGTGGCAGCATCACTAAAAACGAAAGATGTGTAGATTTGACCAAGATACATCTCCATACAAAATTTAAAAAGAAATCCGTCAAGAAATGCAGAAGAGCACACAAAATGGAAAATGACCTTTGACCCTATAAAGGAACAATAAGGGTAGCATCACCAAAGAGTAAAGATGTGTAGATTGTACCAAGATACATCTCCATTCAGATTTATTGTATTTTTGTTGATAAATAGCAAAATAGAAAGATTTTGTCAAGATTTCACGTCTTTAAGTGGGATATTAAACAAATGAGTGCCGGGTCAGGGATATAAACTCCCAACAATTTCAGTGTGCACTATCCACCATATACGCGTTCAAAACCTCAGCACACAGTGCGACACATGCTACATGTATCTCTGTGCGAAGCCTCAAGATTGTTGTCGGGGCCGGGGTGGAAAGATCCTAGTGTAGGGCAGTATATAGCCGTGATCTAGAGTTCCTTACATATATTTATGGTAAAATTCATGGGAAATTATTGATGGAATAGCAAATGATCTCGTACAAACATCTTTTAATACCAGGAAAACAACATGAGACTATATTTTACAGTTTCTTTCCAATTTCCTTTTTGCTACCAAAACTGTACATGAGCTTTAACATGCTTCTTATGTGATCTAATTAGACTCATATATTTTCATTCCAGGGTGCTCTACTACCAATCTGCTTTAAATACGTCCCATCTCCAGGCTTCTTAGAATTGTCTTTAAGATGCCCTCTACTGTCAAAGCAGAAACTTTAGCAAATTGTTAGTGATTTCCAATTTTCGCTGCAACAATTCACAAATTGTAAGATTAATTAAAATGTAAGATTGCCATATTTTGAAGCCTGAAACTGAAACAAAATTCACGAAAGTTCCAGGTTTAACATTATTGTCTTTGTGCTAGGCAAGGAGTATATAATCTATGTAAGTCATGTATGTGGATGTCTCTTCTACGAAGCACTAAAGCAGGTTTCATTTTTATATTCTGTTTGTAAAAATGCAAGAACTGTGATGTGACCTGATTCAACAAACAAAATGTTTACATCATCGCTGTGCCAACTGTGCAAAAACAAGTTTTATCCATAATAATAACATGATTTCTTGAAATATCTCTCATCGAGAACATTGCAATGATTCTAAACTTTTTGTGCAACGTAGTGTTTGAAGGAGGAATCTACATGCCACACCCCCTTGCTTCCATCCACTATGAATGGTACCTGGTTCGAGCCCTGCCTCTAGCCATGCGTAACCTGTTGAGTTGTCTCTGAGCACCTGGTACTGGAGGTTTCTGCTGCTTATAAGGACTCACTTTACTTGCATGCCTGAAATAGAGGATGAAAGAAAGATAATGAAACCTGTATATAACAACCACTCAAGGGAAACAAGTCCAGTAATCTTTACAGGCTGGTGGTCTTCCTATACAGCTTTCATTTTATACATATTTCTATAAGACACATTGCTCTCAGAAAAAAATTTGTATTGTGTCTTTATAGATAGGTGGTTGCTCAGCAGCTTTAATTGTAGTCATTTGATACAAGCATAAAAGAATTAAACTTCAAATTCAAACAATTGAGGTACATACATGTAAGTAAATAGCTTTGAAATTGAACACTGCATTCCAAATGTACTATAAATAGTAGAATACATACTTTATTATGTGAAAATAATGAAATATCATGACACTACATCCATCTTGAGATTAAAAAAAGGGCCAATTTAGCTTGACTATAAAGGTGTTTTACAATAAAAAGGTTTATGGGTTTCTTTCTACCCTCAAATGGATATCAAAAAAGTAAATGCAATTGTATTTCATGATCCCTGTCGAATTTACTATTGCTTTAGAAAACCTCAAGATGCTGAAGAGTATGAAAGACAGAACTTTACAAGGTTTATATCATATCATCATTGCTATTAACCAATTCTTTTATCAAAAGTATGTCTTTAATAAAAATGGAAACAGTGCAATATTTCAAATTGAAGTCATAATTTTGAAAAACAATTTTCATCACCCATTTGAAACATAAATAAGACAGTTTTTGACTTACATAGCAGCAGTAGCCACATAAGAAAACTTCTTTCCTGGTTTGGTAGCTTCTTCAGGCCTACAAAGGAAGCAGACATACAATACTCTCAACATCTCGATAATATATTCATTCAGCCACACAACATGTAAGCAAAAATATACCAATGATTTTCTTTAGGTTTGGATAAATCTTTCATAGTATTGCACAAATTCATGCATCAACACCATTATACATGTAAATATATTTTTTTTGCCCAGAAATCACACATTTAGTAGAAACAAATTTCTTTTATTGCAACAAATGGGAGAGTTGTCTGGCACTACATCACAGTGACATTACCAATTCAGCCAATTTGAAATTCCCATTTGTTTGTCTGATGTCATTCAAACTTTCACCTATCTGCTTCTCTGATTTTTTCTGCTTTCTTTCAGGGCAACTTACTGTTGAGGTTGAATTTCCCTTTAACTAAAAACCCAACACTTTGATCACACTGAAACATCACCATTATGAAAGCATCATCTAAACTTACATTCTATCCTTAGGTTGCCTGAGTTCTGAGCCTGAGTCACTGGACATGGGATCACCTGTGTTGAAATCTACTCCACTCTCTGGAGATGTAATGACTTGCATCTCACCAGAAGCTTTCTTCACCAACACAGGGATATTCTGACTATCAAACCCTCTCTAATCAACACAAAAATAGATTTTTATGTTTGAAGTAAACATTTAAGTATGGTTACTATTTGAGTTGGTTTTAGACCTTTTTAAAAATCTGACAAGATTTAATCCTTAAATGCACTGCATGCTGACTGAATGGTTGCTGAAGTTACAGGATATTACCATCATCACTTTTATTTTCTTCTGACAAATTACACAAACACATTTCAAAACTCAAATTTCAGTGCATTATGTTCTCCATAAGCTATGATCATAGGGATTTAAAAATCTTACGTTTACCTTAATCCAATATCTTTAACATCAACTTTACTTAAATCTGAATGATAAAAGATACATGTGTTGTTTGGCCTAATATAACTGCAGTATAAAAGCCCTATGAAATAAAGCAAAGTTGAACATTGAATGTTACATTGAATAAATATGAGGAGAATTGAGAAGTATCATGAAAATAAATATGGATAAAAATCAACTAAACCCAACCTTTGGTTCAAGCTTAATTTAAATTAGTTTTATAATCTTACTAAACAACAAAATATCCCAGGTGGCAGAAAGACGCAAGGTAAGTTATATGAATTAGAATGTGATTAGAAATAAAAGCTTTGCCAATTATAATAGTGATGATAAAGACACAATATTCAATAACAACATACCTTTGTATTGCTGTCTCTACGGGTTATTTGGTCAGGTTGTTTACTTTGATCTATTAAAAAGATAAAAAAGAGGAGAGATGATTTGAAGGGGTGGGGATATACATTTACCTATGAATAACATTAAAATGATCAATAGGTTTTCACTGAATTTAAAGTAAAGGTGATGAGGGTACCAACTGGTTGCACAGACAACCCATTCTTTGAAAAGTGAATGAAAACATTCTGCTAAAAATAAAATTAAAAAAAAATAGTACACAAAATTTTAGATATGTGTAAGTATGTATTAAACTTACTGCACACATACCTATTTCTAAATCCTGTGCATATCTTTTGCATCTGTTGTAATTGTATTAAATGGAAGTGGGCATAAGATTATGTTGGACAGTTATTCTATGCTACTTTCTATATTTATCCTCGTTCAAACATCAACACTATGAAATGCCAAATTACTTTAGACAATGTTTTCGAACATCAAACAGGTGTCTGAATTTTCAGAAAAACTCCATGGCAGTCTTCAAACTGTTTATAGCTATTAAATCACACCTTTCTGCAATTGTAATTGATGGGGAATTTATATTGAAAATCCAGTTCCTTCTGTAAATGGCCTATAGAACATCAATATCGAAAAGAGTAACTTAATCTCTACTCAGTTAGCAACTTGTCTTTACTTTTGGTGCCTCCAAATCAGTAATACAATGAAAAATAGTACTGAAGATCTATAGGTTACTTTGCTTCAGCAATGCATCAGCCAGTAAGGATGGGGTTCTCAAAGTAAGCTGATCATCGTTCCCACTGGTGTGTAAAAAAACATGTCATGAATTCATGACTATCAAAATGTTACATCCTGATACAGTAAATAGTTCATTATTATTAATTATTAATAATCATAACATTATGTGTGGGATATTAAAACATGGTGTTACTTAGCACACACTTTGTTAGGTGAATGTGAGTATTTTATGACATAAGGTAATGTGGTACAATCTGATGCAAGTTGAGTTTTCACAATATTATGTGGGTGATCAGTGGTAGTAATACAACCATTAAATCTGACATTTATACATTCAAGTTAGCCTGTTTGCCATCTTGTAACTTAATAATACTTATAAACAAGTTCTTTCATTAAACAGTGAACTACTCTAAGGAAAGAGTATTTTCTGGAAAATTACTAAGAGCATTAAAAATGTACAAATATGTATCTTAAATCAAGAATAAAATTTATGTATCTACCAGGTGCAAATATGTATGGCTACTTCATTTAATATCTTAATGCTCAATTCTTTTTTCTATCAACTTTTTTTTCTTCAAATTGCACTTGGGTATTATTATACCATAGTGAGGTGCATTATTAAACACACTGGCACACAAACACAAACCAATAAACATAATGTGTCACCTGTCAAAGCCCTTAAGTATGCTGTTGAGTGGTAAGAAAAAAAATCTCTTGAAACTTTCCATAAGAGTGCTAGTTGCTGGACACAGCAGTAGTTTTGCAATAAATCAAAAATTCATAACTAAATCTCTACTGACCCTAAATGTGTTTAAATTTACTATCATTAATTTTAAAGAATGTATGCAGAGACCCTAAATAAGTTTTAAAAGTACCAATCATCATTTGATAAAATCTTATCCTGTGGTTGGCTTTTGCATAGATGTATTTTGAAATGCTAGAATATTGTAAGTTTCAAGCAAAATGGCTATCAACTTGACTGTTAAAAACAAATTTGCCTACATACTGTATGTTCACAATAGTTATTCTGAATGCTTTTGTAGAAGATACCAAATGAATTACATCTGCTCCAAAATTTTCAAACCAGTTGCTAATGACTTCCTCAGTTAATGCCTCCAGACAGCAATGGAAGCTCTTCTATCAACCTGTAACACGTCACATTCATGTCTACTCATTCATAATGGATTGCCCAGTTCATGTACACTTGCGTATTGTGCTTTGCAACATTCATGTAGCTTCGCAAAATATAATTTTATGTCATCAATAATTAGCCTGTCATATTGTGCTATAATAAATAATGTAGTTTAGAGATACATTATTTAATATTTTGTTTTCTTCCTAGTTTTCTTCCTGTTTTATTCCCATGTGAAAGAATATCATGGTAGCAATGTTACATGAAAAGGATTACCCTTGAAATCCCTCCAAATATTCCAAATATGACTAGAAATGGTGTAAAACTTTGTACCAAATTTTGATACGAGATGTGCGGGTAGTCCCATATACCCATATCTGTGTGCATTGCTTTTCACTGTATTTAATTTTCAGCAAAACTGTATCGATTTCTTATGATTTTGAGGATTCCAAAACTCACAATACACAAAAAATACTTATCTACTATAATATCAATCAACTTTTAGATATTTTTTTTTCAAGATGCATGACCTGAACTCAACTAACCTTTGATATCCTTGGCATTGAGATGAACCACATGTTTGCTACTCTTCTCATCCTCCTTGGTCTTGGTCTCTTCTGATGGTTCTCCAGTGATGCCATCCTCCTCACTATCATCTGCATCATTCTCATGAGCAGCAGCAGCCAAGGAATCCTTCAACTCCTTCTGTAGCCAGGTTGGAATCTGCTTGACAAAGAGAAAGGAAAACCCTCACTTCGGCTAATGAAGGGTACATAATGTCACAACATAGGGCATACTTAAAGGAGATGTGTCACCTCCCACATAAGAAAATCACTTTATATGAATCAGAAACTAAATTCCAGAATTGACCTCTATTGCCTTTGACGTTTGACCTACATACCCCAAAATTTAATCAGATCGTCTTCCTATGGTGATACATACCATCACTAAGTTTGAAGCTCATACCACAAACTGTTCTTGAGATATTATGTTAACGAGAAAGCGAGATGGACGGGGTCAGACAGACAACCCAAAAACATAATGCCTGGCACCATCTTCGGTGGGCGGAGGCATAACAAAAAAGAATAGTATATTATTACCATGTTATTTCTCTTGAAATATCTACAAGATACAATAAAATACTAGCTACAAGTACACATATAAGGGAAAAAAATGAGCTTTAATATTAAACGAAAATATGGATTTCAAAAGAAGGGTTATCAAAAAAATAGTCAAACAATAATGATTCATACCAATATTGAATTCAGACATCTTACATGATGCACCATTAATCATACAACAGTATGGTAGCGAGAAAAGAATAAAATTTGGAGAAAATTGGACTTAGAAGATTAAACGTATGTGGTAGCTAATGTACACTTGACTGAAAAAGGGAATCAAGAGAAGTTTATTGCATATAACATCTGTTGAGAGCCAGAAGGGCATTGACTCTGTGTTAAAGTATACAAGTTAACGCCCTTCTGGCTCCAAATAGACGATAATTGTTGTTCGAATAAATACCTCCAAATCTGTAAAAAGACGGGGTGGTATCAGACTGTTTGATAAGATTTTCTCTGTTGAAAGTATCATGAGAACGACTTACATTTGCTTGAGTGTCGAGCTCTGATGTTTCTGAGCTGGTATACTCATCACCAGCATCATGACTAAGGGTAGATGGATGACCAGTTGCTGAATTGAACAGGTTGTTGCTGCTCCTGTATTAAGAAATGATCAAGAATAAACATGTGAAAAATACAAACAATTTCACTGTCAAGATTTGAAATGGGCTGTGAGTAACTTGTTTTTCCCATGTTATATGCTTCATTTATTGAATATTGGAGATGTGAATACCACTATGTTGTGACAGATGTATACCTGTACAAGCTATTTTTCATGGTCCACCAGTTGAGTAATTTGGGTGGCAAATTCTGCCAAGAATGCATATGTTCAAATCTTAAATGTGAACTAAAATACTTATCTTTTTGTTTTCTTACAATAGCTACACGCGTTATGCGGGTTGTTCCGATGGAAGGTATCTAAATCCAAATTTATCCAATGAAACAAGAATTAAAATGCAAATTGCATTCCTAGGCAAAGTCGTACAAAGAGAGTTGCAAATTCATCAGAGTCGATATCAACTCTGAGTTTGATATTAATTGCAACTTATACACAAGAGATAGGTGACTGTAACTTAACGATTGATTGGAGAACATTAAAATCAAGACACAGGTCAGGGACATAAATTTCTGATCATTGAATGTACTATTTTGGGGTAAACCTAGAGGTACAGAAGGGATAAATATCATATTCCCCAAGACAAAAATATATTTTATAGAAACCTTTTCAACTGACCATCTTTACAGCAAAGCATTGTATTGGTATTCAGGTTGTGAACGTGATCGAAGTTAGAACGTAAGTGAGAGCTCCATACGTGACGCTGCTAATTTGTTATTCCGTGTGCAATTCCATGCAGCCAAATAACATCGCGAACATGCGACATCGCCCCCAGGCCCCAACTAACCCCCTTCATGCGGTACGTGAATTAATTAATATTCAGTTGCTGTGCAAAGCTTCACCAAATTTGCCGATATTGAACCAATCACAGCGCTGTAAATACCCTGTGCTTGATCATCTGATCACATGCGCAGAACGTACCGTAACTACTTTTCGCGCCATAAGTTTACGATTCGTAAGATGATAGCGTGGGAAAATATCTCCCTGTAAACAACAACTCATTCAAGTCGACCTTGTTTGGTAAACCCTTGAAATTCATTGACACTGTCATAGACAATTTTCAGGAATTTAAGGAGTTTTTTAATATTTCATGTTTTTTGTTTCAGGAATTACAAAAACAATCATACATAAATTGATGTTTTCATTTCATGATTTTATATCATTCTATTTTGCATCATGGGGATTCACAATCAATGTATAATTTCCTTGGTTTTTCATCAGTAAATATAGTATGTATTTATTTTTTTTTTTTTTTTTGGGGGGGGGGGGGGCGATCATTTGATGAGAATCCATCACCAACAACATAGACTAAGTACCAGCATTACACAATGTGTGTGGTGATGAGAAAAAGAACATGAACAAGAAGACGTAACTAAACTCCACATAAATTATATTGAATAAAAAACGAATCACAAAGAAATATCAACACATTGAGGACCTACCGACCATGGTCACATAATTGTTTTCAGTTTTAAGCATGGGATTGCAAAGATTAAATTATTAGAGTTCCCTCTCAAAACTATATCGTTTTTGGACTAGTCCATTGTGGCACGCTAGCGCTATAGTACATGATCCACGGACATGTACATGTACTTGTGTGTGTGCTGGCGCACAGAACTGCATGTATTTCGTTTCAGTGAATGTATGTCCAATTAACAGAGAAATAACTTGAACAGACAGAAATGAAATTCTGTGAAGAAATATGGCACCGGTACACGATATAAAATTTTTCAATCAAACACAAGCGTGGAAAAAAAGAAATATATCAACATAAATTGCAGGCAAAATCAGTCACTCCATCCCCAAGCACTAATCCCGATGTTACTCTAAGCATCAATAAAAATAAGCATTGTGCAATAAGCTGGTTTCATTCTAAAATCAAAACATTGCGATCAATTTCCCTATCCAAGAGACCTGATGAAAGGTCCCTCCCGACTGGCTGATTTTGGCTCTATGTCCGGGCCTGCCTGAGACCGGCTTTTCTCATGGATATGTACATGTACGTTGCCCTTACTGACATTACAGTTACTCGCGATCTCGTTCAGTTCAGATGCAGACGGTTAGATCAGACTTTGTGATCAGACCGTCACCGGCATGCGGTAACTTAGACTGCCCTAGCTGGCTCGTCCTGCTTGCGAGTGCAATGGTCTAATGAACTCTGAGAAAAAAAAAGTTAACCTATGGAGTATGATTTAAAATTTTAAACAAATCATCAGATGTTAACACAGTTATAATATCTTAACCCTAACTGGGCCGGGGTATTTTGGGAGTTCTTATGGCCGGGGGGGGGGGGGGGGCCTGGGAGGCCCCCCCCTAAGATCTCGGCAACGGTTGACTCTGCGCGCATGAAATTTGGCACAGATGTAGATTAACTTGTGTAGAAGAACACAATCCCAGTGTAATTTTTTCAATATTCTTGTTTTTTTTTTTTCTCAAAATGGTAAATTTTGCTATATGAAGATGAAAATGGATTGAATATTGGCTGTAACTGGACCTCTAAGACTCACCAATGCATAAAAAGAAAGAAAATTGGGTAAAACGGTGTTTTATTAAATTTGCAAAACTCATTAATATGCAAATTAGCTGTGTCATGTGTATTACAAGCCAATAATGTATTTCTTTGTTTTTAATCTTATGTATTTTTTTGTTTTTGAATTTTAATATATTCTATTGTTTGCCAACCATAAAGCATATTTGTCAAATGAATATTGTGATAATAAACAAGAAATTGTAGTGATTACTAGGAATGGTTACTTTTTTGCCATAGGCTAATGGAGAATTTGATCGTTTTGCTTGACATGTGATCAATAATTGTAATCTGACACCAGAACCGTATGACCGATCCACATAAATGAGGTATCAAAATGTGCGTGAAACATCGGGGAAAAAAGTCATGAAATTTGAGCGCGAAAGATTCAGCCGTCGCGAGGCCACGTACAAAATTAGTTAGGGTTAGGGTTAATTAATCAATGAGAATAAGGTTTGGAAAATGAAAAAAACCCGACATCAAATATGATTTACGGTCGTCGGGCACGGTTGTCGCTAGAGTTCACGGTTGTCGCCAATATTTATGAAACATTTACGGTGGGCGTGACGCGTGGTAGCAAGAACGTTGGGTGGGTAGGTTAATTGCTCAATTGGCTTGTTTACTGAAGGGAACTTTATTCACTGACTGAAATGTTGTGAGCTTTGCAACTTGATTCTAATTATTAAAACAGAGAATCTGCAGCAATGTATGTATCTCTATAATAGTCCTACATGTACATACTTTCAAAATGCGTAGTTATTACTTACGGCAAGTAAGAGTGAATAGCTCGAGTACTTACAGTTTTCTAAGAATATTCCTTCGTTTTCTCTTAGATTTTCTTTTGGGCAGAGGGCAGCTTGTTTCTAGTTGAACAAAGATGTTGTCTCCTTGGCAGAACACTTGGCTCAGACTGAGCTCGTATGACTCATCCTTACTCTCTGAACCAAGTCTGAGGAACAGGTCAATAGAATATCAAGCATTGTCAGGTTTCAGAATTTTATCATGTTTGATACTACAAAATATTTGTTTAAGCCTATTAAAGCCAAATGACGCTTAATAGAAGATCTAGCTAATGCTACATACCTAGGTATATATTTCTATCATAAAATTGTGTATACACTGGTGGAATAATAGTCCACTTATAAACTCTAGTACAGCAATTCGTGGATGATTATTGAAAACAAAGAAAGCCTACAAAAGCTTCTATTAAATACAAAATGAAATCTAAATTAAGTCTAAATCAAATCAAGAATAAAGGTACCTTGTAATCTTTTTTTACAAGTTGTTCTCATAACTCGGTACAGAGTTGGTACTTTGTATTATGGCATAAGCAAGAATGTTTGTAGTGATCTTCATTCATTGAAATTCTTAGTGGATTCTTTTTACTGTACTATTGTGATCCAAAGTTATTGGTTTACTTTAGAATATCTTTTATCTTTAAGTTATACTATCCCACACACTATCCCTTATACTGAATTAATGATAGCATGAAGATCCTCTCCTACTCACTTCAGTATAGGTGTTGGATGGAGGAAAAGTTCCGACCTCTCTGGACTGTCAATGCTCATCTGACTGGTGGCACTGGTCATGTGACGACGATTACCCCCACCTGATCCACCTGGGTGGGTCAAAGGTTGTTATTTATTGAATGTTATAAATGGCATACCACAACACAAAAAGTAGCAGCATAAATGATTAGATGAGAGAGAAGGGAGCTTTAAAAAGCTTCACTATCATTTGGTGTTCATACACTGTCATGTAATGTTCACAGTGTTTTTGTATTTTATGATATCCTTTCGGAGAGCAGAGGTGCATTTTTGTTTGTTAGAGTGGGGGATGGGGTTTAGTCAGTGATAGTTCATTAAATATATTCATGCATAAGAACATAAAAAATACAAGCTGGAAATAATTTTAAAAATAAATGACTGGACATGATTTGCAAGCTCGATTGGATATCACAAGAACTCGAGCCATGTGAATGTAAGAAAAATGGACACAAAATTCAATTGTAGCCACATGGTACACCTATTGTACAATGTACATGAATTCCATCTACCATGATCAATGTCTATTTTTAACATTTCCCAAAGATAAAACTTTCTCAATAATGTAAGAAATAAAGTTAATATAGTATGAAGATCTTTGTCATATGTTATAAATAATAAAGAGCAATTCAGAAAATGAATCAGATTTGATCAATTGCACGTGCTGAAAGGTATTAAAATACATGAAGATGGATTTATTGCACCTGGGGAAAGTCATCAGCAATTTCACACACAAAATCAGGTTGAATGCCTCACCAGGCACCAGTGCAGATTTGAAACACAAACAGTAAGATAAGTCATAGACACAGACTTATAAGTAACACAAACCACCAGATAGTAATCAATGAAATGCAGCTTGCTGAACAAGCTTTATGGTATACTTAGGTGTCATTCAGTCATGGGCACAAATTACTATGCAGCAAGAGGATATTAATGCACTACTCCTATCAAACCAAAACATATACACTGTTCTTCTTAATGGTAACTAGTAGGATCATGAAATGAGGTAATATACTGGGATGGACACATCAATATATCAGCAAATCAAGAGCAAGCAAGTACAGAGTTGAATGTGGCATAGGGTCTTATAACCATCAATGAATAGGGTCCGTTTTTTTACAGTATGTGAATGTGATCAATGTACATAGAGAACACATAAACACACCAGCTATTGAAAACAAGAAAGGAGTTTATATACAGAGTGTAAATAGTGTCCTTCTTCACCCAGGTGTAAATGGGTACCCAATATGCTAGAGCGCTACATATTTGGCTGTCAAGTAATAATGTTTGAGCGCCAGGAGTGTCACAGGGTGACGGACCGAGTGCAGGCAGGAAAAGCACTGAAAACTTTCGCAAACCAAAGTGAGGGAGCGAAGTGACCGAGTGCGAGAGAGTGCGGAGAGGGTGTGGGAGGGGGTGCCCCCCTCCCACGGTAGGGAGATTTTCCAAATTTGGGGTTCAGAATTGTGCAATCTAGTGCATTCTGTGGTGAGATATTTAACCTCATATTCAATGAGAATCTGTATTAAGATGATTCTATATATACATGTAGCATAAGTCATACCAAAACAGGCTCTGAATACAAATGTTTATCAATACCACCATATGTGATTTAATGTGTATTATGTGCACAGCACTTTCATGAATAAAACTGAGCTGAATAAGCAACCAATAATCCTCTTCTCAAATCCCAACTTACTTTTCTAGACTAGTAAGCTGACTTTTCTCAGTACAGAATGAAGAATTTCTTTCCACAATGGGTAAGGTCCATAATTCATCCTCCTTCATTATTTATCTACATGCAACTCTGAATAGTATTACCGGTAATAGCTCTTTCAGACAATTCCAAGGGAAAAAGGTACAAAAATTCATCTAACCTCTCTTGGAAACAAAATATATTGATATGGTTGTATATACTGTAGGATTACTGGTATGGGAACATTTAAAAACAAAACAAGACAAAACATGATGTCTTTGCGCTTTATTTTGAGGCCACAGAATGCCATGATGTGAAGTTGTTTTGACTTCCTGCGTTCAACAACACGGCCGCTGTGAGCGATCAAAATATCCCATCGTCGATGATCACATACTTTGCAAAATGCATGCCGTTTACTTTTTCCAGATGACGGGATAAAGTCAAACTCTAGTCTTATCCACACAACCTTGCTGTAAAATTGGAACTTTCCAAGGCTTATCCTTTTAAAATTACAATTCAACTTGGCAAAAGACAGATCGTTTGCTTGCTTGAGACATCGCAACTGCACTGGCAAACATACAGTGTGCACTGCATATGGGTTGTGTGACTGTGTACATGCCTTCTTGCGAGTGAGCGATTACGGGAGGTATTTTGGGTATGCACACAAGTCCTCGGCGGTTATCATGCGATCCCTTCGCATATACGTACCGTATAAACATGGACACAAGTTGCTGTGTGAGTACATGTACCAACAATGCGTGTAATAAGCTAAGGGATCGCCTCCGATTCCGTCATCATTGCATTCCCATGTATACTGTGCATACATGATGACGTATGCGCGGAAATCCATAATTTTTATAGGTAAAGTGTGAAATACGCGGAAAAACTCTAGGATCGGAGGAAAAAAGCGGCAATCCAAGGATATGCGGAAAAATTTTCATGCCTGTGAGTGTTATACAAGAAGCCACCATCATTATTATTATTATTATTATTATTCTTGGTATCAAATGCTAGTGGAAATGCTAATCATATTGCTCACTATGTAAGGCTACAGCCCAAGAGACCGAATGTCCACAAGACAGACAGCTCACAAGACCAAAAAGATTGGTCTGGTGAACCCTCAGAAAAGATGTCAGAAGGCCTACAGGACCTACAACCTACAAGATCAATAGCCAGAGATGCCAACCCTAAAGGATGGCTGTCAGTAACATTTACCATATTTTACCAGATTTTTCAGGGTCTCTCCGGAACGCTGACGAAGCATCACTTTTACCCATCATTCGACTGCCGCCATGTTTTGACTGCACGGCGGCAAATTCTATACCTTGTAGCTACAGCGCACACAAAAAACACATCATTACACACAGAGAAATTGTCACTCACCAAAAGTAAGTTCCAAAGTCACCTCCAAAAATCCACCTCAATAGCTAAATTCCACCGTCAAAAATGCGGAAACGGCATGATTTTCCAAAGCACGCTGGGTTTCAGTCCAGTGCTAAGAAACAGGGTCACCGAAAAAGCACTAAAAATCAAGAAATCAGGGGTTTTGTGGTACGTTTTTATGATAGCAAGCAACGAGTGTGATGGTTTCGGCGTAAAACAAACTAAAAACCATCTCCCTGTACCTGTCGATGCAATGACTTCATGTATAAAGTTTTATGCGAGTTACGACACGCCATAATTTGACTGAAATGGGAGCACTGACGGGCGCCGCAGCATCCCCGATGCACAACAGCGATCGTGCCCATTCCATGTAGCAAAATTCAGTAAGCACGCTAGTGAGGGAATGTGTAGATGTATACGCAGGGCCTACGTGTAGTTTTGTTTGGTTTCCTATAACATTTTGGTTTGGTAACGCCGTAACAAGCGCAATAAAACTGGAACAAATATGGAGAAAATAGCCCATGAGAAAGACATGTCAGTCTCTATGGCCCTCTCACAACTTTTCTGAGGATTTACCAGACCGACATAGTTGTCTTGTGGGGTGTCTGTCTACTGGCACATCCAATTTTGTAATGACGTCATCAATGAACATGCACAACACATCAAAACATCAGCAATCATGTGGGAGAAAGCTAATCATGATCAATGTCAGTCTTCTTCACTATAATAGGGTAGAAGGGTCTTTCTATGAATGAGCAATGGACATGGAGATGCAAGCAAGCTATGTAGTGAAGCTTACCAGATTTGACGGCACTTTGCAGTGCCTGTTCAGTTATTTCAGTTATAAGCTCCTCTTTTGGCCAGATGAGGGGTACGGCTGTGTGCATGCAAGCACTGACCGAGTCGGCACAAATTACTGCAAGTACAGTATAGGCATTACCATTTCAAGCTTTTATGGGGAACTATGTGTATTTGTTCTTTATTAAGGCATTCAGCTAATATTCAGCATTCAAAATACAATGTCTGCACATAGAATAATTCACTTACACAGTCCACATGCATGGTTAATTTCTTTGAATAAAATAAATATAGGTTTGGACTATGTATAAAGAAATAGGTAAATACATTAGTAATTTCTCTTGTCTCAAAAGGTCCAAGATTAGAAAAGTCCTTCAGTAAGGTATTTTGTTTCTTTTTTTTTTACATGTGAAGAATAAGATCATTTAGTGATCCAGAACATGTACATGTACATGTAGGAGGAGATAGTAATCCTTTAAATCTTCATATTACACATCCTGGTTGTATGGCTGTATTTTAGAAAGTATTCAAGGTAATCGAAATGCTCAAGTACGATATGACTGAAGGTCCTCGAAGCAATTTTTTTTTTATCTTGAGTTACTTTATCTTCTTTAGGGAAGGAATAGGAAACTATGTTTGTGGGATGAAAAAAAACAGTTTAGATCATCTGGCTGCAGTTCGAATTTATTCTTCTTTTTTTTTTTTGCTTCAACTTATGTAATTCCAGCAGTTTTGAAACGAAACCATTATGTTTCAAATAAACTTATGTTGGAAGATTTTTCTCCTAGAATATTTATTAAGTAACCATCAATTCTCAGTCTTTATATTGATTCAGACTACATATCAGGATATTAAATAAAACAACAATACTTATGGAAGACAAAAAGTTATCAGTACTATAATGTGAACAGTTAGTGAAGTCCTCCAAGTGGTTATACAACTGTAATATATGTGATCTTGTCATGTTGAAAGAACATATTAGGACCTGTACATAAAGGCCACTGAAAGGAAACAAGATCTTCACAGACTTGAGATCTCTAAACGGGTTTCAATAAGGAATACGGGGAAACAAAATTGGTGGTCTCTGTATACATGTCCTTTGGCAAGACATTAATCTACGTTTGCCACTCTCTACCCAGGTGAAGTAAATGGGTACCTGGTAAGAAGAAATTCCTTTAATCCTTGAGCACCTTATGGTTGTCATGCTAAAGATGGGGCAATAATATGAGTGCAGGGCCTACAGGAAGAAAGGTACTAATACTGACAAGGTTACCGTTGGGAAATATTATCACTATTACTATTACACTATCATATCGCTAAAAACATATAACTGTACCTGTTATCCTTGCATCAGGGGAAGCACTGCATGTGCCTTTCTCTCCATTTGGTAGAAACACACTGTCTGTGCTATCAGGGCGCTTCTGTCTCCCTCCTGGTGGTGCACTCTTTATAACTACATAGGTTAAGAATAATCAGTGAGACAGTGTGAGAGCGAAGATGCAACACAACTACATACATGGAATTCTTTTGACATACAATATGATCAAATTTACCTTGATTAAGCTGTTTACTTACAAAACTATTCTGACACTAAAAATGAGAGGAATAATTGGTTGAATTAAGAATTGCTTCAAAAATAAATGGTAATGATGACTTTAGTTCAATAAACAAAATATATATACCTTCTGCTCTTGGGATAGTTGCAGCACTCAGTGTTGAAGTGTCTTCATTTGGAGCTGTTGAAAAAACCCCACAAAGAATGTGTCATAAATAATTCACCACACTTAATAACATAAGGCAGGATGGTAGGTGTAATGAACATTGATTTGTGTTTTTTCTGAATTAATTAGTGATACTGTCATATATTATTCCTTTGATATGTTTACTAAAAAGTGAAATTCTAATTAAAAGTCTCAAAATATTATCTTGAAAAATGTATATGGAGAACTGTAATCCAACTTACAGCAGTTGAATTTTATACCCTTCAGGTTTACAATATATATAAAACATCAGTTTGATATGAAATGTTACTTATTAGCGATCACTGATAAAAAAAAAAGGTAATTTTTTAAACACTTATCATTTATTTATCACGTGTTTATGTGCAAGTGAACTACAATAGATCCATTACTTTTTTGTTCTTTTATTATTAATGCCTCTTCAGCTGATCCCCTCCTCCCAGTCTTTCTCATTCCACTTGCAGTATACTTGCACTATTAGCAAGAATCTGTTTACCGGTACAATATTTATTCTAAAATATTGTTTACAAAAGGAATTTACTTCAAACTTAGTGAATTTACAAAATTTTGCTGAAAATCAAAGACACTGAAAAATACAAGTATGCACACTTTCAACTAATGACTTAACTGACGGCCACTAAATTGGATAATTCAAGAGTTAGGATACTAATCAAACAATCAAAATACAATTTCCATGGAAACTCTAGCTTGCAATAAACAGGTGCTAACATGAAAGCTTAGTAGAAGAAAAAAGATCACAACATAGACTTCTAGACCTGTGAGAAGTCTTCTTGTATCACAGCCGAGTAAATGACACAAGAATTAGACTTACAGCTTGAGTCAGCCTTCTCTACATCATCCTTTGTGGCCTCCATGATCACATCCATTGGAATCTTGAGGCTGCCTGTTGACCCCAACGACCTACGGCCATTGTTGACGTCTTGACCTTTGGCCTGGCTGAGCTCCAGGCTGCTCTGGGTACTATCGTTACCTGGTTCCGAAGTCAACCATCCCTTGCCCCACAGATAGAGATAATTGTCAGTGGCTCCTGCTACGGTATAGTCTTCTCCACATGCAACAGTCTGTAAGTGTTGTGAAAGGAAAAAGAGAAAGGGAATCCATTAATCATTTGATGCAGAATGAAAGTGAAAAAGTGGGAATATAAATGAACTTGAACCAAAAGGAGCTTATATTTTCATCAACTTTTGATTATATTTTTAATCAATTTCTTTTGCAGGTGTTCTAGCAAAAATATACGACTATTGGTGGTTTGAGCTAGCAAACAGTAATCATAGTTGATTTTCTCCATCAAATCTCACTTTGCAACATGCTAAAAAATTTAAGTGTACTGTAAATAACATTATGTAAACCGTTATTGTGTATTAACCACTCCTCCAACTTTTGACATGCCAAATAACCCACCACGCCAAAAAAAAACCGTTTGAATTTCCCTCATTTTGTTTGTGCATAAATTAATTTGCATACTAGCTCTGCGCACATAGTAGTAAAATGCAAATTAATTTATGCATATTAAGTATATACGATGTGCACATTAATATACCGGATGAGCGTGTGTAACGGACACAAGAAGCTACACAATAAAATGGAATTGCTAAAACACCTATTTTTAAAGGAAAAAATGTACTGCCGTAATTTAAAAATGTAAAAAAATGTAATAACTCCGGTAAAAAATACTTGTTGGCAGCTCTGTAAAAACATGTAAAAATACTTTGGAAGATGGTATCCTCTGCTGCGAGCCTGAAGGACACTAACATATTTCCTACATCATTTTTATGGCTCTAAGCAAACAATAAGCTCATGTCTAAAAATTCTTACCGATATGATCTTGTCAGCCATAGTTTGGACCTGCGCTGGGGCTTCCCTGGGCTTGGTGTGGCCAAAGCCCAGTTGACCATGCTGGTTCTTGCCGAACATATATACTAGACCTGGTTCTACTACCACTGCACTGTGATGAGGACCAACAACCATATCCAGCACACAGAACTTGCTTAGAGCTTTCACAGCCGTGGGAACCTTTCTTCCCTCCACTTCAGTCTAGAGAGTACAAAAAGGCAATCATGTTAATACATGGTAATCAAATCTGTAAAATCTTCATTTAACAATCAAATTGGGGAAAGTGAAAAGGATGTTTATGTTGTATATTGCTTCAATCATAATATTAATTATTTTTAAAAAATAGAATTTTTTTTTAAACATTGGACAGTTCCATCAAAACAAAATGTCAGAGGCTAAAATGTACATGACATGTAAACATATTAAAAGGAGAAACCAATGAAAGTTGATGAAATCAAAAGCAAAGAAAAAACAACAATAAACAAAACAAAAAACACCCAAATATAACATAGCACAAAACCTAGTGTTAATAACGTGATATAATGTAAGGTGCGCTTTTATGAAAGATGTTACAATATCTATTAGTCTCATATAATCTGTAGTATTCTGTATGTACAAATGGTTGCTCAATGATTATCATTTATAATATCAGAATCAAGTTCTTCAATGCAAGTTCCATATGGAGCCTAAGTTTAAGCTCTTTACTATTGCTAGCACAATTTTTAAAAATTAATACTAAACAAGCTAGTACAGATATATAATTACTACAATGTTATACAAAATTATCATGGCAGCTTGGCTACAGCAGGGTATTAAATAACAATATTTTGCACTTTGTATTCTCCAGGAAAAACGCTTTATGAATCTATAAACTATAACACTATAAGACTGTAAGACTATAAGACTATATGCCTCCGCCTAAATTCAGTTGATGGCTCAAACTGTTCTTGAACCAGAATAAAAAGCCTACAATTACATTTGAATTGACCTCTTTGACATTTTACCCTACACGTTATAACCAAACAGTCTGATCACTTTATCTCCTCCTAGTCATGAATACATAATTGTTGAGATATGCTAATAACAAAGCTAAAAGAACATTAATTTCACATATAATGACCTCTGTGACCTGTCACCTTTGACCCACATGAACAAAAATCTAATAAGTTGGTCTCACTATGGTAATGCATACTAGTTCCAAGTTTGAAGTTAATGGTTCAAATCGTTCAAGAGATATTGCAATAACAAGGATGAAAACCTGAAATTTCAAGGTAAATGATTTCTATGACCTAATTACCCACAAATCTAAGCAGTTTGTCTAACTATGGTGATACATACTAGCACCAAGTTTGAAGTTCATATCTCAAATGGTTCTTGAGTCATCGCGGGAACTAGATAGAAAGTGGGACGGACAGACGGACCTGAAAACATGCTGCCTCTGCCACCACCTTCGGTAGGTGGAGGCATAATAAATTGTTAGTATTAATATTATCATTATCATTCTTATAACAATTACCTTGGTGAACATGTTCTTCATAGATGCCAAGAAGCCTTGCCTATGGTTGAGACCAAGCTTGTTGTAGGCGTTGCTGCCACAAGCCAACAAGCAGCCCATGTCAGTTAGAAACATTGTACCATCCACGCCACACTTAACCTCTTGGATGAAGACAGGGTCACGGAGGGTCACCTCCATTGGTTCACAACTGGACAGGTGAAATCACATGTTCTGTCAGGTTGTGTATAGTATGTGCACACAGGCTCATCATGAGCTGATAGATTGTATAATGACCAAATGCCATGCATCATTTGTTTTACACTACAAATATTCTTGATCCTTGCTGTTACATCTTTCCAAGTTAAGATTTTATTTTTTATATGCATTTTTTCTGCATAAGGTACAGTGAGATACAATGTACTATTTTATTTTGGAAAAATTAGGATGAAAAATCATTCCAAATGGTTACAGTGAGCAAGGTTATATAGTAGGTGACAACAGTACGGATTTTCTATTAAATCACTCCTCTATTTACAACAGTATTCTGAATATTTCTATTGAAAACCAACATTAAATTTTGCATTTTAAAAGCTGCTACTTGCATTCCATGCAACACGCACCTTGTGATTGGTCATTAATTGTACATTCCCTCAGTATTTGGGTTTTAAAAGTACCAGTATATTATATATATATTTTTAAGCATTCTTCTCAAGAACAAAACTGAAAAAAAAATAAGTGAGCAATATTTCAATGACTATACATGTAAAAATCCCAACAGGGATTATCTGTGCCAAATGGGATTTGAGCAGGAAGAGCAATATATGTGTCAGTGAAGGTTGAGAAAATACTTACAAATCTTCTTCATCTCCAAGTCCTAACCTTCCATCTTTACCCTTGCCCCAGGCATAGATCTCCCCATCTACTCCTACCACTACTACATGCTCAGGTCCACACGAGATACTTGTTACATCCACACTGAATAAAAAAATCAACAAATTTATACAGTACAAACTGAATAATCTGTCCAAATATGTCGTGAACCTTTCAAACCATCCACCAGCAGGCCAATTGTGATATTTCATGCATCAAAAAGAATTTAGTAAACCTTGGATGACATCATAGTCACATGACTGACTTGCCAAATTGAGATTCCCACATTCAACAATCTTGACTTTCAAAATTCACACCATGCCTCTATTTTTAATGGCTTGTATGGATAAAGGCAGACTAATGGGGTATTGCAAGAAAGTTGCAATCAATTGCAAATCCCCCATTTGCAATCGATTGCAAATGTGATACATATTTTTTAAATGGAACTAGCAATCAAGGGCAAGACTTGCAACTGATTTGGGGGATTTGCAATTAATTGCAACTTTCTTGCAACACCCCCTAAGACAAGTATCCAGGCACTGATCATGGAGCATTAAGTGTCAAGCTCTATATTCTGTACAAGTTACTGTAATTCTGTAAAGAAAAATAGATATACGCAGGATGAATGCAGTCATGAACAGGTAATGAGAAACTGATTTCTGAATTATATGATTTTGTTTGTTCATTCACTTACATGGTAATTTTTATGCAATGAAGAGGTAGACAGTTGCAGACCTCCCAACATTTCATTTGATGTTCAGATTTCGGTATACTTTCCTTCAAACTTCAGAATTTTTGATGAAAATTCAGAATATGGCATGTGACATGATTTTAGTCAAAATATTGATCCCAAACATGCAAATTCATGTTCTCGAGTTACATTTGCATATACCCAACTTTAAATGTAGCTTGTCACTGCATTCTGCTTTAAGATATTGGCCTATTCTGCTGAACCACCTGCACCCTCATCACTTACACTTTTCCCGTGTTTGAGCTTCTGATATAGCCCGCTTTTGCACTTTTGCAAAAGTGCAGTTGAGTAATTTTTTTCATGGCAAACAGTGTTCTTTGAGAGCATGAATTTCCTCCACACCATTAAGTCACTTAGAGTTTTTGTTGTTATGCTGGATCTCATTTGGGTTTTAGTCTATCTCCAAAATTGTAAAAAGGGCATGAAATTCCACACATCAGAGTGATAACCCAGCATAAACTCTGATGTAATGCACAGTATAACTACTGTAAACAATGTAGTTTATCTCCAAAACTTTTATAAAGTGCATGGAAATCTGCATAACTGAGTGATAATCCAGCATGAACTGTGATGAAATAAATGCACGGTACAGCTGCTGTACACAAGTCATGTCGCTGTGCACACCCTGTAAATTGCATTTGCAATCGTGAACATATGGTTTACAGTGCAGTGCTGTGAATCACAAAAGATAGCCAGCGCAACACCGCTGGCATGTATCATGGCAAATTACGCGCATGTTCTGATAATGCACTATTTAAACCAGCCCTGGTAGATTCTCACATGTTTTACTATTGCGCAATTAATCTACAAGTATATTAAGCAATGTACAGATAAACATGCATAAGAATTGAAATATCGATTTAGCAGGAATTTGGGGGTAAAAATTATAAAACAGCAGAAATGTCTACGTCAAAAGCGGGACGGTAGGGAGGTCTGCAGTTGGCGCTCCATAAATCAATGGACTAACTCTACTCACTTAGCATCTATACCTGGACTAAAGTTATTTAGCTTTCATGAATACAAGGCAATGGCTTTATTGTAACATGAGATTGTTTTCTTCACCTTACCATCACCCCAGAAGAAGCTATTGTACTGACCTGAGTAGAGCCTCAATAAGGCGTGGTCTGGAGGCACTGTGGTAATCCCCATGCCCAAGGCAGCCTGAAGAACCATCTCCACATGTCATTACAATACCATTATCACTGCCAAACACACTGAATCCTGCTCCACACGCAACTCTACAAATCAGAAAAAAAAAAAAAAAAAAAAAAGAGATATAACAATCAACTGGTAGAACAAGAGAGGGCCTTTTCCTCTCTGCTTGTCAGAGATATTTTTAACTAAATTAGCATGGAAAAATTTCATGACCTTTTTTTTCGCCTGTTACACAAAAAGCTGATGACTTAAATTCTTTGGCATTGCGCCTTTCCCCCTTTGACAAAAATTCTGGATCTAACCCTGGCAAGTACCAAATGATAGAGTCCATAGGGTGGTAGCAAATTGGTGAAACAGTTTATAAAATGTCTTTCAGAATAAACTGTCTGCCAACCCTAATAGTATACAAAGGAAAATGGCTATGTAATGCACTCACACTGGGGTAAAAGCATTCATTTGTCACATGTTGTTCTACTGAGGAAGCATTTATATAATTCAAGTTTTGAGATGAAGTTTTAGATCATAGATGTAGGTGCTGTGCTTTATGGAGCAGATTCCACTACTATAGGTGGACTGTATATTTGATTATGAACCAATTATGGCATTTTTTCTTTAAAGTAGAACTTTAATGATTTTAAATATTGGCTTAATATATACTTATTATTGCATAGATGGCATAAATTATACAAGGTTATCCAAATTCAACGCTTGGAAACATTTGAATTAATGATTATTATCAATTATAAAACGGTAAAATACAGCCCCCGATATAGCAGCTGAAGAGCTCATTGAACGCTGCTGAGATGTGTGACGACACACGAAGGACTAGTCCTGTCTAAGCAGACGATGTCCCATAACATCTTACACATTTTTCAGTGCCTGTTTTGTCATCTCCTCTTCACTTATTTCTCTTACTTGACTAGCGTCAGTCTTAATGTTAGTCTGTTGCCTCACTCTTAACTTCGTGTATGGTATTACTTTGATGAAAAATGCAGCGTTAAAAAAATAAAGGAATCAGTCACTTGTAAACAAAATAAGACGCCATTGTATTTTCAGCTGCTTGCACCGGGCATGTTCGGCGTTTCAAGAGGGAACGAATACCTTCCATGCTATTATTCGGAGGGCTTTTCAATTTGAAAATGGGGTTTATTTCATTGATCATTGACCCTTCTCCTGTGTATTTACAATCAAACGGTTTTAGTTTCACTTTCCCTTTTAGAATGGTGTGAAATAAGGTCATGTTTAAACATACCAAACTCTTTATAATTTGATAAATAATTGCATTGCAATTACGTTCATTCATTATAGGACGTCGTCTGCTTAAGCAGGATCGATCCCTAATGTGACGACATCAAAACATCGCTATATTTCTGGCGAATCCTCGGATATTCCAGATGCTTAGAAGAGCTTTTATTTAATATGTTGTTTTTATAATCATCAGATACGCAGTTGACATAAAACTTATACGATTGCCATCTGTAAGCTTCCCAGTTTCTAGTGACACATTAATTGCCATATTTGTGATTTTCTTGCAATGTGATCTTTAAAAATATCATACTTGTAACAAATGTTTATTCAAGGGCTAACAATATTTCATTAGATATTATGCATGGTCAGAGCAAAATTTTGAAGACTCTATAGCCTTGTTCCTATATGACATGGTAAAGTGCCAAAAATCCACTATGACAACAAAAAACGGAATAAGTGTAGTGTTTCTTACACTTAGGTATCTTATAAGTCACAGAATTACCGGGTCATAAGTAAATGAGCCGTATTGTAGATATACATATAGCACCTCAATTATTGACTTTTGAGAAAAGCAGAAAGTTTACCTTGTGATTGATTTTCCTTTGAGAGCTTCGACCGAGGTGGGTACCTTCCTTGGGTCAAGGTCACCATGACCCAGTTGACCTTTGCTTCCTTCACCCCAGCTGTACACGACCCTCTCATAGGTCACAAGGGCAATGTGGGTACAGCTGACTGCAACCTGTATGGACAGAACACATTACAAAATATGAATCAAACCTGCTTGGGTTCTCTTACAAGGAAACTAAAACAAAAACCACTACTACCCATAAGACACAAAAAATTTCTTGTGTCCTAGAGTGAGATAAATTGGAACGACCTTTCTCTAAATTTTTTTCCAAAGCAAAATATTGAAGTCCTCCTGGCGAATACAGGCAAACAAAACTCAAACTGTGTCTTCTGCATGAACCGTTGTCTAATATTCTTATATCCCATGATTGATAAGATCTCAAATCATTGTTGTAGGAACTCATATCTATGAATGGTAGTGCGGTAAATCAACCTCCATGTTCGGGTTCGGTTCAGTTCGGCAAGGTTCGCGAATTTCTTGCTGAACCACGGTTCGGTTCGGTGTTCAGTAAGTTTGTACATGCACACATGAAAGAAAAAAAATGTGAGGTGTAGCTACTTTGAGAATTATAAAACACAACCACATAGACGCGAGTCGAATTCTTTCTTTACCTAACGTGAATTATATATACATCAGGCCGTCTTTATTATACAAGAGCCCCAGGGGGCACGACGCTCACCTGAGGTGGATCAATTCACATCTGGTGCATGTTCTCTCTAGCACATGAACAACTTTCATTCTTCATCTACAGAGGTATCCTTATACACAATACCAAGTCTGAGCTTCCTACCAAGTTCAGTTAAATTCCAATCATGGGTTTTGGAGAAGCTGAAAATGTAAAAAGTTTATGGATGGCGGACAACTTGCCCCACCCCCCCCCCCCCCCCCTCCAGTATGTTACCCCCACAGACCTCCTATAGGGCCACCCAGAAAAAAATCTCCATACACAATACCAAGTCTGAGCTATTCCTGGTTCTGGAGAAGATGTTTGAAATTTACATAGCTTTTACACTTGGGGGCTCTCCCCCTGGGCCCCCTGGGGGCCACATGTACCATTTTAGCACCTTTGGATCCCCTACCCCTAAGGATGATTCCTACCAAGTTTGGTTGAATTCCGATCATGTGTTTTGGAGAAGATCAGAATGTACATTTTGCCTGGCAGCGCCCCCCCCCCCTCCAGTATGTTACCCCCACAGGGCCCCTATAGGGCCACTCAGAGAAATTTCATGAATAACATTCATTCTTCATCTATAGAGGTATCTCCATACACAATACCAAGTCTGAGCTATGCCTGGTTCTGGAGAAGAAGATGTTTGAAATTTACATAGCTTTTACAATTGGGGGCCCTCCCCCTGGGCCCCCCTAGGGGCTACATGTACCATTTTAGCAACTTTGGGTCCCCTACCCCTAAGGATGATTCCTACCAAGTTTGGTTGAATTCCGATCATGTGTTTTGGAGAAGAAGATCAGAATGTACATTTTGCCTGGCAGCGCCCCCCCCCCCCTCCAGTATGTTACCCCCACAGGGCCCCTATAGGGCCACTCAGAGAAATTTCATGAACAACATTCATTCTTCATCTATAGAGGTATCTCCATACACAATACCAAGTCTGAGCTATGCCTGGTTTTGGAGAAGAAGATGTTTGAAATTTACATAGCTTTTACAATTGGGGGCCCTCCCCCTGGGCCCCCCTAGGGGCTACATGTACCATTTTAGCAACTTTGGGTCCCCTACCCCTAAGGATGATTCCTACCAAGTTTGGTTGAATTCCGATCATGTGTTTTGGAGAAGAAGATCAGAATGTACATTTTGCCTGGCAGCGCCCCCCCCCCCCTCCAGTATGTTACCCCCACAGGGCCCCTATAGGGCCACTCAGAGAAATTTCATGAACAACATTCATTCTTCATCTATAGAGGTATCTCCATACACAATACCAAGTCTGAGCTATGCCTGGTTCTGGAGAAGAAGATGTTTGAAATTTACATAGCTTTTACAATTGGGGGCCCTCCCCCTGGGCCCCCCTGGGGGCTACATGTACCATTTTAGCAACTTTGGGTCCCCTACCCCTAAGGATGATTCCTACCAAGTTTGGTTGAATTCCGATCATGTGTTTTGGAGAAGAAGATCAGAATGTACATTTTGCCTGGCAGCGCCCCCCCCCCCCCCTCCAGTATGTTACCCCCACAGGGCCCCTATAGGGCCACTCAGAGAAATTTGATGAACAACATTCATTCTTCATCTATAGAGGTATCTCCATACACAATACCAAGTCTGAGCTATGCCTGGTTCTGGAGAAGAAGATGTTTGAAATTTACATAGCTTTTACAATTGGGGGCCCTCCCCCTGGGCCCCCCTGGGGGCCACATGTACCATTTTAGTAACTTTGGGTCCCCTACCCCTAAGGATGATTCCTACCATGTTTGGTTGAATTCTGATCATGTGTTTTGGAGAAGAAGATGAAAATGTAAAAAGTTAACGGACGACGGACGACGCACGACGCACGACGGACAAATTTCCATCGCAATAGCTCACTCGAGCCATAGGCTCAGGTGAGCTAAAAATGCAAAAAAAACAGAGGTGAAACAATTTTTTTGTCTGACAAATTAATCCTTTTCTTAATGATGAAAATAATTTGGGGGGTTGGCTTCAAGAAATATGAACTGGTCACAAAACAGGGGTGAAACATTTACTTGCTGAATTAATTCTCTTCCTAATAATGAATATAATTTTGACAGGTCGCCTTCAGGAAATACAAACCGCCAACGAAACAAAGGTGAGACAATTTACTGGACAATTAATTCTTTACCTGACAATTAAAATAATTTCCGTGGGTCGTCTTCAAGAAATATGAACCCCTAATGAAACAGAGGTGAAATGATTTCACAAAGAGTTAAGTTGGACTTAGAGTCAAGCGTCAATGCGCATCCGGTATTTAACGCGTAATCTCATTGATAGACTTCCCAATAGCGTGCTTCCCCCGAGCATGATCTGACCAATGCGGTGATGCGTAATATACAGCACGCAACTAGGAATTTAAGGTGACTTCCAACTTAACTCTTTGTGAAACACCCCCCAGGTTATAATAGCAAAACATGCCTATGTAAAAGCTTCCTGAACAGGCAAGTTTTTAGAAGATTTTTGAATATGTCATTAAGAGTTCTGTAATCAAATAACACTTCTACAAACACATGCCATAGACATGAATAATGCAACAAATTGCAAATCATATCAATGTCCCTGAAATAGGACAAGCTTATAAAATTTAACCCCCCTCCCCAGGGTCTGGCCTATTTTAATTTGCTTTAATGTTCACTTTTATATCTATAACTTCAACTGACCTGTCTTATCTTGAATATAGAAGGCAGCTCAATCTTGCAAGGGATAGGTGGGATTCCAGGTAGAGATGTATCAATCTGATATAGCACAGACCTGGAAATGGAAAGAGCAAAGAGTTGAGTGCATTAACATGGCAATCTTTAATCCCAGGCAGTTTTCACACATTTGGAAAGTGAGCATGGTTATTGTCATATAAGAAATTGACAGTGTTGAAGAAAAAAGCAAGAAAGATTTTAGTAGATTAATAGGTTTTGACTTTTGAACAAAAGAAGGAGACTAGCAGGTATAAAAATTGGACATTTTGCAATCTTCAAGAAGCAAATATATATTCATCAAAGAGTGTTTCAATGGTTAGGCCACATGTAACTTCTTTACTTCACATAACATATATTACATGTATATCTAGGCATATGATTTATCCAATATATTTATACATCATCTCCAGAGACCTACAAGGGTATTAACTTTATTAACAAAACATACAAGTCAAGGCCCTTGCACTTTCAACAGATGATATCATTCCAAAGCACAAAAAGAGATGCACTATTTAGGGTAGCTCCATCACTTCGTTGGAGAAAGGCTTTGATAAATGCCTCCCTTCTAGACATATATTTGTGACAATCAAACATCTACACGACACATTCCATACACCCATGGACAAGTAATACCTTGTTCTTTTCCTCTGTGAACTGTCTGTAGAGGCGGCAAGCTCATCATCTACATCCGTGGTGGGGTCAATGAACTTTCCCATGAGCATGGGGATGTGATTGAAGTGGAGAGCATTGGCAGAGGGTCTGTACTCTGGTTCCCTTTGAAGCATGTCTTGCACCAAGGACTTGAACTCTTGGCTGAAGTTTCCTTTTACAGGGGTGAATTGACCCTGGAATAGGAGATATTGAATTTGGGAAAACAGTTAGGGTGACTTTTAGCAGCATGGAGTTATGTCATAAAATATAGCTAAGAAAAAAGAAAAAATGGTCCTGTTGTAATTGTTATTTTTCATTCACATTCTACAATGACTTATTATTTTAGGGTAATTGCATAATATCCCTTAAAAGGGACGGTAGGCAGTGTGATAGTTCAGTGTTTACTCTGCATTAGCCAAACTGGGACTTCAAATAGCTTTAATAGCTTAACATAATTTCTGCACTGCCTTAGTACTTTCATCAACTGAATCATCTTTTCTTATGTCTTTGGAAGCACCGAGCTATGTAAGATTTGAGTGTTTCATTGTTCTGAAAAGATAATATATATATTCCACAGATATTAAGGTTGAAATCCCTGACTTTACCCATCTGGAATACATGGTCGATCCGTGACAAACAATATTAAACTTGATTTATATGCATACATATATATACAATCTGACTTACACAAAGAAACATAGCATACTGGATAGGACTGTACTATAGATTCTGTTATTATATGCATCACCTTACTGACGGCCCAAAATGCTGGTGTCATACTACATAGTATATTTCTCTACAAACCAACACAGTTACAAGCCATGTCCTACCTTCATGATCTTATTGACAAGGGCAGGAAGATTGGTTCCTTCAAAGGTCTTCTGTCTGCAAGCCATCTCATACAGGATACAGCCCAGTGCCCAGATGTCAGATTTGTCATTGTACGGTTTCCCCTCACACTGTAATAGACAGACCGCACATAGGCAAACTTTTAGAAAAAGCAGGATTACATACAAATCTGAGAGAAAACAAGGCCTTTTCAAATTGCTTGTATAATATAAATTGTCAATCTTCACTACACCTCCACTTACATACAATATACAACATGTTCAGAAGTTTAAGAGAAGATCATTGTAAAGACATCATTTGTAGTACCCTGTGACTATTTATTCATTGATCCATTATCTTAAATAGAATGTGCAATCTGATTTTATCACACGGCTATTCCAAACTAAAATCATTAAGCATTATGTTCAGTGTACACCAAGTTAAAAAGTAATTCACAGATTCTTGCACAAAAGTGTTTTTATTTTTTATATTTGCACAATATATCTTCTAACACTCAATAAAGTTAACAGTGTAGAACACTTCCTTTCCATAAGTCTTGTAACACATTGTAAACTATTACATGTAATCCCATAGTATTGGTGCCATAACTTTAAGCAGCAAATTCTGACCAAAGCAATAATGTTTGGAATAATATGAACTTGTTGTTCTGCCTGGAATTCAAAATGTTTGATTGTTGATACTATATGGAGCACAGCTTGTATCAAGTTACAGAAAAAAGAAATATCAACCCATTAACTACTGAATTCTGTCATTCATTTCGGCTTTAATGTAGGGCCAATCTTGTTCCAGTATGCAATGAATGAAATGCAATGACTCACTATTTCTGGTGAGATGTAATATGGTGTCCCCAGCACTGTGTTTGCTCCTTGATTGTTGGATGATAACACCTTAGAGATACCAAAGTCACCTATCTTGACCACGCCCTCCTTGGTGAGAAAGATATTGGCTGTCTTGAGATCTCTGAAATAGCATGAAAGAAACAGGATTTGAAATATTGTGATTCAATTTGATATTATTTATTTCTACATAGCTATAGGGTTAAAATGGGAAATACTGTTATGGTATTACTACAAGCACAATTGAATTATACAATTGAAATGCATGCTTTCAGAAAATATAAACAAGCCATCTCTCACAAAATGTCAATATACTATGCACAAGTATTATTATATCACATCTGAAAAAAAGAAATAACTATTTTTGTACACAACTTGTTTGTATGACCCTAAAAAGAAGCAAAATTTGCTTTCATATTAACAAAATGGTAGTGGGCAGTGAGAACACTTTCCACCTACATAGTATGGGAACCATATGTACCAAACAAATGAAGCATTTCCTGTCATGTAGTTTAACAGCCTATCATATCATTCTAAACAATGTACCTATTTTTGATATTTAAAGGGGCATAATAAATGTTTGTTTCATAACAGCAAACCAATCTAACATTTGATGGTACACCACTGCAAAAAATTCACTTTTTAAATTTATTTCAACTGTAAAGCAAAGTAATTTGAAAAGAAAAAGATATGTTCAACAACAACAACAACAAAAACATTCAGGAATATCTAATGACAAACAAAATGTTTTACACATTTAAATAAAAAAACAAATGTAAATACTGGGGTCAAATAAAGGATCTATAATCAATATGTAAGCCACGCCCACTGCCGCTAATGGACCAATCAGAGGCCCGGAATGGCAATCACGGGCTCGCGTGGTAACGGTACCCCGATCCGCAAAACTGCATAAATACTCGCCGCACTGTAGTTTTCATCGAGTTAATCTCCTGACGATGAACAGAGCACACTGTTCGAAAGGCGTCGAGACAGATATACTCCTTTACTGAAAGATTACCGCAGTTCGGAAACTCTCTTTCAGAACTACTCTACAGAGGAATACAAACAGTTCTTTCCAGAACTACTCTCTCCTTCTCTGACCTGCTCAGAACTTTTCCTAATCTCGATCACTCTTTCCTCCTTTTTCTTCTTTCCCCTTTCCATTTCACTTCATTTTTGGTGTACAAACACCAAAAAAAATCAAAAATAGTCTTATGTATGTGTTTAAATTTAATTTCATTCCATTTTCATCTCTTTCCTTTACTTTCACTTCTCCTAAATTCCTCTAAACGCCCCATAAGTGGGTTAGTTTTCACGAAAGAATATATCAACAGCCTTCTCACAGAGGCTCCTACATGTACATGGTTTTACCGAAAGCCTTCAATTGTGAATTCTTACTCACCATGGAAACCTACAGAGAACATCTAATATTTATGTTATTGTACGATTATACAGAGTGATTCAGAATTTTTTAAAAACTTTTATAATTGCTTACTGTTTTAAGAGTGAGTTGAAAATATTAAAATATGTGATATGCACTTGAGGAGGTGAGTTGGCTCAGTCGGTAAAGTGTCTGCCTGTCGAACCAAAGATCGTGGGTTCGAATACACCCCGGGCGGATGACTGAAGCCTGCATTGTGTGTTAACGTGCCCCTCCCTTGTTTCATAGACGCAGGCTATGTTGCAGTGGAAAACACTCCGTCCCTCGGATAGGACGTTAACTGGAGGCCCCGTGTAGAGGACAGTCACCACCTTTGCACGTTAAGAACCCACTGCACTATTCAAATATAGTGGTACACCTGCACATCCCAATCAGTTATATCGGGAGGAGAGACCTAAGGGTTACAGTGATTCAGTTCGCTTTTCCCCTCCCAGGCACAGGTTACGCCAAATACTTAATAATAATTGTATTTACCCATGCTTCTTTTGATACCATATTCATAGAATGATCAAAACCCACTTGCGCCAACTGAGGTGTGTGGGGATTGAAAAACAAGCAAGAAAGAGTATTTTTCTATAAAAATTGTTTATCAAATCACGTTTTGGTTAAATTTTATGGATTCTTTTAAATAATGTATGATCATGTGGTGCACACTGCCAGATATGACGGGCAGTGATAGAATAATCACAGCAAAACCAAGCTTCATCCATGAGAGGAACATCTTTGGGGAAGCATGGGGGTCTTGCAAGACACCAGATACATAAGGTTATCTGTCAGGAAAAACCTTATGGATAAAGTTTAGGCCCCGAGTCATCAGGAACGGAGCGATTTAATTCTTGAATGATCCCTTGGACAAACCTGACCCATGTAGATGTAAAAACATTCCAGGCATAAGTTGGTCAGTCCATGAATTCCTAAATAAGGGAAAAAACTGATTTGGAGTTGGTTCAAGTGTGTTTCCACCCAGTTACCTAAACCGACCCATGTGAAGCACTCTTCATACAATACGTAATTACAACAGTGTAAAGTTTTTTTCTGACTCGCTCTGTATAAAGGAATGTTAAACAGTTTTAGAAATTGTTGATGATTTATCTCACCTGTGCAGAATCTTATGGTCATGAACATGTCTGATACCTGACACCATCTGTTGAAACATGCCAAGAATCTCTCTCTCCTCCATCTCACTCTTACCCTGGTTGCTGGCCAAGTATTGGGCCAAAGTTCTGTCAAGAAAATAAACAGTCTTGTCAAAACTCTGTGTCCACAAACAATTTTTTTTGTTCTTTTATGATTACTTTTATGATAAATGGAGAAATGTTTTATTGCTTCACTCTTTGCTGTGAGAAAAGCAGTAATAAATAGAGAACTACTATAATTACAAAAACACAAGGATCAAGGCACTGTTTCAGTAACTAGTGGAGGTGTCGTGGTATAGTGGTTCATTCACTTGACTCTCAATCCAAGGTTTGAGTGTTCGAATCTCAGCCCGGCACTAGTGTCTTTTGGCAAGACATTAATCCACATTTGCCACTCTCCACCCAGGTGTAGTAAATGGGTACCTGGCAGGATTTATTCCTTGAAATGCACTAGCGCTGATTACGGCTGCCGGAGCTAAAGCCAGGGTAAATATATCCAAACCCTTTGGAAGCGCATAGAGACGTATGTATCATAACGTGTTATGCGCTATACAAGAACGGAATATTATTATTATTATTATTATGATAACTGATTTAAGCTAATGAAATAATTGTATTTAATTGGCAATGAGCAAATTCGTCATAGATCTATTTCAGTTGTTATTGAAAACAAGTTTTTTGAAACAAGGATGTAATGTGATAGCTTACCCTCCATCTGCATACTCCATCTCAATCATTAGAGTACCCTCTTCTTCAAAGCTGTCATAGTAGCTGATGATATTAGGATGATCTAGCATACTCAATACTCGGATCTAATCACACAATCAAAATACACTGTAATATGTAGAGATAAGACCAATTACTCATCATTTATTTATGAATTTTGTCATCTAATAGCAGGTACATGACTGTATGCATCTATTCTTTAACGTACAAGAAGAAGTATGATGGGGGTAACTCTTGCTCTTGAGCCAGGCATTTTATCTACACTGCTCCTCTCCACCCAGGTGTTAAATGGGTACCCGGTAGGATGCGAACGTCATTGTGGTTGGATTAGCATGTGCGCGCTTGGAAACAGGCGACTGGCTGGAATGCTCCCCAGAGGAGTGGAGAATATGCGTTTTAATGTGCAGAATCGCAATTGAATCCAGTAACTGGGGTAATAATACTGTAAGGGCTTTGGTCGGTTACATTGTAACTGGTAAGGCGCTTTATAAGAAACAGCTATTATTATTATTATTATTAACTAAACCTACGCACTTTGTTTTCAGTGGCTATAAAACATTGAATTCAGTGTTCCTTTTTGCTCTTTTATCTACCTTGGTTTTACGTATTCTGACGTTGAATCTTTGAGAAATTTGGGGCAAACAATTGTCATTGATATCGATGACCATGTCAAATTTCCAAATAATATCACAGAAATATAGGAAATTTGCTAATTCTTTGTGCAAACCTCCATGATATTCTCGTTGCTCAGTCACAACAGAAATTTGGCGCATTGAACGTGTCGCATTGCACCTATTTGCAGGGTGCGTAGCTTTAGGACCCCTTGCCATACAACAATTAGTTTCTGACCAGAATTATTCTGATTATAAATCTAAGTGTATTCCTTATCATTATTTGAATAGAATGATTTGAAGAAACTTATTGAAATATTTTATGTAAGAATATCACAATACGGTTATAAGAAAAATGTATCTGAGGGAATATGTATGCGCATCAGGATACAGGCCCAATAAAAAATGATGTAGTATATCATTACACAAATGATACTTGCAAATAAACTTCCTATACCAATATATCAGCATGAGATCAACCTGTATATATCAATATTACAAAATCACCAAGCTGAGTACAATACATGTAGGTGCACACAGGCTCAATCAAAAGCCATATTAGATCGCACAATGAAAAAAATAAAGTCATGTGCCATTTGTTTTATACAACGAATCTCCTTCAAGCTTGTTATCTGATTTAAAATGGAGACAATTGATCAATGTCAATATCGATGGCATAAACGTTCCTAAGTTTAAAGGAACTTAAAATTAAAACTGAATTGTGTATAGGTTGCAACAATGGAAATTACACATGTTCAGCGAGGAATCAAACCTTGTTTCACATTATAACAAGGAAAAATTAAAATATTTCGTTTTTCATGTAATAAAATACAAAAGAAATAGTGAGTGGGTGACATCACTGGTTCCCTCATTTGCATACTGAGCAGGATGTGCATACAACTGCTTTGCGAAATTAAGCGAAACTTTAAAATACCATAACTCTCTTATTTTACATCATATTTTGATGAAATTTTCAGTGTTATGCTTGTTGGATTTTCTCTATTTATTCAAATCAATGTTTTGTTAGGGTGGATTTGGCCTTTAAAAGGCTAACTTGAGCTCACTTACAAGTGTAATGCTGCGCATAGAGAGGTAGGCTAACCTTAGCCCACACACAATATAAGTGCACTTCCCTCAAAAGTTTTGAATAAAGGATGCGTGATAATGAATCACATGTGACTGTGCTCAAAAAAACATTTGATAAGATTCTAGGTGGGAGATGTATAGTCTTTTATACTACTATTCAATGAAAGTCAAAGTGTATATTTCACTATTCTGTGGCTACTCAAATTAAAGAAAATACATATAAGAATAACACTATGCTAGGTAATTAAATAACACAAATGTATCTCAGTTTTCATTTTAATTGCATCTTCGAACCCCGGCATGGAACTTATGCCCTTGAGCAAGGCATTTTATCTACACTGCTTCTCTCCACCCAGGTGTTAAATGGGTACCCGGGAGGATGCGAACGTCATTGTGGTTGGATTAGCACGTGCGCGCTTGGAACAGGCGACTGGCTGGAATGCTCCCCAGAGGAGTGGAGAATGTGCACTGTAATGTGCAGCTGTTATTATTATTATTCATGATGGAGTGTGTATAATGTTTTGCTATACCTCATTGAGGGCCATTTGTCTTTCATTTGCATTTAGTTCATGCATGTTGATTTCTTTGAGGATCACAAGAGAATCATCATCTTTTTTTCTGTACAGTACAGCAGCACCATAAGCACCTGCATGGAGGGAAAGAGAGAAGTAAATATCAAAAACATTGAAAGTCTATTACTGAAATTGAGTTAAAACACAAATTATTTAACAAAATGCCCTTCAGGGAGGAAATCACAAAAGTTAAAGGCAAGGGCTCTAATCTAAATAAAGCTTATCAAATTGGTTGCTCTTGAATGAAATTAAAATTAATAATCTTTTTTTCCTAATTCCAAAGGGGGCGGTACAACAAATCAAGTTTATTTCAACTGGATGCTGAATAATGGTATCCACGACCTCGCCCCCCTCCCCCCCCCCCCCAAAAAAAAAAAAGAAAAAAAAAAAGAAAAATTATTTTACATATTAGAGATATCAGATTTTCTCACAAGAAATATTTTCCTGATATCTGTTCATGAATAATGTGTTCCTGCATGTCCTCCTACAGTATGCTGCCTCATAAAAAGGGATAGCTTGGACAATTTTGCAAAAATTCACATTGCCCAAGTTGTCAATGTGGTTTACTATATTAATGACTCTGCCTTTCAAAAAGTTTTAACATTTTAATAATTCACCTACTTTTTCTCAACCATTTACTACTCTATTTCTTTGATGTTTCTGTTTTTATTCAAAATGTACCTTTTCTTTTTTGATCCATACCACTAGGTATTATCTCCACTATTCACACTCACTAGGCTCAAGACTATCATCTTCTACAAATATTCTCTGATGATCCATGAGCATACCTGCCAACCTTTGAGGACCAAAAAGAGTAATATTTATTTGTGTGGTGGGGACATAATGTGTGCAAAGCGCACATGACGAGTGCGTGGCGCGTAGTCCCTTCCGGCCGGGGTCCTGCCTTAGGGCCCTGGAAGCTCTGGATTTCTAGATGCTCCCAGATGCAATCTCAGCCTTATTTTGAAACCATTTACCATGTTTTTGAACCCTAATATTACAAAAATAATTGCTCATTTTTTTGGTTAGATATGAAAAAGCTAGAATGGTAGGGAATATTTTGCAGGTCTGAATGAAGACCTTATTTCTTTTACTTTAAAAGCACCCCTGATGGGGTCAAGGGGCAAAGCCCCTTTTGAGGGTTCAGGGAACGAAGCCCCCTGAAGCTGGTACGTTTTCTTGTTCTTTAGAGGGCTAAAATCATAAATCTACAGTACATTATAAAGAAATATTGACATGATTAACTTAATATTTTAGCCAATTGATCTGCTTTTTACCACACCACATGCAAATCACCTTGCCCAGTTGCCTTATCTTCTGAGTAAGATCTAAACTCAAAACCAGGAACCAGATTTTTTTTCGAAGGAAAATTACTTTATCTTAATTCTATAACATTCCAGGAATTCCCTGATCGTATGTAGTCAACCACAGCTAAATTCAAACACCCCAAGATAAAGTTAAAGAGTAGAAAACAAACCACAAAAGCCTGGTCATGAAGAACGATTCACGATGTGCACGCAGTGTACCCACCACACTACCAATAATCTAGGCCGCTGGTGCTGGGGAAGAACGTCTCCCATTCCTGCTGGAATGCACTTTCCAGCAGGGATTTTTCAAGAGAATATTTCAACAATATATCCAACAAGTTAGACATTCTCTCTCACCTGAATCATGAAAATAGTGATGATATTCCATTTGGACTCATTTGTGAAATTTAGAATCTCGATAGCACAATCGTGCACTGCCATCATGCATAACATGGACTCACTGCACAGTACGTTATCTTGTTTGTTCACTGTTTGTTCTCACACCCATGCTTCGTATACATTGTACATTTAAGCACACACAGTGCACAAAGACAAGATAAGGTATTTGTAGGGTATCTACGTCGTATAAGTTTGCACAACCATACGTTATTCAGAAAATCAGAAAATCGTAATTTTGTGATAAAAAATCGTAAGGAGTAATATACAATAAAAAAATTGTAATAATTATGCCCAAATCGTAAGAGTTGACAGGTATGCATGAGTATTGTTGAGGCTTTTACTGATTGACTGGTACTGATTCTCAATGATAACCTGATCTACAAGGGAAGAAACACATCTGAAAATCTGATTTTTACCTTTCCCAACTGTTCTAATCCTTTCAAATCCAGCCAGTTTCTGGGGTTGGGGGCTCCAATTCTTTAGTTTCTCTACTTCAAAGTACATCTCTCCAACACAACTAAAAAACAAGAATATATCATGAATAGTTAGTTGGTAAATCCTATTACTAGGAAAACTCCAGGTTAATTCAAACTCAAGAACAACAAGCCAAAGATATAAATGAGTCTGGATATGGCCTAACCCAATGCAATTTTTTTTTTACTTTACATAGGAGCAAAATCTTAAATCTCAAGCTATGATTTGATTGAAATATGTATTAAAGCATAATGTACTTGAACATGTCCAGATTTACTGAATATGAGAAATAAGAATATTTTTTTTTATTGTTCTTTTCCAGATTTTATGAGTTTCAAAATTGGCTACTTCTATTAACTCTTTAAAAAACCTCACACACAAGCACCTTGCATGTACTACACTAATCTTGTTTGTTCTTAAAGCTTTTGTTAGATAACTTACTGGAAGGAGTTGGGGTTACTTTTCATCTGTATATCTGTTCCAAGAATTTCTTTGGATATACCAACTGTTACCTGCCATAATGAGAGACAAAGAAATATATTTCAGAATAGCATATTTCACCAGTCTACAAAAACAAATGATATGTATAAGAAATAAAAAATCACAGATTATTTGAGTACATCAAAGTTGCTAACATCCACATTTAATCCCTGAAACAATATTGTATTGATTTTATTATAAATACTACACAAACATATACATTTGACAATGTGATTTTAGAAATACAAGCAACTTCTAAAAGGTGCATTTTCCTTAGAAAAGCTCTAACTTATGAAACATTCTTTGTCATTAAACTCTTTTTATTCAATTATTGTTTTTGCAGACACTGACTGTATTAAAGTAACCAACACAAGTGCTATATTCATTGGCCTATGTTCATAAGGGCTGGTCAAACCACATTGATAAAAATAATGATAAAAGTGGTAATATGACCTCATTGATTTTCGCAACGATAACATAATTAGTTCTATTAATCAAACACTATAAGGCTACTATCTCCATCACTTCTTCTAACGTCACATCAAAGGAGTGCAATGATTGGCTCAAGATATTACAGTTAGGGTCTGTCCTAGACTGCCCTTAAAAAAAACTGGAGCAGAGCGATCCGAATCAGATGATAAAAATTGGTGAGGGAGGCTCATTAGCACAAATCGTTCAGGTCTGGCCTACAACCATTTTCAATGCCTTTTATACATAAATAAGAGCCAAGTGATTTGGAAATGATTTATCATTATAGTTACAGTTATTGTTATTGGTGAGGGCTACCAAGCTCTTTACAAGAACCAACCAGTTCACCAGATTTCTAGTACATTGTACGTAGCCTATGCACATTCACAGCCTACTAACCAGGGGTGGCATTCTGAAATTTTTTGTAAGTTTCGTTGTAACTTTTGTTGTATCTTCCGGCGATAATACAGCGCTAATATTGTTGTAAGTTGGAATTATGAAAATCGTTTTAGCGAGACATTATCTCTCTAAGTACCGCCTTTATATTATCTTTGACACTTTACGAATCAAGATGGAATTTATTTAGGTAGGTCAACCCATAGGAGTACCCCTTACGTCAAAACAAAAGGATGCGCTTTGCGCGTATAGCAATCTCAGGCATCGTTATCAAATTACAAATTTTATAATGCGCCATGGGCTATTGGATTGCAATCAATTAACAAATGGCTCACCCTCTTCTGCTCAAACTAACTCACATATTGACGTAAAATCATCGAATCCCACCTGTAATATCTTCAAAATGTCTCCTCTATAAGATCTTGAATCACACACAGCCTCTATCTTGCTATTCAAGCATGTATAGTCTGATTCTGAACTAGAAAAATTGCAGAGATCATGAGATACAACAGCTAGATAAATTTTGTTGCATTTACCATGGAAGATAAGATACAACAAAAGATAAAATCATTTTCAGAATACCAATTATGTCATGATATTATCTTCAGCATTCATATATAGTAAATTAGGATCATGCGCAAAGTAATCAAAGATACATCAAAAGTTACAACAATTTTCAGAATACCAATTTTTGTTATGATGGTGAAGATACAACAATATCAGAGATATCAACAACAGTTTTCAGAACTCCGCCCCTGGTAAATACTAACCTGAGTGAAACTTTCAAATACAGGTACAAGTTTTCCAATCTCAGGGGGTCTAAGGGCACTACAGGCAAGAAAATCTATCCTGGCTCCAGGGGCAGTCTTGTCCAGGTGATTGGTGGTGAGATATTTAAAGAATTCCTTGACATTAGTACAACTGTCAGACCCATTCCCAGATGTCAGTACCTGAAAAAAGAAAGAATCATTCCTATTTTTTGACCAGGTATTTGGCAATAGATAAGAAAGAAAGACATGGACATGTACTTATACTGTAGAGATTGAAATTTGAATAAAAATCACCTTGAAATTTATATATATAGAATGCGTTCTTTTCTGAAAAAGTGCTATTTTAAAGACAACTTGCAAAATTGATTATAACTATTAAACTAGCCTTTACTTAATAGGAAAATACAATTAGTGGTATTTGTTGTAATTGTTTCCTACTCTTGTGGGAAATGATAGTAATTTTTACCTTTGAAGATTTGTCTTTTTAAAAACAATATGTAATTTAGGAAATACATCTAATATATTCATGTCATAATTCCTGATCATATGCCTTATTGTTTACAGATAAAAAGGAATTTCGAGAATCCATTGACCATAGTATCTATACTAGTTGAAAAGGGAGCACTATGATAGAACTTACCTCTCTGCAATCACCGCTTGAACATAAAAGGATGGTTCCTGGCTTTGTGTGCAAGACGCACGCAATACTGGCAGCCTTTTTTCCATCCAGTGCCACCGAAATATCATTCTTGATTGTCTCTAATTTAACAGTCTCATACTTATATTGCACTAACTTGACATGGGGCAGGACGGCATGGACTACTGGCCCATGGTTCTTGATCTTATTTGACACCAGAAGCAACCTCACAGGCTGAAAGTTCTCTCCAGATGTACATGTATCTCCTGTGGCTTCTATTGTCTGTCCATTTTCATTGGTTGTTTTATCAGGAGGCAGGTCTGACTTAACTTGGTCGGTGCCATCGTCTTTTTTTGAGCCTCCAGGGTCGAACTGATTCTTCTTGGACTGAGAAATGGAACCAGTACTGTTTCGCTGAGACGACGGCCTGTCAGCTCTTGTGCTTTCATGTTTCTTACTGGAGCTACTTGAGGAATCATTCCTGGAGCGTTCAGACATCTTGGAGTTGGGAATTCATCCAGTTATGCACCAGAGAAAGGAACCCAGTCATCTGAAATGATAGACATGATAGGATGATTTGAATAATAATCAAAGGATCATCCAAAAAAATCTTGTTTACTGACCGAACTAACATTTTTCATTTCAGATATTTTAAGTGTTGTACCAGCGCCTATTCAAACGACTCAAAACTGCGCCTGCTCATGCAATTTGGTCCAAGCGATGGTGCACAAGCAATTTCGAGTTATTTGCATCAGTACTATAACATAGGGAAAATATCAGCAGTGCCAGCAAAAAGCATATTTTTCATCACAATAATTGTCAAATCATAGCTTTTGGACATTGTATGGTGAGGTAAAAGATTTTTCTAAGTAATTAAAGTACAAAATTTTCATCTCATCTTGTTCTGTTTCCAAACAAATGGAACCTAACTGGAGAACATTTTGACATGCTATATACGTGTGTGTAGCTTTTTTAGGACACATTTTGTCAAACAAAATTTGACACAGGCATCGGCACTGACTTGAGAATGAATGTTAATGGCCTTCGTTCATAATTTTCTCAGCAATTTAACTTTAGAATATGTGGACCCAAGATTTAAGTTTTTAATTCTTCAAAGTTTAGATCTCTTCACATAGGGCAAAAGAAGGGGGGAGAGAAGGGGGGGGAGAGAAGGGGGGGGGGAGAGAAGGGGGGGGGGGGGAGAGAAGGGGGGGGGAAGGGAGAGAGCGAGTGCGAGAAACAAGCGCAGCCTCAGCGTTGATAGAGTCAGAGAAGTGCACTCAGCTCCATGCCTTTGGTTGAGACCACTCATAGCAGCATTTACTTCGTGTGTATAATTTTTGACGGTCATATGTACCTCAACACTTTCAAACACCAACGCACAAGAGTCACCAACATTCACTCAAAATCGGAATTTAAAAATACCTACATCAACACATAACCATTAAACACAATAAATTCAGCTCACCAATGTTGGAAATGATAATTCTAAAAATGAAATCTGTAATTTACCGTTAGTTCTGCCGAAATGGGGTATTGCAAGTCATTGTGTAAATTTCCTGATCGCCGTGGACGCCGACATCTACTCCCAAAAAATTTGGTCCCTATTGCTGAGAGATTGATGTGCATGCACGATAGCCGATCCCGAGTTTCTTAGAAGACCAAATTTTATTGACCGAGTTCAGTCTAAATCATTGGCGGAATGAAAACAACATGCGATGGCGAATATAGTATGATGATGGGGGGGGGGGGGGAGAGACCTAAAGCTACGCACTTTGTTTCCAGCAGCTAAAAATTCACTTTTTCAATGATTAATCCAAATTTCTTTCATATATCTTGGTTCTACATACTCTTTAATTAAATCCCTGAGAAAACTACGACGGACAAATATCAATAACATTAATTTGACATTCGCAGACCTACCAAGTCTCACGCCCCAGCGCCTCATCTCACGCAAACCGGCCCATGACTCATTTTCTCACACCGTCCGGCACGGCAAGGAAAAAAAAAAAAAAAAAGACAAGACGCATCGATCGCGGTTTGTTTTGAATACAAGTATGCATATATAATAATGTGCATACATGTGGTTTATCAGATTGAATGGTTTTATTCAAACCTTAGTCTAATACAGTAACACAATTTTATGATCATGAAACTGAGGATGCTTGTTTACTCTTTTCTTTGATTCATAGCCTGAATAAAAACGGTTGTATCTCGTGCAATCTCACACAGACTTTTCCGGCCTGGACCTTTTCTTTTCAATGATGCAATAAATGCAAAATTCTCTTATTGTTATAATCAAGTAATAAAGTTGCATTATAGGTATGCACTAAATCACACAATTTCATTTCCCAAAATAAAAAATCTCCCTACCGTGGGAGTGGGGACTAAAACCACCCCCCCTCCCACACTCGGTCGCTTCGCTCCCTCGCAGGGTCTCACTCCCAGCCGGTTCAGAAACTTGGCATCTCTGCATTCGTCCGTCGCAATTTTCTCAGCTCTGACATAACTTCAGAATTTTGTCAGAATATGCAACTTGTTAGACCGAGATATAGTCTAGATCTACACCTCTAGCCTATGTAAAAGAACATTGGGCAAAGGGGACAAGACGTGTGTGCTGTATTCAATACTGCGTGACAATCCGGTTTATTCTGTCAAGAGACGCGTGTCTGGCATATTGTCACACGCAGTATTGACTACAGCATGTGCGTCTGGTCCCCTTTTCTCCGTGTTTGCCGAATTTGCATAAACCACTGAATAAAATGACTTTTTTAGGGGCTGGAAACAAAGTGGGTAGCTTTTAATAAATAATAGGTTCCCATATCTCATAAGTCATATACATGTAGTGACATAAGCCCCTACTCCCTAACTGTTAGATCTACCGTATGGTTAGAGTGCCCAAGTCTGCGCAGTGCCCATGTCTGCGCACACGCTTAACTGCGCGACATTGTTCTTGCTCTAATTTTGATGAGATTTTTGTCAAACTTACTCTTTAGAATATCAGGAATAATATGAAATAAAGCTTTAGAGGAATATTAAAGAAATTCTTGTTTATTTTCACGTCAAAACCTTAGGTGCGCAGACATAGGGCTCCCCATCATACCACAGAATAAACTCCTGAGGGTCAGGGTGGTCACAGTGAGAAATCAAATGGTGATATTTAGATCTAGAATCTAGGCCTAAAACTAAAAGTTAGGCCTATTTTTTTTTTTCTTTTTTGATATCTGCCTCCACACACAGTATATATGGATCCCATGTACAGCTCCATAGGCCAATACCAGATTGATAAGCCAAGGAGCTCGGACAGCTCATGAGCTAGGGCTCCCCATGGTCTAACTCCCTGGAGTTACCCATGGTCCACTTATACATGTATGGCTAGAGTGCCCAAGTCTGCACACACGCGTAACTGCATGATTCTAATAAAACAAAACTCGCAACGAACATAAACTTTTCATCTTTATCATAGCGATGGGTATTCATGCAAAAAACAAGTCAAAATATTGAAAAAAGGTCTTATTTCATGCATTTTATTCACAACACAAGCCTCAAAATGTTGTTGTCCACGTCAAAAGGCTTGTTACGTTTACACACGTCATGTAATCACGTAACATGCTATTTTGTAGAAAAGGCATCTAATCTATGAAGTGTTTGGTTACATCAACGCAACAATTCGTAGAAATACTATCAGTAAACCTCGATTAGTCACGTTAGGGTTAGGGTTAGGGTTAGATTATAGCCAGGGTCTAATCAATGAAACCGCAGACCTTACAATTCGTAGATCAGATCGGGTATTTCTACAAAACTGCTCAAAACGTGACGTGAACGTGATGTGTGTAAACGTAACAAGCCCGTCAAAACTCCCAAACTGCGTGTAAAATAAATGAGTGCGCAGACATGGGCACCATTGTTTTTTCAATGTTGAAATGACACGGCCGCCGTTTCTTGCCGTAAATGGCATTGTTCTTGCTCTAATTTTGATGAGAATTTTTGCAAACTTACTCTTTAGAGTTTAGAATATAAGGAATAATATAAAATTAAGCTTTAGGGGGGGGGGGGGGGGGGGGGGGGCCTAGACCGAAAGCTTCAGTCTCTGTTCGTCGGGTGTTCCACTGGACTACGTCTTGCTTCACTACACCTCCTTACATAGACTGAAGTTCGTCTCTCACTCTGTACCAGGGACTAAGGACGAATTTTCATTTTCCAATAAATACATTATTTTATTAAAATAAACAACTCAGAATGAGAACAACGGTAATATAATATGCTTGAATAAATTTCTTACCCCAAATTCCTCGTCTGGTACACGAATCTGATCATTTGAAGCATGGAAGTTGCACGTCAGTAGCGAGTCGCTGACAGCCATTCTTGGTTATAATCACATGACCCGGAAGTAGGCCTAGTCGGAAGCGTATAGAGATTGTGTAGTAAAACGCAGCGAATACTCGGTCAGTCAGTGCGAAGGGAGTTCAAACCAGAGTAAGTCCGAAATTTTGTTAATTATCTGTATATTTTTCGGGGTTTTTTATGATGTATTGAAATATGAGAACCCTAGCACCATCTATGTGAAATTTTAGAGAAAGGGGATGGCTTATAGGGATGGAAAATCAGATCCCCCTTTTTGGGGGGATTTCCTCATAGGCCATGTATTGTCAGTAGGGGAGCTGAGCGGAGTTGAGCAAAAAAGCAGGTTCGTGCTTATAAGCAGGATCCTGCTTATAAGCAGGTTGATTTCACCCTTTTTCAGGCAGGCAACCTGCTTATAAGCAGGTTTTGAAACTTTGGTAGGCTCTCACGACCAGGCTTTTCATTTGCGAAAGTAAAAATTAGCACCATCAGAAAGAGCACAAAAAGTTATGTTTGGTAACAAGATATAAAAAAAATCGTAGCTCTAGTTTTTTTCTTAAACGCAAATAATTACAACTATGATAATCGATTGTGAAATGACGTCATACCGATTCAGCCGTTTGAACGTGGAGCCGATGACCTCGATTGTATGAGCTAACTCGGCGTGCTTATAAGCAGGTCGTCTACATCCAGGGACGTCTCGGGGGACGTCCTCTTCCAGCAAGGGTTAGATTTGTTAATGGGCTGTTATTGTTGTTAAAGGGCTGTTATTGTTGTTAAACTGTTTCAATTAGGCTCTCGTTTCACTCCCCATGGAGTTCGCACGCGAATGGAATTTAAGAAGCTATCACACTCTTTGTTTTGGAAGCATCTGGTGCCTCCTTTGCTTGTGTTGTTGGTTAAGTCGCGCATGCGGCCGCGGGAGTGGATTGTACGCACGTACGTGTGATAGTAGTATGGTGTGATGTATCTTTTGAATAAAATCATGCAATCAATTTTCATTCAATAAATATTTGACTTTTGAATGGTTTAAAAGAAGTTTTAACTGTTTTTGAGAACAGGCGATAGAAGGTGCTCGCTTGATTCGTCGAAAGTGTGAACGTCGACAATGGATCGCTGGTGGACGAGTTTTCCTGCCGTTTTTCAGCAGGACAATTTTCTTCTTCAGTTGCAGTACAGTCCACCGTCAGGCGTATTTGTACATGAAATCGTTATTACTGATCTCTAAAAAAATTATTGCTGGGTAGTATTTTATTATTTTCACTCCTTTATTATTTTTTTCGATAGCTTTAACCCTTTAAATTCTTTTTTGAAAAATCTTTCAAAAAATACAAATTAATATTGAAATGACGAGCCTGTGCTATTGCGCAATGGCGATCGCTATCAACACCGACCGTGATGCAATACAGGTGCAGGATATCGCAGCTGGATGGGGCGAAAAATACGTAAACGAACAAAACTAGTACTAGTGCTTAATTCTTTAAGGCTTTTAATCTCTAAGTCTAACTAGTCGGCAATGTGGTAAAACTTTTAGATTTTCTTGGCCATTGTAGAATCTATTTGTGTGAGACTGAGAGTGTGACTGAGCTAGGACTCGGTAAACACATCGCGGCTTTATTATGCCTAAATTTTTATGGCAAAAACTACTTTTTGTGCATGAAGCTACGGCTCGACTCGATATTGGTGGCCGCTATACGCGGTCAGATATTGACCGAGGGATACAGGATGGGTGGCCGCTGGCCGCGTTAGGCAGGTGACCGCTATAATTATGCAGGGTCTAGAACACAGTAATATCCTGCGGGGGATTTTTTGGTGGCCGCTAAGACATGTAGGCCTATGTATGTAGTGTATACGCTCTACATTCATTCACTCAGTTTCAGTTATGTCCTATAATCCTTTTCAGTGACTGCACCTGTTTAATATAAAAGTTTTTTGCGTCATCCCAATCCCAAATTCATCAAAAGGCCATCCTAAATTTCAACAGTAACGATTTCAATAAATTTTTATGAATTCAAAAAGCCGTTTGCCGGTGTTTTTGGCTACCAACATTTTTTCAAGAAATATTTCCAAACTCAGTGACCCTTTTTAATATTTTGAAGCCACATGTCAGATACGTTACCAGCTGTTGTATCTTAGAAAACCTCTGACAGTCTGCTTAATTCTTGCTTTAAAACACTGTGAACACTTGTATAAGACTACAAGCTTGAATATGTACAAACAACATGGAAACATTTTGGAGTCAAACTTGATCTTTTCTGTTATAAAAATGATCGTGATTTATAAAGTGAAGGTCAACAAAGCAAAAACAGTATACATGTAGGCCTATCCTGCTTGAAATATGTAACCTTAAACTGAATTTCTGTTTGTAGTTATCAGTAGTCTCACTGATTATGTATGAAACGTTATGAATAGGTACTACACATGTGATAAAAACAAACGGCTCATAACATCTCTGCCAGATTAAATAAATTTTGGATGCAAAGAAGAACGGTGTATGGTAACATGTAATGTATTTTATGCATTGTAAGTTTCGTTTGCATAATTATAATTATATGCATCAGCAGACCCAGCACCAATAAATGCATTCTAACTTGTAGAACATCAAAATATGACTACATTCGTAAAATCAACATACTTCTATATCCGTGAAGAACGATCTTTACATAGATACGTGATTAGATATGCAGGTACTTCTGTAACATTGATATACATGTATATGTAAAATATGAATACTAACAATGAAACACAAAACTAGTACAATGTTATTTCTAATATAGTTCTGAAATTTGCAGTTACGGAAGACGGTAAAAATTAAGTTGGAGAATTTTATGAAAATAATACGCTTAAATTCCATTTCCCATTGTTCCTATGATAAATAATGTCTCAAGAAAATTATAAACGACAAATGAGTAATACGTAATTACATTTCGTCAGATAAGTGACCACCCTGATCATAACTGAAGATTCGTTTTTTATCACTGGCATTCGTCATAGTACGGACACATTTTCGTGAACGGGGCTGTGACGACTCTTGCCTAAATATCAACCATCCCGTTTTTCGGGTGAAGCGAGCGAGTTGAGAATAAGAACAATAATAAACGAAGAAGCTTGGTGGGAGGATTTTTTAATTTGTAAACAATTTTTTAGGCATTTTTAAGTCGCTGCCCGGCAAACAGTAGATGACAGGTTCGAATCCCGCTGGTTCCAATTTTTTCTGACTTGTGCTTTTTCATTACAGATCGAGCATACGATCTTTAACACTGGGAGTAAAATGCCTAAAAATTGTTTACAAGAACAATAATGTTACTTGACTTTATTTTTCTTCATCAATATACATGCAGTGCTTGTTAAAAGTTTCGGTACACCCTGGATTTTGTGACGAGGTTTTAAATCACATTTTATTCCCATTGATTGTAATGTCCTTCTCTATAACCAAAAGCACTTTTACAGGTTTATGATATAAATATGATCTAAGTAATATTTTGATACTCACGTGTGTATTATTCTTTCTCAGTTTTAAACTGGAAAATAGCAGCACATGATAGTTGTGTTTTGACACATATAAAACCGACTCATGCAGTAGAGATCCCCCAAATTTAACGCAGCTCGTTTATTAGTAATTTTATAAAATCAAATTATGTACATGTACCATATTTCCATGATTGGCAATTAACTTAAATATCCACCCAGTGCTTTTTTGCAGTAACTGTCCAAAGATGACTCTTTACCACTACTTTTCAACTCGCCCAACATATAGGTAATTTAAGGTTTACATACGGAAACTTGGCTCACTATAGATTTTATTTCATATCACATTATTTTTGTAACCAATGATCCTGCATTATGTAGCTAGCTTGAATAATAATTATGTTAGAGGTTGTGACAGTGATGTTGTGTGGGATGGTCCCTGATTAAAGACGGACTAGGTTGCATTGTTGGTTTCAGCCATCTGTTGTGGCATCCATGATGGTCAGGGATATAATCAACCATGAGCAGAGACCCCAATTCCCTGTTCTGTCTCTGGACCCTAACCCCAAGCTTGTGTTGAATGAGTTGAAAAGGAAAATCTAAGCAACCCTCCTGTCTTGTGCTAGAATACAGAATAAACATTTCCTAGTTCTGTTGAAGTTCATTAAACAAATATAATTACATTTGAAAAGTAATAAGCAGACCATATACTTGCGGCAATTTCAATGTTACTTTATTTTGAACAGAAAAGTAATTGAAAATTGTATAAACTAGTATCGTTATGTCATTTGCGTCGGTTGTGCGTGTTCAACCACACTTAAAAGTTAAATGTATCAGAACATTATATTCCTGATAATATGTAATCCAACCTTCGGCTTTAGAACATTAATTGTCAGAGCCATATAAGGTTTTTATGTCGGGAATAGACATCAAAGTAAATATTAACTCATCTGAAAATCGAAGGTGTATCGAAAACATTAGACCAGCACTGTACAAAGGATAGTAAATACAATCATGATAATATAGCACCACGTTGTCCAGAATCATCCTGTTTAAAAATAGCCACTTTGTTATTGTCAAATGTTATTTAGTCCTCAGAATACACTAGATAAGCTTATTAGAATTATTCTATATTATGCTCGAAACTGAGGTGATATGGTTGCCAATGCAAAATAATATTGGAACTTTAAAAAGCACCGGATGCTTGTTACATGTACAAAACAAACAGATGTGAATTATTTTATTTGGCCTTCATATTTATCTTTTCTTTTTGCCTTTCTTTCTTTTTGCAGCGGCCTAAAGGGTCGAGACGATTGTATACGTGAATCCCCGTCCATGCCTTCCTCAAAAATAAGGGGTATCTTTCGGGGGGTCAACTGCATAACTGGGAATGGAACGTAATTGTGCCTGGATAGTGCAGCGAAGGTGTACTCATACCTGTATCACAATGATTGTGTGTAGGGCCTATATATAGGGCCCCCGGTCAGTTGCAGGCGAGGCTGCGGTGATGATGACGTTGGTTCAGGCTCAACATCTGTCCACAGACTCTGAAATGTTCCTTCCGAGTACCAGAAATATTACTGTGTATCCAATATAAATGTGTCACTGACCATTCATTTATCCGAATGTACCTTGATTTAATTGATATCGGTGATAATATTCCGTGTAACTTCCCACTGGCGAGATAAGGAGCTCTGATTAATGTACATATTATGTTTCTCACGTATATCTATACCATATATATCACAGTGTATGAAGTTTGTGTTCTTATTGTCTAGTTTTGCTATTTTATGAGGAGCCTGCACTCTTAGAAATATTGGGCAAAATTTTACCCAAATTTTACCCAACATGAGGGTCCGTATGAGTCCGACCAACTTTTGGGTAAACTTTACCAATTTCATTCTTATTTTTGACCAATGTTGGGTAAATGCATGTAAAAGTTGAGCAAGATTTAACCAACCTATGCCCAATCTTCATTTACCCAGTGGCATTTACCCAGTGGCATTTACCCAACATTTCTAAGAGTGTGATACAACAAGCCATGCTTCTACCAGGCTACCTCGTCTTTCTGAAGAATATTCTTGAATTATGATACCTCTGTAATATTAATGAAGTATGTTTGTATTTCTATTACCAATGTCACGAACGTTGTAAAAGCAGGAATTACTACAGAAAGACAAATAAATACAATACAATACAATACATAGAACATAAAGTATGGTTGAAAACGCGCCCATAGCGGTGAAAACACAACTTGTTCGTTATGCCATGTGCATGTTCCGGCATGTTGTTGGACTGTATAGGTCCGTTTAAAGGTGTCAAATGACTTTGGCTATATGTCTGCGAGTACTGTCTGTGCTTGGACAAGGTTTTGCAATAATTCACTGTAAAAACTAAAGTGTTAAATCACCATTTAAAAGGGCCGAGGAGTGACCACTTTTTCAAACAGGCAGATTAACAATTTTAACATGCTGGATCCAACACTATAAAGGTTGTATCTAGCAGGTTTAAGAGGTTGATCTGCCATTTTGAAAAGGTGGTCACTCCTCTGCCCTTTTAAATGGTGATTTAACATTTTAGTTTTTAAAGGGTTGTAATTGTCGAAACAACCCTATCAACTTCGGACCCTAAACGTCAAGGTATAGCAAGGGCCACCACTATGCGGGGGGGGGGGGGGGGGATTGTTTAAATGAACAATAAAGATGCGATTTTAGTCAGTTTAAAAGCCTCCAAGCATAGATTGACTTATGGTACTACAATAATATTTTCTCAAAGTGATATGATTTTGACTGATTGAAAAAATTCAATTAAAATCGAGTAACTGTCCTCTGTAAAGTAAAAAAAAAACTGATCTTCATGACTGAGCTTCTCTAAATCACCCTTCGGTTGAAGTTCGTTTGTATTACAGTATGCGCTTGTGACGTTGTGTTGTGATGTCGGTGTATTTCCAATGTTTTAGTTTGTGAGTCGGCGAGAGTTGCGTCTCCAGTAACCCCGTTTCAGCCTTCAAACATTTTGTTTGAGAGAAAATGCCCAAAGTAGAGTACCTTTTAAGTAGAAATATCTATATTTTTTATTCTCAGCTACATGTATGTGAATTAAAAGGATGTCCACCGACTCAAAGAAATCACGTTTTAACAAGTATCAATTTAACAAGCGAATGGGGGCCTCATGTTGGTTTTTTTTAAGTTTATTATTATTTATCAGTACATGTACTTTATCAATATCTCTACAGGAGGTAAACAGGAAGTCCATTGTCTACAAATTTCACAATTCTTCTAAAGTATGACTGTTAAAGGGAAAGTCCACCGGCACGATAAAACCACTTTCGAAATATAAATTTTTGAAGTTGTACATGTAATTATAATCAAGTAGAAATTGTCAACTCGATGACGTATCTTGCGATCTCTTCTTCCATAGTCTACAGAAACTCATAATTTTTCATTTTATTAGTTGATGAAGGAATACATGATTTTGTTTTATACAGGTTTTGTGTAAAAACATGGGCAATGGCGTTATTTAGGTTGCATGTGCATGAATGATTAAATATCTTTTCAGACACAAATTTTGATTTTTTTTTCAGTACAGGCCAAATGGGAGATGAGCTCGCAATATACGTCACAGAGTTACCAATTCATCATAATTCTCTTATTTCTCATTGGATTTTGCTAAAAACTTTCATTAATCTATAGTTCATTAATATCTCCTTCCTTTCAAACCAACCCATTTCCCAGGTGGACTTCCCCTTTAAAACTTCCAAGCAGGGAACACTTCCCTGTTCCAAGTAAGGTCATGAGGCATGACCCACTCCCCAATAAAAATGTATGCTTTAGACCTCCTGGGTCATTTGGTCAAGGACTCAAGGTTGACCGACTCCCAGCTAGTATTGTGTTACCCCATATAATATCAATGGGTTCACTCCACACAGAGATGCAGAGAGAACATCACAAGTGTACTCACCATGCATTATAGCATGAATAGAACAATTCTCTGATAACTCCTTACTTGATTAATTCGGTAATTCAAGACTTTATTCCAGACTCAGCTGCAGAAGCAGAGGTCCATATAACACATTTACATGAGAAGAGAACATAAAGAATCAAGGAAAAAGAATACAAAGATAAAATAGGAGAAACCACAAAACTATACAACTAGAACTATATTGCAAAAGATTAAAACTGCGATAATGAAGTGCATACTATCAACAATGGACATAATGGGCAAAGAATGGACAAAGAATACTAAAGAGAGAACATAAAAGAAATACTGGAGGAGACACAATAAATAATTAAGAAAGAGAGGGAGAGAAATAGACCCAAGAAACAGACATAATATGAAAATATTTACAAGTGTCATGATAAATTATGGTACTAAGATAATACTAGTTACAGGCAGTGAATAGAAGAAAAAAATCGTAAAAGAGACGATAATGGAAATATATAAAAGGCAAGATGAATTATTTCTTTACACAGAACCATTAAGCAATAAAAATGCATAATATTATATTAAACTAATTTAGTCACCCACTTCGACTGTGCCAACAAGCTATCAAACCAAAACTTCCACAAGTCTTCCACAGATATTGTGTCGATTTTTAAACTTTACCAAACTCAAATTCACATCCAATGGCTGTTAATCGTATTGTACAATATAATTCTACCTACAACAGTTCTAAGAAGCGTGTGAATTAAATGAAAATGAAAAATATGCAACTTAATCTAAAAGCTGTCATATTCACTGTAGACCAACTAACCACAGCAATGGTGGTTATACGCATAAGCCTGTCGCCCAGATATTAGGGGAGAATACAACCCAGATATTGTGTCGATTTTTAAACTTTACCAAACTCAAATTCACATCCAATGGCTGTTAATCGTATTGTACAATATAATTCTACCTACAACAGTTCTAAGAAGCGTGTGAATTAAATGAAAATGAAAAATATGCAACTTAATCTAAAAGCTGTCATATTCACTGTAGACCAACTAGCCACAGCAATGTACGGATAAGCCTGGGTGGGACCGCCCAGAGACTAGGGGAGAATACAACCCAGATATTGTGTCGATTTTTAAACTTTACCAAACTCAAATTCACATCCAATGGCTGTTAATTGTATTGTACAATATAATTCTACCTACAACAGTTCTAAGAAGCGTGTGAATTAAATAAAAATGAAAAATATGCAACTAAATCTAAAAGCTGTCATATTCACTGTAGACCAACTAGCCACAGCAATGGTGGTTATACGCATAAGCCTGCCGCCAAGATATTAGAGGAGAATACAACCCAGATATTGTGTCGATTTTTAAACTTTACCAAACTCAAATTCACATCCAATGGCTGTTAATCGTATTGTACAATATAATTCTACCTACAACAGTTCTAAGAAGCGTGTGAATTAAATGAAAATGAAAAATATGCAACTTAATCTAAAAGCTGTCATATTCACTGTAGACCAACTAGCCACAGCAATGTACGGATAAGCCTGGGTGGGACCGCCCAGAGACTAGGGGAGAATACAACCCAGATATTGTGTCGATTTTTAAACTTTACCAAACTCAAATTCACATCCAATGGCTGTTAATTGTATTGTACAATATAATTCTACCTACAACAGTTCTAAGAAGCGTGTGAATTAAATAAAAATGAAAAATATGCAACTAAATCTAAAAGCTGTCATATTCACTGTATAGACCAACTAGCCACAGCAATGTTTGTTGTTGTTGCGGGGCCGCCCAGAGATTAGGGGAGAATACAACCCAGATATTGTATCGGTCTTAACTGTCACAGGTCTGTTTTAACTTACTGCTTTTCGTTTGAAATTTCCTTTAATTTCCAAGGATATTATGTAATTCATTTTTACCATCGTGAAATGATATCTGTAGAATCGTTATAGGAATGCTGCAATAAACTGACAAATCAAAAGAGTTTGTCCATAATTGCCACGAAAATGAGTTCGTTTAAAGATGTGCTATGCAGTATCCTACCATCCTGATGCGTCTACTAATTTTATTTTTAATTGAAAACCCAAAATGCTATCGAGGTGAAATTTCTGGACCTCAGTCCTTATCTGTATAAAGTATCACTATTTAATTTCAGTGATTTTACACCTTGTTCTTATATTTTTAAAAAATGAATGATATTGTTTCTTGTTACGCCCTCTATGATTGGTTTACTTGTTATAATGTGCATTGTTTTGTCAAAGTGACACATTTTTCTTTCACAAATGCTTTTAATATTCAGCGTGGTCTTACCTATTCCATTCAATTCCATTTATTAGTAAATGGGCAATTCCAGGGTGATGACCAAGCACCATCATTTACTTTGTAATGTGTTTCAACTTAATTGTATCTTACTTTTAAAAAGATGACTATTGTGTGCAGTTTCTTGTGTGGCAGTTGGTCATGAAAACCTCCTGATTGATTGTCACAAAATCGCATTTCACGTATTTAAGTAAGTGTTAGAAGTAGAATACCCGACCAAAGAGCAAGTCTGAAAATCTCAACTCACTGATGAAACTAACAAAATACAGACGGAACAAGTTCTATTTCAGCTCTGACCTAAAATCTATAAATTTTACATACTGTCTTGTGTCTAATAAGAATTTAGAGTTTATTATATACTTTGTAACAATTTCTCAATTTAAAATACGTTTTAGCATGTGGTTCAAAGTAGTTCTCGGTATAATTGGAGGTCAACATTTATAAACAATGAAAATATCAATACCCCTGTATTAAATATACGAAAATGATGAAGTTCCACGTTGTTCTTTTATATAGTTACAATCTAGGTCTAACATGCATGGAATTAACCGCAGTATTTAATTCATAGGGTTCCATAATTAAGAGAATGTCTTTTTCTTTGGTTTAAACAAAATGGAAGAGAAAATTTTGTCCGAAGCAGACCTATCATACATCGATGCCCGAAATCGTATATGGCAAGATTCAGTCTATTTTCAGACTGATAAAACATCAAGTTGCACAAAGTTCAGATCCAGACTTGCATTTGACAGATACACCTCCCACTTGCCCGACTATCAGGACTGGTGACGATTGCGTGAACATGATTTCGGCTGCCCTTACATAATTATACTGGTAATTTCAAAATTCTCATGCCAGCCCAATCCACCCCTGCTCCGCCCTGAATTGCAAGCCTATGAAATTATCATTCCATATCATAATGACTGGTTTTCTAATTTATCTAGATTGTATATGGTAGGGCCTAATTGTTTGCTTCGAACATGCAAAGCATTTTTTACGTCTTTTAAAACATGTAAATTGTATACTGTTATAATGTATACAATTATATTTTACAGATTATATTTTACAGATTATTTGTTCATAAGTGTTGATTATATGTCGTTCTGGAATTATTTAATAAAATCTTTCAATTGAAAGAAGAAAAAAAAATGTATACTGTTGCTGCAACGTTGCTTATGATGATCTACCTATGTTTCTTTTCCATTAGTTTCTATGATTGTGATAATTATCCTTCTGATAATGGTGGATCATTATAGTACTTGCATACCGTGTTTACTAACTCGTATTAAGAGTATCATGCATAAGTTTGTATCAATTTGGTATTAAGCAATACCTTAATCTCCTCCCCCCCCCCCCCCTCTCTCCATCCATCTGTCCTTGTCTCTCGCTTACTACACCTTTCTATTTTTCACTCCCTGCATTTCTCCTCCCTCTCTCCATTTTCCTCCCCTTACACACTCTTCTTTTAAGACTCTCATCCCTTCGTCTAATTCTTCCATGTCTCTACCTCTCCAACCGCTTATCCCGGGGTCTCGTTACGGTCTTTCAGTCCATCGCCTCTCTATTTCATCTCGGTCTCTGTCATAATTATTCCCTCAACTATTTCAGCCTACATTTATCTCCCTGGTTTATCTTCTCTCTTTCTCTCTCCCTCTCTGTCATCTTTCTCCCCATTCTAATTCCACTTATAGCCCTTTCGCACTCAACCCTCTCCGATCGCAATCTCTCCAATCGATGTCTCTCTTTGCATCCCTTCCTCTGTCTCTCACACTCTTGTCTCCTCTCGACTATCTCTCTGCCTCTGTATATATATTTTTCTTTATTCTCCATCCCCTCCCGTCAGCTCTCCTGGTCCTTGTCTCTCTCCGTGTGCCCATCTCCTTTCACCTTCTACTCCCCTCTATCTCCATTCCTGTCTCCCCTCCAACTCCATCGCATGTTCCATCTCTGTTCTGTCCCCGTCTCTCCGACTGTCTGCCGCTCATGTCGTTCTGTCTCTATATCATGTTGGTCTGTCTCTCCTCTCTCTCTCTCTCTCTCTCTCTCTTGGTTATTCCTCTCATTTCCTCCCCCTACTATTATGTCTCTCTGCCCCTCGCGAACTTTATTTTTCAACTTTCATCTCATAACCCCCTCCCTTTTCTCAATCCCTGACCACCCTCCTCCCTCTTCGTCCCATCTCTCTGTCCATCACTATTCTTCCCCTCAGCTAAGTTCTTTCTCTCAATCTATCTGTCTTTGGAATTGGAAGCAAGGAATACGTTGTCATCTGTATACCATGCCGTAACAATGCGTACAAAATTGGGAGTTTATTAAACAAATGAAGTTCCATATACAAGATCACACAACATACATGTTTACTAATATAACGAAATCAAACAGGCAAAAGATAATATTGACCTCCAAATGTCATCAATAGTGATTTATTATGAAAATGCTCTTTCTGATTGAAACCAAGCCAGATAATGAAAACACTGTACATAGGAGCTCCGTCTCCCAAACTAAGTGGGAAAAGGCCATAGTCAGGGAAGTGTTAGAGAGACCCACATTTGAGCGGTATAGTTAGTTTACAAAAGTCAAGTATCTTCCAGCAATATAAAATGATAATGAAGCTTATCGAGAGCAACGAAAATCAAGTGATAAGAATAAAGCAGATTAAGCATTCATACCGTTTGCTTATGAGAACCCCGTTTACCTTTCTCATATTTTGTCTCAAACCCGTTGGTATATAAGAAGCAAAGTTATGTAAGCCTACCTGAAAGATATAAGCAATATACTCACTATTATAACAAAATAAAGGAAATGTATCTTATCCTTCACTAAAAGCAATTAATGCTGTTCGCTGTCTATGCATTATACATTGCTTTATCTAAAAATATGATAACGCCTGATAAAGCAATCAATGAATCTGTTATATTATGAAGACTACAAAATCAACCAAATAGAAAAACACCACGTAACTTTATGCCATCATTAGCACACAAAGTCCCTATCCACCAAGTTAAAACTTCCATGTAGAAATAACATGTAATTTGAAGAGAGAAAAATATGAAACGGTCAATATAAGAAAACAAGGAATAATATAGATACACAGATAGAAATTGTTTATTAAGATCCTTCCAGCCAACGGCCGAATTGCGATCCATTTCACAAGATACTACACTTGAAATTCAAATAACACAAAATATGACATATAAAAAATCAAGCATAATAGACATTTCATAACAATAATATTCATTGATCAAATTCAAATATTAAAAAGAAAGGAGAGGTGCAGGATATATAGTGACATGCATGTGTATACGCTTGGGCTTGGATATCAAAAAGAAATTAATGATGAATGCACGATGTCGGTTAATATAATTATATCCCAGATTTGTATTTGACAGTGGATTTTATACTCACAATTTTTTCGTCAAGCAGCTCTTTCCTTGTTATTTTGTTCATCATTTTGCTGGAAATACCTTGCCATCACCACCTCATGTATTATAACAGGATATATTGTAATTATATTCCAAGTGTGGGAACGGGGAAAAAAGAAAGAAAAAGAAAGGAAACAACATACAACAACATAATTGGAAATAAAGATGCATAGGCCTTTTTGTCTCATCCAAGTTTTTCGCAAAATCAATTATTGTTGCTTGTTATAATATCCAGGCCTGTAATACCTTGTACATAGATTGACACATCTCAAAATCACCACTTACAATAATCCCGGGTGTTTCCATCATATTTAAATGTTTTTGTTTTTTTCTTCGATGATCTTAAAGATAAAGTAGCGTTCTGTTCATGCAATTATATTTTGAAAGAAACTGTCTCGAAGGAATTGGGAAAGGTTAACCACGTCTACATAAGAATTGTTTTAGCATGTGTTGTTTTGGAATCATCAAAATAGATAAGTTGACCCAATCTTGCTGAAAAGCGCATGTACTGCACACAGAAATGCTATATGATGTTCTTCCCAACTGACATAAAATTAGTGACAAAGCTTACAAATTATTGTTCAACTTTCTCAGAACTCAACATTCCCGTAACAATTATTATAAACCACACACAAAAAAGTGCCGCCCGAGGCACCAGCCCCCTCTGCCCCCTGAGTCAGACAGTACTGTATGAACGCTTGACAAAAGTCAATTGCAGAGGGATGGTTGTAGGAATTGTAGCATTATTTTATTCACATGATAAATACGTATAATGATACAACAATAATAGTAAACGATCATTATTGTATAGACAAAATCTAATAAAGTAAGGAGTTCAGAGAATTATTGTTCTATATCATGCTATAATGGTGAGTACACTCATGATGTTCTCTCTGGATCTCTGTGTGGAGTGAACCCATGCATTTATATGGGGTAACACAATGCTAGCTGGGAGTCGGTCAACCTTGAGTCCTTGACCAAATGACCCAGTAGGCCTAAAACATACATTTTTATTGGGGAGTGGGTCTTGCCTCATGACCTTACTTGGAAGTTTTAAAGGGAAAGTCCACCAGGGAAATGGGTTGGTTTTAAAGGAAGGAAATATTAAAGAACTATAGATTAATGAAAGTTTTTAGCAAAATCCGATAATAAATAATATGATTTTTAGAAGTTGTAATCAATCAAACATATTAAATTGGTAAATCCGTGACGTACATTGCGAGCTCCTCTCCCATTTGGCCTGTACTGAAGTCATACTTTGTGTCAGAAGAAAATATATTTAATCATACATGCACATGCAACCTATAAAGAAATGAAGTCATTGCTCATGTTTTTACACAAAACCTGTATAAAACAAAATCATGTATTCCTTCATCAACAACTAAGAAAATGAAAAATTATGAGTTTCTGTAGAGACCTAATGGAAGAGATCGCAAGATACGTCATCGAGTTGACAATTTCTACTTGATAACAACCAATTTCAATATATAGCCCTGTCTATATCACCTTTAGAAATGTGCGATAGGCAAGAGGTGCGTCAGCCCCGTTCACATAATGTGTCCGTATACTCTGACGAATGCCAGAGTGATAAAAACGAATCTTCAGTTCTGATAAGGGTGGTCACGTATCTCAATGTTACAGAAGTACCTGTATATCTATCTCTGTAAAGATCGTTCTTCACGGATAGAAGTATGTTGATTTTACGAAAGTCATATTTTGACGTTCTAAAAGTTAGAAGATGAACTACCATATTATTATCATCATAAAATGATCATATAATCATCATTATTGTCTTTAACTCATAATCATATAATCAATTCATCATGATCATCATATCTATATTATCATCATCACATTATCATAGCATCATTATATCGTCATGAACATCATGACGATGTTGATAATCATATCGTCAAACAAATATCATCATCAATATCATCTTCATCAAATTCATCACTCATAAAAAATAAGAAGCCCACATTTTCTTCCCTGCCCGACCGATGATATATCATCATCAGATATTTGATCATATCATTATAATACCATCATATCATCATTATCTCGTATAATAATAACTACATGTATCATCTAATTCGTCTTGATCATAATTCATAATTATATTATAATCCTCACATCATATCATTATAGCATAATAATTATAATCACCCTGATAATCATATCGTCAAAACAGTTATCATCGTTATATCCTCTTCATCAAATTCATCAATCATAAAAAAATATGAAGCTTTCTTCCCTTTCGGAACGTAACTTCTTCCTTTAACACACATGCGATTTCCTTTCAAAATTCAATCTGTATCATGCTGAGATGAATACCATCATTATATCATAATTATATCATGATTATCAAGATTATCATCATCATAATCATACTCATCATTATCTCAATCATATAGTCAAAAGCATGATCGTCAATATCAACTTTATCAAACTCATCATTCATCAAAAATATGAAGTTTTCTTCCCTTGCGGACCACAACTTCTTCCTTTAATGCACATGCGATTCCCTTTTAAAATTCGATCTGTATCATGATGAGATGAAAATGAACTATATCATCATCATCAAATATGAGTATATCATAATACCATCAGTATATCATCATGATTATCATCATCATCATCTTGAAAATCATATCATCATTTATACATCATCATCATCATCTTGATAATCATATCGTCAAAACAATTATTATCCTCTTCATCAATTTCATCAATCATAAAAAAATATGAAGTTTTCTTCCCTTTCGGACCTAACTTCTTCCCCTCTTCCTTTAATGCACATGCGATTCCCTTTTAAAATTCGATCAGTATCATGATGAGATGAAAATGAATTATCATCACCAATATGATCATATCATCACATCATCATACCATCATCACATCATCATAACATCATATCATCATGATTAGCATCCCGGGGGGGGGGGGGGTACTCACGTATATTGGGTATACGGGACGTGCCGCTGGGAAGGGTGACTTTTTGAAGAAAGATCCTTAGACATGGGTCCCCTTTTCATTAAAAAGATCCTTAGACATGGGTCCCCTTTTCATTACAAAGATCCTCAGACATGGGTCCCCTTTTCATTAAAGAGATCCTTAGATATGGGTCCCATTTCCCCCCAAAAAATCCTTAGACATGGGTCCCATTTTCCCCAAAAAAATGTTGTACCCCCCCCCCCCCCCAGCCCAGCCGCACACCCCCGTCCGATTATAATCTGAGTACCCCCCCCCCCCCCGGTTAGCATCATCATCATAGCATCATTATATCATGCTTATGATCAGCATCATAATCATAAACATCTTGATAATCATATCATCAAAACAATTATCGTCATCAATATTAACTTCATCAAACTCATCATTCATAAAAAAATATGTTTTCTTCCCCTCCCGACCATGATAATTATGATTTTTTAACGCACCTGCTGTTCCCAAAACATGCTGCCGTGGTGTGAAAGAACAACAAAAAATGCGCAAACCTTCATTGACTGGTTGGCATATTTTTGCGCGTGTCAAGTCATGACTTGTGATGAACAGACCGCTTGTCAAATGAGGTCACAATTTTATGAATGAAATTTGTTGATCGCGCGCACTCTAGACATTCTTTGCTTCCCACTGCCGACCTTGCTTTTCACTTTCGCACAAATAATAAAGGATATTATTTTGGATATATCGCTCATGTACTCTTAATCGGATTTCAGTAATTTTTTAATTTGCTAAAGTTTCAGGAAATTGTGACAGTGTCAGATTCGTTTGTTGTTCGGTACGGTTAACGGTGCGATACTGATGCCAAAGCATGTGAGTGGTAGTGTATATATTTTATATTATATATATTGACAGTCATTGAATAATTGAATAATTGTGTGGATTGCTGTCGTTGCTGTCTTTCCCGTCCTTGGACGGGACGATCATGCTCGCATTTGTTTGCCATGTGATAGTATTGCAAGTGGTGGTCGGCCAGACGGACGTACGAAAATATCAGTGCAGTGCATACTATAGCGCTACACAGTGCATGCAGTGCGCCACACAGCCGGCGCGGCGCATATCACACGTACAACGTACGTACACACGTACAATCCAGGTAACTCCAGCGGCCGCATGCACAACCTAACCAACAACACAAGCAAAGGAGGTACCAGATGCTTCCAAAACAGAGTGTGATAGCTTCTTAAATTCCATTCGCGTGCGAACTCCATGGGGAGTGAAATGAGAGCCTAATTGAAACAGCTTAACAACCATAACATCCCATTAACAAATCTAACAATTGCTGAAAGAGGACGTCCCCCGAGACGTCCCTAGATGTAGACGACCTGCTTATAAGCACGCCGAGTTAGCTCATACAATCGAGGTCGTCAGCTCCGAGTTCAAACGGCTGGATCGGTATGACGTCATTTCACAATCGATTATAATAGTTGTAATTATTTGCGTTTAAGAAAAAAACTAGAGCTACGATTTTTTTTATATCTTGTTACCAAACAAAACTTTTTGTGCTCTTTCTGATGGTGCTAATTATTACTTTCGCAAATGAAAAGCCTGGTCGTGAGAGCCTACCAAAGTTTCAAAACCTGCTTATAAGCAGGTTGCCTGCCTGAAAAAGGGTGAAATCAACCTGCTTATAAGCAGGATCCTGCTTATAAGCACGAACCTGCTTTTTTGCTCAACTCCGCTCAGCTCCCCTACTGATTGTAAGATCCTATTATCTACCGCGAAGGTTGGGTAGCCGTCTGTGTAGGAGGAGAAGGTAAAAATAAGAAAATGTTAAAGACTCCTCCGAAACAGACGGTTTTCAGCTGTCTAGGGGGGGGCCTAGATGAATATTACAGAAATTCGTGTGAATTTCAGTTAGGCCCTAGGCCTAAAAACTTTAGGTGCGCAGACATAGGGCTCCCCATCATACAAAACAAGCTTATCTGAAGATAACCTTGTACTCCAGACTAGCTTTTACGGGTGAATAGGCTTCAAATAGCTTTTGTGTGTATCAGCAGGCCCTTTTCCAGGCTAGGCCTACACGGCTACAGCTAGGCCCCTAGATCATTCATACAGGAGAGGAAAATAATTATTTAAAATTTCACTTTCAAGTCTGAATCTAGCAAATTTAAGAAAATTAAATCTTGTTTAGAGCAATTTTATTGTCTGCTTTTGACTGCTGCAACAGTGAATGTTGGACACAGTCCCACATAAGCAAGGGCCTATAATAATTAAGTGCCCATGCCATGGTCATACTTTTGGTCTGAACAAGTCAACGCAATGCCAATGCAATGGCGAATCAATAACTCGGAAAAAGAGTCGCGTTGCCAGGTGTATCTAAGTCTCTATTTAGCTGCGATAATATGTTATATAATACATCAACACGGTAATCAAGTTATGGCAATGTCTTAATAAAATTATAAAATGAGAGCTCATCTGAAAATTTTAACTGCAATAAATTTGAAGTGATTAAATTTACCCTGAATTTAGAAGATCTCCGATGGCTTCAACTTCGATTCGTACCCTCGGCCTCCTCATATCATCATATCTGTAGCTATCTAGCTAGCTGGTGGACGTGTGTATCGTATACCCGGCCGTACCGTACCGCCGTACTATGACCGTACGGCGCCGCCTAGCGCTTATAGCCTAGTCTAGTCTTAAAGTTGTATTGCATTGGCGCACAACTTTGTGAACATTATTTTATGCGACAACGAAATTGGGCTACGGAGGAATAGGTACCAAGCTTGCAAACCCCAAAACACCCTTTGTACCGGTACATGTAATCAAATCGATTGATAAATTTTCGGGTGGATTTGGGGAAAATGATAACTACATGTATTATGTTTTCAGAGTGTGTTTGAAAAGTGTTTTAGCTGCTTTATCTATGACTAAAAACATAATGCGTCACAAAAAGTGTCAATTTTTTCTTCTTCAAATTTTATAGGGCGGGGCCGTTTGTCCACAAACTTAACAAAAATTAAGTCATGGCATTTGCCATTGAGTTTTACAAAGAAGTATGCATGAGGTACATGTACATGTAACATTCAATTCTGTGAATATATAGGCCTATAAATTTTGCCATTTACAACATTGACCACATACATGTACCTTTTGCAAGATCCATGAAACCTTGCAGGAAATGGTGTTGATTTTGCAATTTGAAAATGATCTGTTCAGATAAGAACCGCACACACAACATGTGGGTATACAAAGCAGCTCCCAAAATGGCTGATATTCAGCATATATTCCTCTTTTTACCCTACAATTTGGGTTAAAAATCAAACATATTGATAACCCAATTAAAAGTGCAAATAATAAACTCCCATTAAACTAAAGAGGGGTATATTCCAACTTTACTGTACTAGTACTCTGGATATTATGCCTTTCCATTCGTATTAATTTTAATACGTTAACTTTTAATATCTTAATTTTTGTTATAATTTCTTTCATTTCAAATTTTCTTTCCTAGCCCACCGTTTTGCAATAGGCACAATCCTTTCACAGATTTCAGACAAAAATTTAGTTTTGGGCAGGGACACACAACTGAAATGCCCAATATATTGCCGGCACATGATCAGGTGTCATTTACTTAATGAAGGTATATATCAGTGATTGGCACTATCTAGCCTTGACAAGCCATGTGAAGGTGGCATTGTAAAAAAGTGAATGCATAATGAACAGTGCAAACCGCTGCTTTGAAGTACTGGTGTAGGTATGGGCAATATACTGCCCTCACAGGATTGATTTGGTCAGGTAACAAGGCAATCAACTGACGCCTTTAGTGCAACAGGCACTATACACCCTTCTGGCTATAAAGTTTGCCTCACACCATGAAATCATCACATTTCCGGCATAAACTTTACTTTTGATAAGAATGATCAAGATTGGGGCATATTGATGAATAAACTCTAAACAAGTATAAAACACCATATCCAACACAGTATATGAAGAGATGTTATTTATTTTATTGAAAAATAGATTGATTAAATAAACATGATCATTTTGATGATCATCCTGTGTTATATGAAGACATATCACAATTATTTGTTCTTTATATCACTACAAAATCTCATTTTGCATAACAGATACATGTATTAACTTTCATCACAATTTCAGTAAAGCTTTTTTTTTCATCACTAAATGAAAATTACCCTGATTAGATTCCATTCAGAATAAAATACACATTTCACAAAGAATATTTAAAAAAATTCTTATTTCATAGTACAAGATTTGATTTCAGATTTTCTTCAAGAATAACCTACATTTTATTAAAAAAAAAAAAAATGGTTCTATATAACTATTTTGGGGGGTACCTAATTTCATTAACTACTCACAAATGATATCAAAAGTAAAACTTATCTAGGTTTAAAATAACATTATGAAGGAAGGTAGACCCCAAATATATCTCTATTCTAACCAAAGCACACATTTTATTTTTATGCAGCCACTATAAATGCTCATAAAAAGAACTATACCTTCAAGATGATAATAATACCATAACTTATTTCATACAATTTGATTATGTGGTTAAGAAATCTGTTGATAATATAATACAGATTTCTGACATAAAGTCGGAAGACTAGAAAATAAATCTTATTCATATGTGAACCAGTCTAGATAGTATCTTACTCTCTCTATAACATGGGTATATATATATATATATATATATTTCACTAAAGGGTACATTAAATGAGGTGGACACACAACAATGCAGTTTATTTTGTCATAATAGTGCCCTCTACATTAGGTAAACAGTTGGTGCATTAGTTGGACAGTTGAGCATAGAAATAAGAGAAAAACTGTCAACCTAATGTACACTTTAGTGATTTATACATATATATATATATATATATATATATGCAGTATATATAACACCATTTCCTGCGTTAGGGCGAATCCTAACAATGCGGTTTATTTCGTCACAATAGAAATTTGATGTTTCGGCGAAAGCGACCGTGCGTTAAGGCGAATAACAATAGGCTGAGATAAAAGGATTCCCCCTAACACCAGAATAAGAGTTATATATATATATATATATATATCAATTAGCTTCTTGCAAAGAAACAAATTTCATTATATATCCACTTAGAAATCGTTTATCATATTCCACGCCTAAATACTGTTTTCTTGATTTTCAATAGCAGCATTCTATTTCACATATTTTGCATAGATCATTAATGAAAAAAGGCAGCTAAAACTAAACAATACACTTTGATAATATTTCAATTGTTACTGCAGAGTTACCAAAGCAGTAGAAAATACATGAAAAGTAGATTCTGCAGTTTCAGAATTGAAGTTTCAAACCTAGATACTGAGGAAGCACGCACAGTCCATGTCTCATGGAAAGTTGAAGCTGGCTGAAGCACAATTTAGTTGGTTAGTAAAATAATGCTTACTAGTAGTTGGTTGATAAAATAAAGCAAAGATTATGTATTACTCTTCCAGATGTAATCATATAACAAATCATTAAGTGATAACATTCAATTAAACACAAGGAAAATACACAGTTTCTTGAAAATTAATAAAACAGTCGTTTAAATTTCAATACCATTGAGTAAAGGCAGTAAAAATATCATGTTTATACTAAACTAGCATGGTTAAGTATGACAAATTAAAAACAACAAAGAGAAAATCTGTGTATAGCATGATATAATGGATTTATATGACATGAGTGATTGATACCATAAAAACAAGATGAGAAATTATTAGAAAGAAATATGCAATACATATACATATGTATACATATAATGTAGTCATATGTATCCACCAAATGTTGTACATGTATTCAAATTTAATTTTATTCAGAATGGTATTTGATGTATAATGATAAAATATATATGGCTATATGGCATAGTTACACTTTCATGGGTCACATGACTAAGATTTGGCAAATAAATGAAAACTGTGTTGGATGATATTACAATGTAAAACCTATTTTGTTATACATGAAATTTTGTTCTAATATGTTTTTGAAAACATTTATGCAGTGGACTTGCAGTAGAATAATGGTATTAAAGTATTTGCAAAAATATTCAATACTGAGCTACAATAACCTTGTTCCAACACAAATGTATGTAAAGAAACACTATTACTTGCATTTATATCTTGTATTTTAACCAATGTTGATTTCAAGATTAGAAGTCCACACTGATATGAAACAGAGCTCGGAAGAACATGTAACTTCCAAAACGTAACTACAAAGATATATTTTGTTTCATATATACTTCTTGGCAAATCACACAAATCATACCCAAATCACCAACAGAGAGAAAAATACTTCTTGAAATTCAAAGGGCACTTCCCAGATGACCAATGGTTCACAAGATCCAAGGCTTATGAGACCACAGGTCCATTAAATTGAAGGTTCACAAGACCAAACGTTCTAGTCATGTTGATTTCCTATTCAAAAGGTTAACAACACCAAGCCCAACTACTCTAAAGAGTTCACAATCCCTAAGTTTTCAGTCTCGTGAATGTTCTCACTACTATCAAGAAGGTTCACAAGACCGAAGCCTGAAGGTTTACAATCCCAAAATTGTTGGTGTCATAGACTTTCTGACAACTATTCAGAAGGTTCTCAAGACTGAAGCCTGAAGTTTTGCAAACCCAAACTTCTCTGTCTCGTGGACTCACTGACATCTATTCAGAGGGTTTTCAAGACTGAAGCCTGAAGTTTTGCAAACCCAAACTTCTCTGTCTCGTGGACTCACTGACATCTATTCAGAAGGTTCACAAGACCAAAGGTTGCAACAACCCTGTCTAGCACAAGGTTGGTCTTGTGGACGTTCATTCAATTGGAATGTGCCAATATCAATTAAAAATCAGTGTTGCATTTTAATCTTCACACACAGAGTCAGCTTCTGTAGGACAATCACTTGGACATTCCAAGATGCATTAACTTTCTGTATACTCCAGGTCCATTCCACAGCCCTCTGTTAGGCACAAAGGAAGAAAAAAAAATGTTAGTGTATTGAAATTAACATCAAATGTTACATCAATGAAACACAGATATTCTCAATACTTTGCTCAAGGCAGAAAAAACTATACAATGAGCATTTTTGCCACCATGCTGTCTTGGGTAAAAAGTATGCACTATCAAACAGCCTATAAAATGTACAGGTGGATTGTGTATTAAAGAGCCTACTATATATTCCATATTTCATTTGGCAACACACATGGCTACTGTATCTAAACATTAGGGTATAAAAAAATGCTTCTAATTTACTGTACAATTAAAAAGTTGAGAATTTGTGGTGTGTGTAACCTATAGAGGATTTGAAATTATCAAACTGATGTCGGATCAACAACCAAAGAATAGATTCACAAAAGTTTAAAAGGCCTGCTCACTCAATTGATCGTAAAAAGCTCAAAGTACTATTGATCTTTCCTCTTCAAAAACAAACAAAATGTAAACTTGAGTTCTGGTAACAGAACTGCAATTCAAAAGTAACTGGCTAAAAATCATCCCAATGGGTCGTTTGGACCAACAAAATGGACACAGGTGGGCAAGTCCAAGGTATAAGGCCATTTGTCGTCCGAAACATTACCAGTATCATGCGGTTATGAACATAGAGTGACATTAAATATATCATTTTATTTCATATTTTATAGAGATCCCAGCTCCAGAAGGGCTATTTTCTTAACACAATTATCAGAACTACTAATTATTTTAGATGTGCTTAGTAAATATGAGACAAAATAGCTTGAACTTGCCCAAATATTAACACTTGCTAAAAATCACCAACACATATACAGGTACTTTGTAATGGGACAAAGTTTTCTTTTAATCAGCCAGTTAGATCAACTTAATTTATTCATCTTTTTTCTTTGCTCACTACTAGCAATCAAATGTTTCAATTGAAGTGTCTTTCAGGATATCTTATATCTATATATATAGTCTTAAAAATTAATTGAAATGTTTGTTGGATTATTTGTGAATGGTATGTCTTGCTATTACCAGAACTCAGAACTATCTTTACAAAGTAAAGGATAAAAACATTGTATCGGAAAACAGAACGCACTTGATGAGTCCATTCCAGTAGAGCCCTGGCATGATATCTTTCTTGAGGAAGTACATGAGACGACTCTCCTTCCCCTGATCCAGTGGGAAGGTTTCCAAGGCTTCTAGGTTGAAGTCAAACTCAGCCAGAATCAGCTTTCCATAACCTGTCACCAGAGGGCATGAAGAGTAGCCATCATACTGTTAAGGTAAAAAGACGAATTTTAGGATAAGTAACATCTGTATGCCAAGTTTACTGACAATCAGCCTAACAGGATTGGAGAAACACTCATAAAAAAGTTCAAGCAAGTGACCATTTTTCATCACCACAAATCTGCCTTAAACTCTTATTCGGAGCAACAGATCAATACCCAATTTTTTCTGTGGAAAAAGGCTAAGTATTGTGAATTTTTAAAACAATGAACTCACTATCAGAAAAGTGACAATGGTGTCTCACTCCCATTACACAGACAATGCAAATAATTTTTGACCACACCTGTTCTTAACAAAACATATCACTGTAAAACATCCTCATAGCTTGAAGATGCATCAATGTGGTAAGAATAGGGTGAAAATAATCTTCATAACAAAGCATCAAAAATCAACAAGGAAGAGTACTACTCACAGTGGGTTTAGGCTCATGTCCATGCATGACTGATGACAGGGTTTTCTTCAAAGTCCCGGTCTGAGCAGCTGTGTGGGGTAGAAGGCAGACATTAAGAACAAATTATTATGTATTTCATGTCACCTGCACCTGGGAGTGTAAAAGCAAACTTAATGATCACCACCCAAAGGTCTCTCATCCTGGTATGAGCTATTTTGGATGTACATGTAGAGGTGTACCACTACATTGGGATTTCCCTTCTCTTTTATGAAGAGTGCAGAGGGTTGTCAATGTGAATAGGTTGTGACTCTCCTACACACAGGGCCTCCATTTAACATCCTTTCCGCAGGAAGGAGTGTTTTCCACTGTAACCCAGCCTGTGTGTATGGATTTTTGCTTTGACATACAGACACTCTACCAACTGAGCAAACTTAAATATGCACAGCATGGCATAAAACACCCATAAATAATAATGTATAACCTATATATTCTAGTTACAAGACTAGATGCCAAATTCTGGAAACTATTTTATCTTGTACCTCAGAGTGTAATGGACAGTCACGTAAAATCTAAATCATGAGTCATTGGCAGTTAGGGATGTTCCACTAAGAAATTTACATAAATACCAAAGAAAGTGTTCATTAAATGATGCTTAAATCTTCAAATAACAATTAAAATACCTCTGACTTTAAAAACCATATGACAAAATAGTTTCACAATACCACTCTTTGCCTTTGTGGGAGGCAGTTTAATTTTTGGATAATAGACAGCAGCTTGAATGAAAATATCTGTAGCTGTCATATTTCACTTTAGTAGCAGGACTGGTGTTATTAGCCCCAAGATCTTTCCAAGATTGCCGATCACTATCTGTCCCCAACCTTTGAATCTCATTCCAGCAAATATGATATTGGAACAGCTTCATGAAATTGGTCCACAATATCCTGCTTTGGCGACAGTTACACTCATTCAGGCAGTTCAATGGACATCATGTTTTCTACAAGGTCAATGGTAACGAAACACAGCTCAAAGGTAATTACCCTGACAGTCTATTGTTCTACAATCCTCTTCAGTTATACCCTCAAAACAAGGACTTTGTAATGACAGGATTTGAATGCATTTTGACAACACTTTTTCATGAAGTGCACACATAGAAAATAAACAAACCCCAAATCTAATTTGTTCTCACCTACAGCAGCAGCTGTCTTGGATGTTGGTATGGTAGTGCAATCACCAAGCCCAAAGACATTAGGGTACTTGGTGTGTTGACAGGTGTTCTGGTTGACACTAAGAAAGCCAGTCTCGTCAACCAGGGGGCTGGCCTTGAGGATATCTGGAGGTCCCATGGGAGGAGGAATATGGATCATCGCATACTAGAAGCAAATATCAAAACAGCACAAGAATGTAGCAGAGATAAGAAAATTCCTGTATTATTGGCATTATCCAATCTTTATGAAATTCAACACACACGCACACACAAAGAGAGTCAATCAAAGCTGAATTCAAATTCTTTTTGAGAATTCTTTTTGAGGGGTATATCCACAATGAAAATACAACTTTTGTTTCTATTTGATAACAACTTTGTCAATGCTGCAACCGGGACATCTACGCCAAAATAAATGATTTTAGTAAAGCTATTTTTTCATCAATTACTGCAGAAAAATGGATAAGTTTAAGGGCTTGCATATTAGTGATTAAGCGGCAGGAAGCGGCACTTACAGGAAAAGTAGCAATTTCACCATTCTCAAGTTGGAAGTCTGCTTCTCTCTTGTCATGTCTGATCTCAACCAGGGTGTGCTTGTAATGCACCTCAATGTCCCTCTTCTCGCATATCTTCCTCAGCCTAGCGGCATACTTGGGTGCACCAAATATGACAGCCTGAGGAGTGATGTACATCACCCTGGCTTGATCCCGCTTCCCATTCTGAAACAGAAGGTTCAGTTATTAAATAACTCTTGTGGAGCAAAAGAAATATGTGGTAGCAGAGACTAAGCTATGACAAAATATAACTTCTAAGGAAACATTAATTTTTCAACAGATAATCTATATAATATGTAACAGAGTTACTGTGAAACGAACAGTAAGTTTATACACTGCTCTGCACTTTTTCAAATAGTTTGAAATTCTGTTTTATACTGATACAAATATCTCCTGCTGAAAATAAAGGAATGAAACACTTTTTCAATTTCTTAAACTAATTTACATACATGTGTACATCAAGAAATGAAAGAGATCAAGCAAATCATATACTGGAGACCACAGCCCAGGATATATTCAAGGTAAATAAATATCCTTCATACTCTCGCATTAAAATGAACCAATGTCAACATTTTGACAAAGTTGTTTCAATAATGAATACCTAATGATTGGTAAACTTTTTGGATACAGAACTACCCTTGAATAAAAGTTACATCATTGATGTGAAAAAGAGTCATACTCATATTAAATGGTTGTCCTAGTTACTCTGGTATCAAGTGAATCAAAGACATATATTTAATTAACTTGTAACAACAAACAATAATGGTTGATAAACAATAAAAATCATGGAATCAGCCGAACCTTGACTGAGGTGACTCTCCCATTGGCTTCACCCTCCCCCCACCAACCAACTTTGATAACAAAAGCTGTTCACCTTTCTGAAGTAGTCCTCTGTGAGGTACATGATTTTCTGTGGTGCTCCAGCACATTTGATTGGGGTACTGGGGAAGGTGAAGATCGCATTACCGCTCTTGAAGTTTTGCAGGGCCTTAAAGGTCTTTTCCACTGTGTCATAGGAATAGTTGCAGCACACCATGGGGTCTTCGGCCAGGGCTTCAGTCAGACCTTTCAACTGCAGCATACAAAATAATGGAATCTCTAGAGATGATAAACCTTTACAAAGATCTGCATATATCATATTCTAAAGGTTCACTTATTCATGTCAGTTCTGTTTTTATAACACTACTTCATAAACTATAATTACTAACATTACTCCTCACTTTACTAGATGCATGAGTATGTCCCAGGATTTGAATGAAGATTTTTATGCACAATCAACAACAATCTATTGCTAAAACCTGAAAGTCTCTTGCACTGTCTGAGCAGTTATTGCAGTGCTGAAGCTCGAAAACTAGAACTGGTCTCAAACTCGCAAGAATTAAAGCTTCGAGCCAAGCCAAATAAAAACTACACTAAAAAAAAAAATCATGTCAACTCGGTAACAGAGGTCCGGTAGAAAAGAGCGGTAGAAAAGAGCTGTGTAAAAGCTATGTATTTGTCCTTTTTATGACCCAGAAAGTTTTTTTTTTTAAATAAGCGATGTTTGTGTCTAAATGTCTGCCTGGAGTATTTGTTGCAAAGCCCTCTAAGGGAAATAATAGACATTCATTAGTGTCAAAATTTTGATGATGGATCTAACCTTGTTCCTTAAGGAGTTACCAGACTGGTCCAGAACCCAGAATGGATTTGTAGAAATTAAGAAGCTAGACCAGACTAGAATTTGTAGTTGCGAGTTACAGTACTAAGACACTCAGGTTCACATCCCAATAAACCATTAAATAATATTTTCTTCACTGGCACATGTGATCTTTGAAATGAGAAGTGCAAAGAACTTGGACAGATAGTACCCATCCCCTCCCCCTACAAACTACTGCAAACCTTTCCATTCCTTTAAAACCCTTCTTGCTCATGACTTTATGTTAAAGCATCAATCCTTTCATTTTTGCATTGCTGATTGTAATATCCCAAAGAGTGATTCTCAAGCGAGTAACTCACAGCATGAAAGTTGAGCTGAAGGCCCATAGCAACAACCAGGTACTCATATTCCAGGTTGGTGCCACTTTCAGTAGTTACTAGATTGTTCTCCGGGTCAAAGGTCACAGCTTGCTCTTTCTTCCAGTCCACCTTTTTGGGCATGACTGATGCCATGGAGCGCATTGACTGCTCCTTGGTCTTGACCCCTCCACCGACCATCGTCCACATAGCCTGGTAGAAATGACGCTATTTGTGAGACAAAACATTTGTGAGTAAATATCAAATGCACTTGGAATAGTTTTATGCCATGATAATCAAATATATTGCATCTACACAAATAATTAATTTCTGCATAAATATCTGATGAATAACCTTTGTATGATTTATTGAATTTTAGATATGAAAATTCTTCTAATTAGGATCTAGATAAAAAAAACTTGATGGATGTCTTTCACTTTAATGTTTGGCATGAGGATATGAATTCACCAATTTACACAACCAGAGGGCGAGAGGAGAAAACAACTCCCACAATATCTAAGGTCCACTGGGCTGGAGGTCATATGACCTGAGGTTAACAAGACTAATAAGTTTGGTTTTCATGAACCATTTTGAAATGGAACAGAAGGTTTCAACCAGTCTCATGAATACAAGTCCTGTGTTTGATTTGAATGAATAGACAAGATTTTCACTAGATAGAATTTATTGATGTATTGGCCCTTCAGTCTTGTGAAGGCTTCTGTCTCATGAAGCGTTGGACAAATTATGAACAATGATGTGACATATACTCCTGCAACATTGCTCTGGGCTTTACTTCTTGGAATATATTGGGGTAGGATAAAGGCTTGTTCAATTATGGCGTGGTAAACTGCCTAAAATAAAGCCGCTGGGGTTTTTAAGCCTACTGCGCTTCACATATCTGTATCTTCTAACACACAGCTAAGTGAGTACACATAGGACCTTTTGTTGCATCATGCATCCCTACTTGCCATTCATTTTAATAATGTACATAATGTATGATGGTCTCTCATATATGTGAATAAGCTTTAAGGTTGAAATTGGGTTTAAGGTTAGGTTAAAGTCGGGTACAGTGTTGGTCCACGGTTGAAGTGAAGAATTTGGTTAGTTTAAGATATTGACCATGGAGGAATTGTCACTGGAGCATATGTCGTACAGCTTAACTGAACAGCACCCATCAGAGATATCTTGACATCACTCACATCAGCAGGTTCAACCACTGCAACTTGGCCTCGTCCAAACTTCCGGGATAAAAAGCTTGCAGCTGCCAGTCCTCCGGCTCCTCCCCCAACCACCACAAATTTGTAGCTCTGCTTGGTGACTGGACCTGGTCCTGGGGAATCTTTGTGCTGAGGGGCAGGCTTGGCTGCAGTACTGTACCATACCTGTATCATACAAACAACCAACAATTAATAATGTAATGGAAATGAACTTTCATTGTCTGCCATTCTGACAATTAATAGTTAGCCATTAAAGGAGAATGAACCCCCAAAATATTAGCAGATAATCTAATGCAAAAAATTCAATTCAATTCATGGTTTATTAAAAAAACATGCATAGCAGCAAACACTGAATTGCACATGTTTTACAATAACATAATAATATCAAATATACAAAGTATAAAATACAAGAGGAGGTAAAACACTTACATTAAATTTGATACACATAATACACAAATGACATAAAATACTTTTGATAAAATGGTTCATTTTTAAAAGGGTGTCATGTTCATAAAAAGGTAAAGATACGTTAAATATTTATAAAGAATTATAAAATAAGCTGATTAAAATATTGCATAGACAAGTTTAAAATTATTTTCACTTATTTTTAGAATGTTGTTCATTAAGCACCCGTACGAGATTGGAAGGGCACTGTTTCTGAATCTGTTTGTTTTGTCTTGATATTTGTTTGCACTTCGGAGATTCAAATTATTATTTCTTTTAGGAGGTAACCAAGATCGACATATACTGTTTTTTTCAAAAGAAATGGCAAACTCATGAGTTAACTTTTCTCTTCGAGATATTAGAGTTGGTAGTTGTAATTTAACCAATGCATCATCATATGAATTGTAATTTATCCAAGAATTATTCGACAGGCTCTCTTTTGTATTTATTCTATCTCATTAATCTGCCTGATAGTCAGGCCTGCTGTAAAGAGAGGTGCACAGTACTCTAGAATTTGTCTCATGTAGCCAATGTAAACGGTAACCAGATCACAAAGAGGTAGGTTATATGTTTTTAATCTCCGTAGCATAAATAATTTTCTGTTACATTTCTTAATAGTTTCTGTCACATGAGCATTCCATTTAAGGTCATTTTGAATCATGACGCCAAGTATCTTTACCTCATTTACAGACGGTAAGAAAATATTGTCAATGCATAACACTGGTGGTTGAATGGGTTGTTTAGAAAAAGAAAATGAAAATGAAGAGCATTTTAATGGGTTCAGTTTCATATAATTTTCCAAAGTCCATGAATGGAGACATTGTAATTGACTTTGTAACTGGGATGTTTGTGTTCTTGTTCTACATTCTACCAGCGTCAGATCGTCAACGTATTTAAAATATGACATACCACAATCTTTACAGGCATCGTTTATCATGACGAGAAACAAAATAGGCCCAAGTTTAGTACCTTGGGGTACACCTACACCATTGTGTTTAGGTTGGGATAATTGACCTTTATACTTCACAGCTTGCTGACGATTGTCAAGGAAGTCAATTACTAATGAAATTAACCATGGTCGAACATGATGATCTACTAACTTAGTAACAAGCAAATTGTGGTTGATTCTATCGAAAGCTTTCGAAAAATCAGTCAAAAGTTTTTCAGCGTTACTGTATAAGGCATGTAACAATCCAATCAGATAATGACAAGTTGACAAATGTCGTCTATTACCAAACTGATTTTGATCTATTTTGTCAGTTATGTCATCCCACATTCATTTTGCAATAAATGATTCTGCAATCTTAGCAAAATACGATGTTAATGCAATTGGTCTAAGTTCATCAATTTTGGGTGGGTAAGACTTAGGTACAGGTATGACTTCAGCATATTTCCACATTAGGGGGGAAAATTCTCTGATGAAAACTAGAATTCAGTAAATGTGCAAAAGGTGTGCTTAACTCCACAGCAAACTCACGAATCACACGAAACGGCAAATCGTCAGAGACACTTGCTTTCTGTAACTTTATTTTGGATAAAAAACCTGTATATTTCATAGGGTTGAATAATAGGACATTTAGAAGGCGACGGTAAAAATGCAGGTAACAAATGCTTGTTAAGATGAGGTATGTCAGACCCAATCTGTAGAAAATGATCATTAATACAGTTGGCCCGCCTCTTTAAAATTATTAACATGATCAGTTGAGAGGCCAGGAATATTGATGGTTAGTTGGTCTTGAGGTCCATTAGTAAGTAACTTTATCTGACGATACCAGTTCGCAGGATTCTGTGTTTTCAATTTACGAACTCTTTTATTGTAAAAGTCCTTTCTATCCAAAATGTGCCCCCGAAATTCTTGAAACTACCCCTATTTGATAATAAAGTAAGAAGAACAATCGCTCCAATTTGGCCTTTTTATATTCCTAGCTCAACATCCTTCCATGGGGGTTGCCATTTTGATAGAAATCTAGATGTCCATCAAAATGGAAAATACCTATGGAAGGATAAATAGCAAGGAAAAGGCAAATTTTGAAGAATTTTTTTTTTCTCTTTATTAAAGTAGAACGTTAATGATTTTAAATATTGGCTTAATACTTATTATTGCATAGATGGCATAAATTAAACAAGGTTATCCAAATTCAACGCTTGGAAACATCTGAAGTAATGATTATTATCAATTATAAAACGGTAAAATACAGCCCCCGATATAGCAGCTGAAGAGCTCCTCGAACGCTGCTGAGATATGTGACGACACACCCTGGACCAGTCCTGTCTAAGCAGACGATGTCCCATAACATCTTACACATTTTTCAGAGCCTATTTTGTCATCTCCTCTTCACTTATTTCTCTTCCTTCACTAGCGTCAGTCTTAATGTTAGTCTGTTGCCTCACTCTTAACTTCGTGTATGGTATTATTTTGATGAAAAATGCAGCGTTAAAAAAATAAAGGAATCAGTCACTTGTAAACAAAATAAGACGCCATTGTATTTTCAGCTGCTTGCACCGGGGCATGTTCGGCGTTTCAAGAGGGAACGAATACCATCCTGCTATTATTCGGAGGGCTTTTCAATTTGAAAGTGGGGTTTATTTCATTGATCATTGACCCTTCTCCTATGTATTTACAATCAAACGGTTTTAGCTATCAGAATCAGTTTCACTTTCCCTTTATAATGGTGTGAAATAAGGTCATGTTTAAATACACCAAACTCTTTATAATTTGATAAATAATTGCATTGCAATTACGTTCATTCATTATAGGACGTCGTCTGCTTAAGCAGGATCGATCCCGAGTGTGACGACATCAAAACATTGCTATATTTCTGGCGAATCCTCGGATATTCCAGATGCTGAGAAGAGCTTTTATTTGTGTTGTTTTTATAATCACCAGATACGCAGTTGACATAAAACTTATACGATTGCCATCTGTAAGCTTCCCAGTTTCTAGTGATACATTAATTGCCATATTTGTGATTTTCTTTGCATATCTACTTTAAGTAATCAATTTGGAGCAGTTTCCAGATTTTTGGAACAGGTTCATATTTTTGCTCATTATCTGCTATTGATTTGGAGGCTTTCATTCTACATTTATTGCAAGAAATCCTAAATTAAACAAGTAATCTGTCTATCCATCTACCCACCACCATAACATGTGAGCAAAGGCACAGACAAAGCAGTGTTCATTTCTTTAGTGAGGATGAAAGGAAATAGCGGTGGCCAGTGGACATAAACTTTACGAAGGAAAATTGGAAATAATACCCCCCCCCCCCACAAAAAAAAGGAAAGAAAGAAAGACCTATGCTAATGAACAAAAAGGGCTGATTTTATTGCCAGTGCCTGAAATGATACACTCTCCTTGCAACTAGTGGGCTGTTTTGCATGGTCATATTAGAAGTTAGGTAACTCAAGGAATATTAATGCTATGCTAATCAAATTTTCTGGGAAGTTAAATGGATAGTTTACCAACACATATTTTGACTGAAAAAAGGAATTTTACCTTTGTTTTTGAGGAAGAAGTTGAATTCAGAGTTCTGATCTGCCTTCCAAACACAGAAGCAGCAGATAGGGTTCCTTTCATGTACAAAGCCATCTTGTCAGGGTGAGTCGTTTTCAGTGGCACTTTAATATTCAACGATCTGTAAGAACCAATAAGATATGAAGTCAAAATTATATAAATGTTAAAAGTGAATTATGAAACTAATACAAGACACAGCCTAAGGGAAGTATGAAAATATGATACATTCTACTTGTGAGCTATAATGTGAGTAGTTATTGTAGTAAGTGACCATAAATATCTATTTATCAATTTCTCAATGCCCCCTCTGCATAGAGCTCTCTTTAGTTATATTCATACGATCGACTAACAATTACTATTTATGCTAGCTGTGAATCATAATTTTTATTCCATTCAAATCAAATATGTTTCAGTATATACATCTGGCAAAGATCGGTCATTCCACAATTCAAGTATATTCCAGTGTTAAGATAGTGCAGTTTGCCTGCAAAAGGTCTTGTAGTGCTAGTGGATGCTGCACAATGTATTTTTCATGTCATGAAACAATTAGATCTACTGGTAAACACGCATTTTAACACCTAGACCGAAAGCCTCAGTCTCTTTTAATGACGGCTGTTCTACCAAGACTACATCTTGCTCCACTGACTGCCATACACAGGTGGACAAATGTCAGTTATAATAAATGATTCACCATACCAGATGCTTATTTCTCTCTATTTAACACCTAGATCTAATTAAAATATAGTGGGATGAAATATCAACATTTACAAGGCGATGGTCTATGTGCAAATAAAAATTTATTCTCTTATTCTAAAAATCATGGTTTGATTTTGTCTGAAAAGTGATGAAATTTGATGGTGATGATATACATGTAGATCTGGGTCTGGATGATCTAGCTCCATACAATCAAGAAGAAAATTCCATATTTTTAAAAGCTGATCCAACTGTAAAATAATTCCAGAATACACCACAACAGTTAATCTTGCACTTGTGAACTAACCAAAAACATTATTTAAAATTTACAATGAAAATTAGTTTTGAGTACACATAGCGAATTTTCTATACTTTGTGTGTACCAGTGTTGTAGTCGAGGCCCAAACCCTCTAATAAGCCCAAGGCCAAGCCTTCGACTCTCAAAAGGCTAAAGGCCAAGGCCAAGGCTTGAAACCTCAGGGCCAAGGCCTAGGTATGAATAAAGAAAGGAGGGTAAGATTTAACATTCAAGACTAGGAACTGCCTTCGAGAACCAAATGACGGCAGAGGTGGCTGAACACTTTTTTAAAGGAGGTGTGGGGGGGGGGGGGGTCATTACAAAAATGCACCTTTTTCGATAAAGGGGCACCTACAAAGACCTGATGGAAAAATATACATGTAAATTAATTTTCATAACCCCATTTTCACGACCTACTGGCTGTATATGTATGTATGTATGTATTTATTTATTTGTGAGCAAGAGAAGTAACCTAACTAATAAAGAGGGACTAGGGACTTCATTTTTTTAAATAGTGCTTTTGTCTCAAATATCAGGGCCCGTATTCTGAAAACTATGTCTTTCATGTTAAGGAAAACAAGGTTGATTGTCGTGAGAAACTGGAATTGCATGCAATAAACACTTATCACTGGTGCTTGCACAGATGTCTTTGCTAACTTTACGCAAGCACAGCCATCTTTGCGCAATCATTAACCAACAAGTTGTCCTGATTTTGATTTCTTATGACAATTAATGTTGTTTCACTAATGTAAAAGATAACTTCATTTTCAGAATAAGGCCCCAGGACTTTATATTTGACAAAGCTTGATTGGGAGCTTGCATTTGGCAAGTGATGCAAGGCACACTGCATTTTATTATGATTTGAACAGGAGATACATCACTGCTCTCAAACCCACAAGACCTTTTTTGCCAGTTTGTTTTTCCTGTTAGGCCCAGTTCACAATTTTAGGCCTTTTGCCAAGAAATTGAATGTGAGGTCTCATTTAAGAGCAAATAGTGCTCTAGCAGGCAGTGTATCTTGAGATTTTGCAATGAAATTGCACCCCCCCCCCCCAGAAAAAAAATAAAATTAAAAAAAATGGATGTAATTTAACAACCAGGAGTGAAAATTGGTATTGGTGTGTCCATAATCCACAGAGTAATCACTCTTCTCTTTAACCCTTTCTCTTTCTCAAATTACGTTTTTTGCACCCCAATTCAGTGGCCCCATACCAAAGAAATTACAGCACACAAAAACAGATGTACATGTAGGCCTGTACTAGCACTTAGTACCAGTATTTGCATATGACAATGGAATGAATAATCTAGAAGCCTTTGATCAAATTCATAAAAATTTGCAAATACTTATTTCAAACTTACAAAATGTTCAAAGAAAGAAGAAATGCAAGTACATTTGTTCCAATCTGTGCACACCTCATTTCATACGGTATTACTGTTATCATCATTATTATCATCATTAGGATGATGATGAGTAATATTATAATTATTACCATTATTATTATTACTATTATTAACATCATCAATCATCATTCTATCATATTACTCTCAAAATTGGTAAAACACTAATTCATTTCCAAAATCTATTTATTACCTAGATATTGTTTTAGCTACATGATATAGTTTTTATACTTAACTCAAACTTACAGTACAGAAAGACAAGAAAAAGCAAGTACATTTGTTCCAATCGGCACCTGTATTATGGTATTACTGTTATCATTATCATCATCATCATTATTATTATTATTAGGATGATGATGATGAGTAGTAATATCATCATTATTAATATTATAGGAGTGGGACGCAGGCTCAAGCCGCTGGGACTTGATAGCGAGCGAAAACACGGGGCTTGCGCACGCTCCCCATTGACCTTGTAGTTATACCTGCCAGGCCGAAAACTACCTCCGAGACAGCGAAAATGAAAATGAGTATTGCCATGACAATAAGCCACTTCGGAGATGCAATCTGAGCATGAGCACATAAAGGTCATCTGTACAAAATTCTAAAACCCACTGACACTAATTATATTCAATATCTGCTCATGAATGTCATGTAATCATTATTCAATTATGCACTAATGGTGCATTCCATCCAGGTGAAAGTATTCTTTTTAAAGGGGGAAACAAAAGCTATTCATGAGGCACCTCTATCACTCCCAGAGTTATTTTTCTGAAGTGCACATAAAGGGACCCTCCTGTCTAAAATATCTGTGGATATTTGGGGTCATTTGTACCATGCGCTAACCCCGAACTGGCTTATTCTTGATTTTTATCCCGGGATTTTTTTGGTTTGTTAAAATAGTAACAGTATTGGCTTTTATGATACGACTCATATCATGAAAGTCAATACTGTTACCAACATACTCATGAGTATGAAGTGAAAATAAATATGTGAAATGAGTCCAAAAATACGATTTTGTATGTCTTAAGTGGCCGACATTCCCCCCCCCCCTTACTCCAAGCTAAAATAGTCACTTTACATGCTTTACTATACATCAGATCGCAAGATTTAGAGCTTAGAAATGCTAAAGCTCCCTACCGTGGAAGGAGGGCCACCTCCTCCCCTCACGCGGTCGCTTCGCCCCCTCGCCTTCACAGCGCTTGCCGCGCAAAAAATCTCACTCTTAGCTGGTCTCTGACCTTGGCATCTCTGCATTATTATCAACATCATGCATTATCATCGTCATCATCTTTCTATCATTACCTAGTCTAAAAATTTGTCATGAATTCATCTCCCAATTTACCTACTTATTGTTTTACTTTTAGCTACATCATGGTTTTTTTACTGCACAAACTTACATTACAAATGACAAAGTAACCATGTTGTGTTAAAATTTTACTTGCAAAAATAGCCAAGTTCTATAAACCTATGCCTTGAAAATGCCTTGAATTTTCTGGAGATTATGAAAAAAAATATAAAGCCTTTAATATTTTTTTCTACTAAAGCCAAGGCTGGGAACCCTCAAGCCAGGCTCAAGACCAAAACCAAGGCAATCCAACTTCCAAGTCCAACTGCAAGTGCAAGGCCAAGGTATTAATAAACGTGGCCTTAAGTTAAGTGCCCGGCACTTAAGGCTGATAATTATTGATAATTAAGTAATTAATGCTCACTTAATAGAGGACGAGAACAGTGAGGAAGAGAAGTGAGGTCAAGCAAGGCTTTCCAAGCCCACTCACTACAGTATAGGAGTTAGGACGTCTGAACTTCACACCTTGCAGTTGCATTAAGCCAGGGAATGGTAACTGCATGCGATCGCGACAAGATAATACAGCAGGCCTTACCTAACCTACTAGTTTGTTCACGTCATGCCCCGGCTCACCTCAGCAAGGCTCTTGTATCTGTGTATAGGCGCTATGCGTGCGTGAAGCTCGCGAGAGCTAGGGGCCGGGCGGATGGACCTTGCCCTTCCTTGGAATTGGCACGGGTACGGTGCAAGGTGCATTGCATTTGTTTGTTTTGAGGTCATGTGAAACCTGTCTATGGCAAGCAAATCTTTTTTTTTTAATAGGATAAACCGTTAAATGTAAACACTAAAATGCACTCTCTTCATGATTAAAAACATGTATGTATGTGGCTGTGTCATCATTTAATCAAATAATAGTATGAAAATAAGTTGTTTCAGATTTAGACGTTTTTATCTTTTTTTGTTTAAACGGTAAGATAATTTTACACATGATTTGAACGGCGTTCCATAGCACCACATCACCCGTACCCGTCATGTGACAAATCGCGGAATTGAAAGGACGTTTAATTACTACCGTATTTACTTTCCATAAAGAGACTGTGAAAGCGAAGACGAGACAAGCTGTAACTTACAAGTCTACAAGAAAATTGAGTGTAAAACACAGAGGAAAGGAAACGTAAGCATATTTTACTTGAATTTATGAAAATAAGAGTTTTCACAACAATTCAACAGCTTGTTCATGTTGTTCATCATGGTCATGCCTAGACCGAAAGCTTCAGTCTCTGTTCGTCGGGTGTTCCACTGGACTACGTCTTGCTTCACTACACCTCCTTACATAGACTGAAGTTCGTCTCTCACTCTGTACCAGGGACTAAGCCTTCTAAGGACTAAAAAAAAAAAAAAAAAAAAAAAATCATTTTCCAGAATCCAGTTAATACTATAATTGCCCATTTTCTTGACCAATTTACATTAACAGCGGTAATATAACACGCTTGAATAAATTTCTTACCCCAAATTCCTTGTCTGGTACTCGATTCTATCATTTTAACCATGAAATTTGCACGTCTGTAGCGAGTCGCTGACGGCTTTTGCTAAACAGTCGGGTAACGTCGCGTCGCGTTGGTAGAAATTTTCGAACATTTTTCAGGAAGGTGTCTTCAAGGGGACAAATTGAAAAAGAGTCCGACTGTTTAGCAAAAGCCTCGCTGACAGCCATCTTATTCTTGGTTATACCTGTATTATAATCACATGACCCGGAAGTAGGCCTAGTCGGAAAGCGTATTGGAGTTTGTGTAGTAAAGCAGCGAATTATCTCAGTCAGTCAGTGCGAAGCTTGAGTTCAAACCAGAGTAAGTCCCAAATTTTGTTCATTATCTGTATATTTTTCTTCTTTTGTAATGATTTACTGAAATATGAGAATACTAGCACCATCTATGTGAATTTTTAGAGAAAGGGGATGGCTTATAGGGATGGAAAATCAGATCCCCCCTTTTGGGGGGATATGCTCATAGGCCATGTATTGTAAGATCTCCTTATCTACCGCGAAGGTTGGGTAGCCGTCTGTGTAGGAGGAGAAGGTAAAAATAAGAAAAATGTTAAAGACTCCTCCGAAACAGACGGTTTTCAGCTGTCTAGGTCATGCCTAACTCCAGGGTCAGGGAGCTCCAACGCGCAGCGTTGGAGCTCCAGGTACAACTATCCAAAGTCGACCTCGCCCATTTTATGGCTAATCGCATCGCTTAATTTCGGCAGGTAAGATAGAAATGTGTACTTACACTTCAAGAGAATTACTGTAACTATGTAGCAGGCTCCTTCATTTTACGATTTAACGATTGTTTCGATGAAAAAAATGGAATTTCCTCGCAGAGCCGATCTTTTCCCCGTACTGTACCGTCGATTCAAATGACTCGATCGCACTGTGTGTAATGTACCGTATATAAGTCGCTGACTCGATCACACAGTGCGATCGAGTCATTTGAATCAACGGTACAGTACGGGGAAAAGATCGGCTCTGCGAGGAAATTCCATTTTTTTCATCGAAACAATCTTTAAATCGTAAAATGAAGAAGCCTTGTCATGCAGATAAGGCATGACAATGGATACACACAAACACTGGTGAGTTTTCAGAAATTTCTTATGATCTTTTTTGGATTTTTTTGTAAAAATACGTACGATCAAAAAGACATTCTAATTCTAAACGTTTTCCTAGGAGAATACGCTGTGGTGAAGGAGCTATCGGTCGGCGGGAGTTATCAGAAAAGTGATATTTCAGGGCATTTTCCAGTCCTGCTAACCCGTGCGCAGTTAGATTGCTGGGTAAGAACGCCTGGCTTCGTGATGTGTAGAAGGCGTATAGCCAATTTTTTTTTTTTTTTTACATTCACGAAGCCAATCCTGGCTAGGTGTCGTGGCAGCGTCCTGAGTGAAACCAGTACGATTCGGTGGGTCTCACAATCTACCAATGTTCAAATGACCATTTAAAAAATGGCCATGTAATTATTATTTTTTAATTAAAGTATCATATATACGATGCCACTTACCTAAACAGACTTTACGCAAATCAGCTTTTCCTAAAAAATGTGTAGAATCGATGAATGTCACTTTTTACTCTCAATTTTCGAAACCAGTCCCATTCGCCATGTTGTTAAAGCCAAATTGAAAATAGGCACTTGCGCATGCGCCTATGAATGTTTATTACAATGACGGCATAGTTTTCGTCAATGGAATAATGAATATTCATATACCCACTGTAATCCGCCGATCGCTAGCGTATAGATCTAGCGCTCTCGCTCAAGCTCGTCTTAATGAATATTCATAATCCTCCCTTCTTGTCTGTATTATAATTGGAGCTGCTGACGCATGCGCATTGCAAGCAAAACACCGACCTTCGGAAGTTTTTACTACAGGCTCTTGGAGATAAATATGCCTTTTTTGTATCATCCTCATTGAAAAGAAAGACGACAGTCAATCGTAAAGTATTGTAAGTACCTAAAATAGCCTAAAATCAACTGATTTCATGTTTCATGGCTATCATTTTGACAAACGACCTTGTAATTATGTGACATCCATGCGATCAAAGGACTGCGAAGCGCAGCCCGAACACTACGTGTTCGGGCTGCCGCAGTAAGGTGTCCCCTTGTCCCTTCAGCTGCGGGGTATAGATATGGTGGATCTGCAGCAATGGCTACAAGGCCATTCATAATTATGTACACCATGATCATCTTGCTATGAGCTCTTCGTTCAGAGAGTGTCTGCCATTGGAGCTTCTGTAGCATTGCAGTGACACTGCTCCGTTGACCATAGTCTGAATTTACAAAACGGGCAGCTCTCCGTTGCACCATTTCTATCTGGGATATGAGTTCTTTGGTACCGGTATGTGGATCCCATACTGTGGAGGAGAACTCTAAGGTTGGTCTGACGTATGTTTTGTAGGCTTGTTCTTTGATTCGTGGAGTGCATTTTCTTAAGTTACGCCGCAGGAAACCAAGGGTGCTGTTGCTCTTCTTGCAGATATTATTGATGTGACGTTTCCACTTAAGGGTCCGATGGATGGTGACACCCAAGTACTTTGCCTCGTCCACTGTGCGAAGTGCTGTCCCATGGATGGAATAGGGAGTCGGAGCAATGATTTGGTTGCGCTTGTTGGTGATTCTCAGCAACTCGCACTTGTCAGCGTTAAACGACATTAGCCACTTACGTTCCCATTCCTGAAGGTTGGAGAGATCTTGGTTTAGGGCTTCAGTGTTTTTGCAGGACTCAATAGATCTGTAGAGAAGTGCGTCATCAGCATAGAGGCGTATAGATGATGAGACGCAGTCAGGGAGGTCATTTATAAAGACCAAGAATAGCAGGGGTCCGAGGACAGTGCCCTGGGGCACTCCTGAGGATACATTTACACTGCCGCTCTTAACTCCTTCGAGTATTACTCGTTGGGAGCGTCCTTGGAGGAAGTCGCGGATCCAGGACAGGAGCTGACCTCTGATTCCATAAAAATGTAGCTTCAGGAGAAGGCGTTCATGTGGTACGCGATCAAATGCTTTGGAGAAATCCAGTAATATTGCATCGATCTGTTGTTTGTCGGGTAAACCGGCAGCAAGATCTTGAACCGTGACGAGCTCTCTTCTTTCTTCTGGATAAGGCTTTGATGTTGCCATTGATCCATGGTTGACTATACCGTGTCGAGGTAAGCTTGGAAGGAACAGATGTGTCTAGGATGCGATGGAGCTCAGATGATAACTGCATCCAGAGGGTGTCCACGTCAGTTGAGATGGAGCTTTCCTCAGTGAAACGAGTACCAAAAGCAGAGATTTCTGATCTAATACAATCCATGTCTGCTTTTTTCCAGAGGAAAATCTTGCGGCGCACAGGCTTCTGTCTCCTGGCACGCGCTTCAGATAGGGTGAGAACCACTTCGTGGTCACCTACACCTGGGGTGGGCATACATCTCGAGATCAGTGAGGGTCTGTTGGTAAGGAGTAGGTCCAAGGTGTTCTCCCCTCTTGTTGGAAAGTCGACAATTTGTGTAAGGCCTAAATCCGAGAAAGTGGAAAGGAAGTGGTTGTTTATTGCACTTGTGTACTGATGACTCTTGCTTCGATCAGCAGTCCTTTGATTGCTTGGATGTCTCTTAATTACAAGGTCGTTTGTCAAAATGATAGTCATGAAACATGACATTAGTTGATTTTAGGCTACTTTAGGTACTTACAAAACTTTCCGATTGACTGTTGTCTTTCTTTTCAATGAGGATGATACAAAAAAGGCATATTTATCTCCAAGAGCCTGTACTAAAAACCTCTGATTCCATAAAAATGTAGCTTCAGGAGAAGGCGTTCATGTGGTACGCAATCAAATGCTTTGGAGAAATCCAGTAATATTGCATCGATCTGTTGTTTGTCGCGTAAACCGGCAGCAAGATCTTGAACCGTGACGAGCAGTTGGGACTCAAATGAGCGTCTCTTTCTAAACCCAAACTGGCATTCTGTGAGTAGACTGTGGGTATCAAGATGCCGCATTATCTGACTGTGGATAATGTGCTCAGCAGTCTTGCAGATGATCGAGGTGAGGGAGATTGGTCGATAGTTCTCTGCCTTGTGCTTGTCGCCCTTCTTGAAGATAGGAGTAACATTCGCTGCCTTCCAATCTTGAGGAATTTTGCCTTGATGAAGGGAAGCATTGAAGAGGAGACAAAGGACAGGGCTAAGTTCTGAAGCAGCCTCTTTCAGTAAATGGGCAGGTAGGTCATCTGGGCCACTGGCTGTATGTTGCTTGATGTTGCTGAGGAGTTTCCTAACTCCTTCTTCATTGACCAAGAACTCTGGCATTCTGGGATGAAGGCCATCATCCATATCTGGTAGATTTGGAAGATTGGGTAGAGTCTCGTCTGTGAACACAGAGGCAAACTGTTCATTGAGGAGGTCGGCCTTGGCAGAGGCTCCACATTGAAGAATGCCATCCTTCAGCAGGGGTGCAACACCAGAATGGTCGCACCTGGTGTTCTTTATATAGGACCAGAATCTTTTGGGGCTGCCACTTTCACTGCCGAGCATATCGCTGATGAATGTCTGGTAGGCAGACCTACACTCTAACTGCATGCTCTTTTTATTGTTCTTGTATCTTGTCCAGTCTTTGGTTCTCCTTGATCTACGGGCTTGTTTATAAGCTCTCTTCTTTCTTCTGGATAAGGCTTTGATGTTGCCATTGATCCATGGTTGACTATACCGTGTCGAGGTAAGCTTGGAAGGAACAAATGTGTCTAGGATGCGATGGAGCTCAGATGATAACTGCATCCAGAGGGTGTCCACGTCAGTTGAGATGGAGCTTTCCTCAGTGAAACGAGTACCAAAAGCAGAGATTTCTGATCTAATACAATCCATGTCTGCTTTTTTCCAGAGGAAAATCTTGCGGCGCACAGGCTTCTGTCTCCTGGCACGCGTTTCAGATAGGGTGAGAACCACTTCGTGGTTACCTACACCTGGGGTGGGCATACATCTCGAGATCAGTGAGGGTCTGTTGGTAAGGAATAGGTCCAAGGTGTTCTCCCCTCTTGTTGGAAAGTCGACAATTTGTGTAAGGCCTAAATCCGAGAAAGTGGAATGGAAGTGGTTGTTTATTGCACTTGTGTACTGATGACTCTTGCTTCGATCAGCAGTCCTTTGATTGCTTGGATGTCTCTTAATTACAAGGTCGTTTGTCAAAATGATAGTCATGAAACATGACATTAGTTGATTTAAGGCTACTTTAGGTACTTACAAAACTTTCCGATTGACTGTTGTCTTTCTTTTCAATGAGGATGATACAAAAAAGGCATATTTATCTCCAAGAGCCTGTACTAAAAACTTCTGTAGGTCGGTGTTTTGCTTGCAATGCGCATGCGTCAGCAGTTCCAATATAATACAGACAAGAAGGGAGGATTATGAATATTCATTAGACGAGTGGGCTCAAGCGCTAGCAAGAGCGCTCGAGATCGGCGGATCACAGTGGATATATGAATATTCATTATTCCTGTGACGAAAACTATGGCGTCATTGTAATAAATATTCATAGACGCATGCGCAAGCCAAGTGCCTATTTTCGTTTCTGCTTCAACAACATGGCGAATGGGACTGATTTCGAAAATTGAGAGTAAAAAGTGACATTCATTGATTCTACACATTTTTTAGGAAAAGCTGATTTGCAGAAGGTCTGTTTAGGTAAGTGGCATCTTATTATATAATGCACTAAGGATTTCAGGCTCTTTTTTTGGTTCAAATAGGCTCCTCCCCTGGCCCTTTCGGTCCCCGCCTTTTGGTACCCACGGGTGGGGAAGGGTTCTTAGGGTGGTGGGAGGCACTTCTTGAGGGCTGACGTCCCGTCCATATTTCATAAATTCATTTTTAAACATTGAATTTCCGCAGGGAGTAGGCCTAATAATTCCACCAACCCATGAAGCGGGTTTGTAGCTTCAGGCCCAGCCAACCCATATACCTTTCCCTGTGAAGGGGAGCTATGCCAAAGAACAGCATGGCCATATATCCGCATGGCTTCAGTGTACAGTACAGTATACAGTACAGTATTATACACACGTGTTAGATCGTTCGCACGTACGTGTAGAGGTCATCATACAGGTATAGAGTTACATCATTTGAAGCTTCATGGTCACACACACAGTTTAGTGTGTATGTTTCACGACGTTCGCTACCGGTAATTTGACACTTTATCAGAAAATCTGATAAGAAGAAAATTCCTTCGAAAATATTTCCATAATGATTATGAATACGTATAATGATATTAATCCATTCTCCCCTCGCCCTGGGGGTGATGGGATGACAATGGAATGGGGGGAGCTGGAGGGGGGGGGGGTAGTAGGGGGAAGTCAATCCGTCGGTCCTCCCAAGACCCATATAAGGGGGCCATAATCCCCCTGAAAATAAAATGACAAATTCATTTTTTCTCATTATTGCATCCTTTACAGGGGACGTACCGCTAATTATGGATGTTACTCTGAGTATTAACCCGTTGACAACTGAATTCTTTAACTCTCATAGGCTTAATACAGGATCTACCCGGTTCCCGTAGTCTATGGGTTAATAAACCACAGAAACATGGCAAGATCAAATCGCTCCCTCTAGGTCTATGCATGGATATTCTACTCGAACATTATCCATATCATCAATTTTCATCAAGATGAAAATGCATTTTCTTCAGAACTCATGCAAGCTTTAGATAAATAAGACATAGTCACATGATCAGGGGCGGATCCAGAATTTAGTATAAGGCGGGGAAAACAAGTCCAGGTTTGTCAACTTTTGGAAAAGGCAGACCTGGGGGGGGGAGGTGCCGAGAATTTTTTTTTCGTCAGACCTAGAAAATTCGCTCAGGAGGGGGTGGTTATGGGGTCCCTCCATAATTCTCTGACAAGCAAAAAAAAGGTTTCATTCTAAAAGGGGCGGGGGCACAATCGACAAAAGGGCGGATCGTCTATGGTCAAAATGCATACTTTCCTGGAAAAGGGGGGGGCACGGGCCGGAAGTACCCGCCCCCCCCCCCCCTGGATCCGCCAATGGACATGTTGTAAATACTTCTTGGTAAAAATAACTTTACCCAAATTTTTTTATTTATTCACTTGATTATTGTAACCAATATACGGGACGGTGATTAATCATAAACACTGCTAGCGCCCGTGGATGTCCACGGGCTGCTTCTGCTAGTCGTATATATAATACTTTAATTAAAAAAAGTAACTTATATGGCCATATTTTCAATGGTTATTTGAACATTGGTAAATTGTGAGACCCACCGAATCGTACTGGTTTCACTCAGGATGCTGCCACTTCGTGGCAGCGTCCCGGGGCTAGCCATGGCCATGGGGTAACGTTAGACTATAGTTTTGGAAGGAAAGAGTTCCTTTTGCGACAGCCACCTACAACTGCTCAAATCCAACTATAGCGAACATTCTAAAAGAGGGCGATATTTTTGATGGGGGTTGAATAAAAAATGGGGCATGGAAATTTTTCTGGGGTATTCTATTTCTCTGTCTCCTCAGCCTTTTCCATAGTAGGCCTATATCTGTAAATTTGTAATTCTGTAGAGAGAAAACATTGGTTAGTCATGTTAGTAACTAACAAATGACAAAGCTGGGTATCGAACCTTGGTCCTCGATATTGCCAGTCCTCCGACTTAACGAGTTGACATCGATGGTGTTCATATATATATATACATAGCACTCATGGCTACATTACTGTAAAATAGTTGGTATTTTCTGTCGCATGTACTAAAGGTATGGGGGGAAAATGAGATAAATATTTTAAATACCTTGCTTTCAAATTCAGCCCTTAAAAATCTCACTCCTACCTCAAATGGCCGTTAGGAAGAACTTTTGGTATTTTCAGCAAAATCCAAAGTCAAAATCTTGTCCAAAACTGGAGAAATCCCCGCCGATTTGTTTCGCGATCGCGTGTTGTTTACATACTGCCGATGTCTTAGACTAAAATCGGCCAATAAAATTTTTGTCCACGAAGAAACTCGGGATCGCAAGCGCACATCGATCTTTACGATAGGGACCGAATTTTTTACGGACAGAACTCTTTTGGGGAGATGTCACCGCCCGCGGCGACCAGGAAATGTACACAATGACTCCGATAGCTCGTTTCGCGAGAATCAACAGTAAATTACGGATTGCATTTTTGGAAATATCTTTTCCAACATTGGTGAGTTGAATTTATTATATTTCTTGGATATTTTGGGGTCGGTTTTTGTAAATTAAATGCCGATTTTGAGTGAATGTTGGTGACTTTTGTGCAGTGGTGTTTTAAAAAGTTGAGGTGTATGACTGCCTAGATTCAGCACACGAAGTATAGGAATGTAGCTATGAGTGATACGTAGATTAGACTATATCGTGTTGGTCGCTAGATGGCGTTGCCATTCTATCCAAAGGTACGCGACGGAATAAAGCAATTTTGGGTGGATGTCACAAAAGGAACTCTTCCCAGACTTTTTTGCCTAGCTTTATTTTGGCTTGCGACCTGGTGACAGCCATGACAGCCATGACAGCCATTCTAATTCTCTAACTTAAATGTTGTCAGGCGGGGTATAAAGGCAGAATTATTCCTGAAATGATGTCGCGGGCCGCTGGCACTGAGTATTTAAAGACGCAATGGGACGGACATCTCTTGCCCGAATAGTAGTAGAAGTATACAGGTACGTTGAAATGCGTGCGCTCTCGCGGCGGTAAATTCTCCCGAGCGGCTGTTCGGGCGATTTGCGTATGGCTGTGGGGACTCCACGTAAATACTGCCTTTGCATTGACTGATAACATTTTTGTCATGTGACGTTATGGTTATTATAGCTAATATGCCCAGTAATCCTCAAATTGGCAAGAATCCTACCTAGGATATCAAAAAAACAGCAGAACGGAGGTAGATACTATAGGATTTGTATGGAGCGGAGGTATAAAACGGCTTAATAAACTAAGTAATAGATCTAGTACAGCAAGATCATTCGCTGTCAGTTGCTTGTGGTCTAGTGGTAAAAAGGCGTCTGGTCAGACTGGAGTATTCTCTTTCTACACTGCACTCGTGTTTAAGGTACCGGGTTCGAATCCGGCTCTTTCTTGCTGATAATTTTTTCAGTTATGAATCGATAACGATAGCGTTTATTCCGTTATAAATAACTGAATTTCAACAATGAAAACCAAGAAACTTGACTAATTATTCACTTGTTCAGGCGGATTTAATGGCGGCTGGGCATAATAACGACTTTGGCCGACGTTATTTTCAAGCTGTAGCTGAATGGACAAGCTTTCATTCAATACCCAACATGTATGCAATTTTTCATCGTTGCGATCAGCACACGACGTTTTCCCGAGAACTCGATTGTCAGTGCCTTTTTCTCATAAATCTTGGATAATGCTGTCAATTTAAGGTAAAATGTTTGTTTTCTCTACATGTTTTCTTGATGTGGGTGAATTTTTATGAAAATTCTATAGTCCGAAATGTGTTTTTTAATTGGTGAACTTGAGGGATGTCATTGCAAAGTTGACACGGCGAAGCGATGGCTTCCCGCCGGGAGATGCTCTGTGCGATGCGGGCGTGCGATTGCATGTGTGCATTTTATATTGTAGTCTACAATGTGAGTTGAAAATGAGAGTGAGTCATCTGAACGATCTGCATAAAACAGAATTTCTAATAATGCAGAGGAGATTAATAATCATATTTTTTTTTAATGGAAACATATTTTTGAAGTAAATAATTAACATGTCTGAATTATAGATCATGTGATTCTAAATTTTACTGTTTTCATCAGAAATGTATTGAATTTTATTGCTTAAATTACTAATCGTCATGATGTGGATTTAATTCAGGAAGAAATTCAAATCCTTGAATTTTTCCAAGCCTTCAAATATGTAAATTTGCTTTGACAAAATAGATGATATTTAAAGTTTTGAACTGAAAACCTGCACACAAGAAATTGGAATAGTTTTCTCATAATTATGTATAATCAGTCTAATTATCTTTTTTTAAAAGAATATTAACACCTACTTTCGGTCAAAATTTTTTATCCACAATTACAATTTTCAACTTCAGTTCTTTGACAAATTTGCAGTATTTAGTTAACATATTGACGAAAATGGCTACTTAATTAAATAACTAATTATGGTATTAATTAATTAAGTATACAACAAGATCCTTACCAGATGATAGAACCAAGGTCCTTGTCTGTTCCATTTACAAATATCCTCCATTTGACTCGGATGACATGATAATTTCAGTAAATGCTTCATTTTTACATACACAAACACACATGCGGTCCCAAAATAATTAATCACCTAATTAATTAATTAATGGTTATCCTTTGTTTTTTTATGAGACAGTTTCACATAATGTTCATACTGTTATTATCTGTAATTGCTGAAAGTTTCATCTTGTTAGCTTTAATTTTAAGAAAGTTATAACAATTTTTGTGTTTGAATGGATGGTCCAAGATCACAACTTTTGACTTTTTTTTTCTATAAAATCAATAGAAAACAAAAGAAAATAATCGCACTAATTTTTAATTTTTTGACATAAAAATGACTGTAACTTCGTTAATTTAGCAGCTACAGAGCTGAATGAGGTATCAAATTGGAGCTTTCATTAAGCTCTATTTTGATGGAATCAATAAATGCTTGAACTAAGATATCTCAAATTTTTGTAACATACCTAATACTAGAACCGTTAAAATGTAGTTTCTTTTCCCATTCAGCACAGCAGTTTCAGCACGGTAGTTTCTTCTCCCATTCAGCACGGCACCTTCAAATGTACAGCCAACAAATGCACCGTATGTGCTATACACATCCACGAGGGCAACACTTTCACCAGCAACTCTACCAACCTCCCTCACCAAACCAAGGGCAATATCACTTGCACCACCACTACTGTTGTATATCTCAAAATTATTATTACTTGTTTTTCACTGTATACATGGATCTGCCCCAGAGTACAATATTAATTTGTTGATGCCTTATAATCCTCCCAGACGCTTAGCGGTCGCTTAAGATCATCTGATCCTAAATTGCTTGTTATCCCGAAAACTAAGAAATCATGGGAGGATCGGTCATTTGATCATTCAGGACCTTACCTGTGGAATCAATTGCCGCAGGATATCCGTTATATGTCAGGTGTAGATTGCTCTAAAAATGCCCTCAAAACTCATTTGTTCAAAAAGGCTTTTCAGTACCGGTAGATTTACTTTCACACTTTTGTTGTTTCATTTTTGTGTTTTTCCTGTCCATTGAGCACATTAGTCATGTGGAGTTGGCGCATTACAGATTCTCTATATTATTATTATTATTAAAAGTGTCAATTGGTAGCTTTCTGGGCAATTCTGATTGAGAAAAGGCTCTAGCTTCAAAACAAGGGGGGCTTCGCCCCTTGCACCCCACAGGGGCGCTGCCCCCGGACCTCGCTGGGGGCTCTGCGCCCAGAGCCCTGATACTTTCCTAGTTTTTCGAGCAGTCCTAGTGTCATCCCTGTAGAATATCCCTCCTGTTTTATCCTTATTTTTTCTTTGTTTGATTTTTTTTAAAACCGGCTTGATAGGACAGGCCCAGGGAACGGATAATTATGATATGTTATTTGCGAGCAAGCGAAGCGAACAAGCACAAATTTTGATACCTTTAATCATACTAGTTAGGATGATGTGTTATATATCTACATATATATATTACATATTTTTGCCGGATGCGTAAAATTGTCTCGGGCCGCACTTTAAGAATAGGGGGTCTAGCCTATAGGATTAACTTAGATCTAGATTTCATACTAGGGGCAGTATTCTAAAAACTGTTTTATCTCTAATATTGTTGTATCTTCACCATTATAACAAAATTGGTATTCTGAAAATTGAAGTAACTTTTGTTGTAACTTTTGTTGCAGTTGATGTAGTTGATGTAGTTGTAGTAGATGATTTTGTTGGGTCTATCTTTGTTTACTCTGCACATGATCCTAATTAAATAAATTTGCATATGACGCTGAAGATAATATCATGAGATAACTGGTATTCTGAAAATCATTTATCTTTTGTTGTATCTTATCTTCCATGGTAATTACACCAAAACTTACAACAGCTTTTAGCTGTTTTTATCACAAATTCTCTGCAATTTTTTTGGCTGAGAATCAGACAGTACATGCTCAAATAGCAAGATAGAGACTGTGTGTCATGTGTGTTATTCAGGATCTCATAGAGGAGACATTTTGAAGAAATTATAGGTGGGATTCGATGATTTTTACATCAATATGTGACTTCATTTGAGCAGAAGAGGGTGGGCCATTTTGTTAATTAATTGCAGTCCAATAGCTTATGGCACATTATAAAACGCATAATTAATAAACATGCCCGAAATTGATATACGCGTCTTATGTTTGACTTAAGGGACGCCCCTGGATGCTGCCACAAAGTGGCAGCGTCCTGAGTGAAATCACTACTATTCTGTGGGGCTCACAATTTACATTGTCAAATGACCATGTATAGTTGTATCGTAGGTACATATATTTTACGATGCCACTTACCTAAATAGACCTTCTGCAAATCAGCTCTTCCTCACAAATGTATAGAGTCGATCAAATGTCACTTTTTTTTCAATCAATTGTCATCCTCCCTCCTCGTCTCTCGCGAGCGAGAACGTACGTATAAGCATACTGACGTGCATGCATATTGCAAACTATACACCGGCCTACGAAAGTTTTTAGTACAGGATCTGGGAAATTTTTCAGCCTTTTTTATATCATCCTCATCGAAAAAGAAAGATGACAGTTATTCGGAAAGTATTGTAAGTACCTAAATTAACCTTAAATTAAGTCATGTCATGTTTCATGGTATAGTTTTGACATACGATCTTGGATTTAAGAGGTACCCAACCTTTCAAAGGACTGCTGTGTGCAGCCCGAACGCTATGCGATCGGGCTGCCGCAGTAACTTACAGGGTTCTCCTATTGGTTGACAATGGGCGTGTCAAAGATAATATAAAGGCAGTCCTTAGAGAGATAATATCCCGCTAAAACAATTTTCAGAAGACCAACTTACCGGTACAACAATATTAGCCCTGTATTATCTCCGGAAGATAAAACAAAAGTTATGACAAAAGTTACAACAATTTTCAGAATACCACCCTAGGTCTATAACTAAACGTTTGACATTGTGCCCTTTGAATGCCCTTTGAATGAATTTGTCCCTTTAATTCTTTTGAATGTGCTTGTTTTTTGTGTCTGAATAATTTTGTTACCTTGTACCTTTTTTCTTGTGAACTCATAATTAGACCAACATATTTTTATAAGCATGTGGATTTCCTCACTTATTCTACATCCATCATGACTTCTACTGGCATAGTTATGATTTTCCTAAACTGTTCAATATTCTGGAAAAAATATATTTACGTGTATAACTTTGTTAGAAATTCTGATATACTTGACTCCCGTTAATCATCCCAATCTTCCCTCATATTACATATAGGTGCACACACAGGGTGTATTATATTTTTTTTTTTCTCTCTCTCTCTTTACTTTGTTTATACCGTTGCGTTACGTTTATTTATTTGTAGTAAATTATGATGATCTATGCACAGAATAACAATTACAATACTTCTGAGATATATTATAACTATACTATCCTCTGCTATAATATTGCTTCATACCTTATTATAAATGTATATATAATAATGACTTCAATACTTCCCCCAAACTGTACTTGATGAATAATCCCCTAGAAGATGTTGATCCAGACTTGCATGTATTTAATTCTCCCCAATCTTCATACTATCTACCTTCAGAGTTTAATGTAAAGTTCTCATATAATTAATCTCTAAGTCTTATCCATTTTAATGCCCGAAGTTTACAGAAAAACTTTGAAAATATTTCTCAATTCTTGTCAATGATAAATCATTCTTTCTCTTTTATAGCAATTTCTGAAACTTGGATATGTGATACAACCTCAGTTAATTTCAATCTAGATGATTATAATTTTTTGAATGTTAACAGGATATATGGACGAGGGGGTGGTGTTGCGCTATTTGTGAAAAAAGATATATTATATACTGTAAGAACAGATATCGTTTATAATCAAGAGTCCATTTTAACATGTGAATATTTGTTTATTGATTTCTTAGATGTAAACCACAAGAGGTCTACTCTTGGTGTCATATATAGAAAACCAGGATCAAATCATGAAATATTTTTTGAATTTTACAACAATGCTGTTAATACATTAAGTAATGAACATAGGAATATTTATATCACTGGAGATTTTAATATTGATTTGTTGAAAGATGACGATACTGTTAATGAGTTTCTTAGGCTTAATTCTGTACTTGGTATATTCCCGATTATACAAACCCCAACTTGTATTACATGTACATCAAGCACTGCTACCCTTATCGATAATGTATTCACTAATGTACTTGATACAGAATTCGACTCAGGTAGTCTCTGTTCTGATGTTAGTGATCATTTACCCATTTTTCTAGTCTATAAAAGTTCTAATAATAATACTTATCAACCAAGTTCAATTCGTTTTTTTTGTAAATACTCAGATAACAATATACGCAATTTTCAATATGATCTTTATCATGAAGAGTGGACCAATCTTTATAATATTACACATGCTAATGATGCTTATTCCTTTTTTATTAACCGTTTTACTCAGTTGTTTGACAAACATTTTCCTTTGTTAAGAAGTAAACACACTAAAAGAGGCATTAAAAAACCATGGATAACAAAGTATTTATTGAGATGCATAAAGAAAAAGAATCGTTGTTATAAACAATTTCTTCAAAACAATACCTTGGATAATGAAAGAAAATACAAAAAATATAGAAATAAATTAAATAATCTGTTAAAGCATGCAAAAAAAATCATATTTTTCTAACAGAATAAAGTCCTTTAAATGTAATACAAAACAGACATGGTCAGTTATCAATTCAATACTAAATAAACCTAAAACATCTTTACCTGAATATTTTATTAATGAGACTGGAAATGTTTGCGATCCACAACATATAGTAACTGAATTTAATCAACATTTCATAAACTGTTGTAGACAGATAACTAATTCAGTGACCAGTTCTCCTAATAATACTTCTTTTAAGGACTATCTGACTGGTTTTATCAACAATTCTATTTACTTTAATCCCATAACAGAACATGAAGTTATTAACATTAGTAATTCATTACACAACAGCAACTCTGCTGGATTTGATAATCTTAGTACTAACTTAATGAAAAAAATCATAATTTATATTGTACATCCATTGATTTTTATATTCAACCTCTCTCTTTCTACAGGCATAGTCCCGGATAAACTAAAAATTGCTAAGATAACCCCTGTATTTAAAAAGAATGACCCTCATAAATTCGATAATTATAGGCCCATTTCTATTCTGCCATCTATATCAAAATTGTTAGAAAAATGCATTTATAATCGATTATATTCATTATATAATTCATTTATGCTCTCATACCTAAATTACTGTGTTGCTGTTTGGGGCAATTGTAGTCGAACTAAATTAGATAAATTATTTAAATTACAGAAAAAGGCCCTTCGCATATGCCTGGGATGTCCTTATCGTGCCCTTATCGTGCCCCTTCTGCCCCATTGTTCAAAAAATTGAAATCTCGTAATATTTTTGATTTGTACTATTACTCCCTTGCTCTCCTTGGTTTCTTTTACTTTCAAAATAAATTACCCTCAAACATTTCTCAAATGTTCACTTTTAAGTACCAGATACATAATCATAATACCCGTTTTAAGGATTCTTTTCACTTATGGCCAGTAAAAACAAAGAGTGCCATGAAATCAGTACGACATAATTTCCCTGTAATGTGGAACTCAATCCCCAAATATATTTCTAATTGCAATACAATCACTTCTTTCAAAAAAAAGTTGAAGCATTTTCTTACCCTAAAATATGTATAGTTCTTTTTATTTTTCTCTGTTATCTATATTTGTGCCATATTTGTGTTATATTTTATATTTGTATTTATATTTATTTTTATTTATATTTATATTTATTTATATGTATATTTTTAGTATTTACATTTTTAGTTTTAGTTTTTGTTTTTTATTTCTATTTGTTGTCTATATAAATTTCACAATATTTGTAGGGAACTATGCTTGTACAAGGCCCAAGGGCTTTATTTATGTAGTTCCCCATTTCATTTTCTAATTTCGATTATGACTTATTTTGTATTTTGTTGAGTTGTCCCATTTCCAGATCACTCAGTTAATAATAAATGTCAAAACAAGTCCATTTTGGTTCCAACTTTTATTCATGACCTGTTACTTCGGTCTTTCATCTTCGGTGAACTCCCTAACCCCAATCATTTACATGCATAAGTCAAAATACATGTGACAGCTCAATACAATAGCTTAGAGTGATAATAAACCGATAGCTTAGAGTGATAACTAACAAGTGTCCAGGACTTACTACATATTTGTTTTGAATGTACTTTTTAATTGAAAATGAAATAAATGAGAATTGAATTGAATTGAATTGTATCTGTATTCTGTAACATCTTGTATTAATTAATTTCTTTGGTTTTTTTTTGGTATAAATTAGATGCATAACGTGAACAATAGCCTCACCAGACATGTATGGATTCGTTCAATGTGCTGAAAAACAGCAGACTCAAGATTTTTTTATCCTTCTATAAGTTCTATTCTTTCTATCTAATCCACTTCTGGTCACGACTAATTCCGGACTTAAACCTGCACGAGAAGTGGATTGAGATGTCCGGACTTGGTCAGGACTATTAAAGAGCGGATTGAGTGATGCTGATAGCCTTCATATTAGCTTATCCTGACTTAATCCATTTCTACCCCTAATATTAGTATTAGGCTACTTTGCAGATAGTATGCAAGGTCACTCATTTTTTTGTCAGTCACTCAGTCTGAACTCAGAACAATTAAAGTATATTTGCTTATGAAAAGAGTGTTAGTTTCCCATTGTACAATGTTGATTGAAAAACAGAGATATACCTGATTCTCATTTTTGAAGTTACTATTTTACATATATTTACATTGTTCTTACTTCTATTAAAAATATGATGAATAGTGTATTAATTTGGGTAAGAAAGAAAGAAATAATGATAGTCTTGATGAAAAAATATTGTTTATATCAAGGGAAACATTATTGGATTTACAACAAGTTTTTAATTGGAATGTTATCACTATGAACGTGGCAAACAAAGAAGCGGACAAAATATACAGCTCCTCATTGTACCTTCCACACTGGTTCTGGTAGATAAAAGAACATCCCTTCATTGCTATTATGTAAAAATATGTAGAACAGGTGTCACATGCATATTCACCTGTTCTACTTATTTTACATAATAGCAATGAACTTCGGATGTTCTTTTGTCTACCAGAACAATTGTGGAGGGTACAATGAGGAGCTGTTTATTTTATCCGCTCTCTTTTATCATCGTGTTCATAGTGTATTGTATCCCCCGGCAGAATGCCAGAGGATACTTTGAATTCAGCAGATTTATTCCGCCGCCGCTGCCGCATCACATTCTTGTGTGCGCTCTAACTGCCACATTCCTTGACCAATTCCTTTCAAATTTTGTATGGAGGTGTATCTTGGTATAATCTACACACCTATAATTTCTGGTGATGCTGCCCCCGGTGTTCCGTCTTTTATAGGGTAAAAGGCCATATTTTTTGGATAGTTTGTGTGCGCACATTTTGCATAAAGGTGTCTCTTGGTATAATCTAGAAGCCTATAGATTTTAGGTCATATGTCTTTTGTGTGCTCTAACCACCACATATCTTGACGGATTTCTTTCAAATTTTATATGGAGGTGTGTGTTAGTAAAATCTACACATCTTTAGTGCTTGCTGATGCTGCCCCCAGTGTTCCGCTTTTTATAGGGTAAAAATGTTATATTTTGGTTGCTGTCTTGCATGCACTCTGGAGGTCACATTTGTCGACTGATTTCTTTCAGATTTTGTGAGGAGGTCCATCATAGATTACTCTAAACTTCTACAGTTTTTGGTGTTGCTGCCCCCAGTGTTCCGTCTTTTATAGGGTCAAAAGTCATATTTTAGTATATATCTTGTGTGCGTTCTGCAGGGCACTCATTTCTTGACAGATTTCTTTCGAATTTTCTATAGAGATAGTCTGGGCTACTGGTGGCAATCTCTACGCCATCCTTTTGTTTGAGGGAGGGGAGGGGAGAGGTTCTTTGTCCCTCCTTCGAACAAAAGGATAACGCAAAAATCGCTGCCAGTGCCGGGGGATACATTCGCATTGCGCGGCAATGGACATTTGTAGTTGTATTTGAAATCATAGATTTCATCGCTAGATGAGTGTTTTTAAAGGAATTTCATTTCATTGTCACCATCCACATATTGTGGCTTTCCATAACCCTTTGGACCGGTCTTTCAGCATGTACATTCAAAAGTTGAATTGTGTCTTTGGTTTGTGTTGTGTAATTAGACTGCATTTCAAATGACACTAGCTAAACTGCATTCTGAATTGTTTATCAAACTTACTCTGGAGTTTGGACCATTAAAAGGTAAACAAATTCTGAAACTTGCTAAAAATCACATACACTGATAAGATCCATATACTGGATGTAGTGATGTCATCGACAAGCCTTCTGTCAAGAAAATGCCTTTCTGGCTGGAAGACGATATTCTGATATTGGCGATATCATTGTGATAATATTTAACTGAGAATTCTACATTAAATGTCCAATGCAATAAAGTCAACATTTGTCCAAATTCCACACTTAAATATTTGTTTTTTTTTGTAATATTTCTTTTTAGCTGTTTTGGTATTTCTGAATTACTTTTATGACTCATTTCATTGCCATCTGTTGCTGTGGTAGCTAGGCTGTCAGCAGCTGCAGTAATTTGTTCTAGCATATTGCATATGAAATTTGCCGATCATGTATTGTCAACATTAGTTATAAATTTGACCTGCCATGTCTACAGAAAATTGAATTCGCTGACAGCACTACCCAATACACATGCTCACATGGGGATCATGCATACTGTTCAAAACTATAAACCTGCTTTGCAAATTATGCAACCTCCATTCATTTTGTCATTTTCAGTAATCCAGAGTCCCAGACTACCATTAACTATTTGAATGCCAGGCTTGAGATCATTTTAGTTGGAGTCCTTGGAAAATGCATATAAACCAAATTGAGATTGTATCCAATGGGTTGATGATGTTCATTTCTTTTGTTAATTTTTTATATTCCTTGTGCAGGAGGCATTAGGATGGGGTCCTTGTTTCGAGGGGAGAAGATGTGTCTGGCCCAGCTCTACGTACAGTCTGAGGCAGCATACTCGTGTGTCTCAGAACTGGGAGAATTGGGATTAGTCCAATTCAGAGATGTAAGTTCGAGAAAGTTCTTTATCTGTGCTCACATGTAATAGAAAGTGGATGATGAACTTGGAACCCAAATGAAAAATGAGACAGATCAATATTGAAAAATAATGAAACATAAGAAAATTGAAATCATAGAAGAATGCAAATAATTGAGAAGACGTGAGACTGAAGGAGGAAAAGAAAAAGAACTGCTATAGCAGTAGTGTAATTGCTGAAAATTCAAATGTAGAGGAGCAACATAATGAGTACTAAGAGTATATTTTGTCTATTAATGTAATTATATGTTTATTCAATCTGTTTATTTAGCTTAACCCTAATGTGAGTGCCTTTCACAGGAAGTTTGTTAGTGAAGTACGTCGCTGTGATGAAATGGAACGCAAAATACGTAAGTAATTCTTCTAATGATAATGCCATACCAAGAGATCAGGTTTTACCTGTCTGCCAGACAACAAATGCATGCTGTAAGGCTTAAATTTGATTAGACATTCTCTAATAAAACATGCCCCAGTATTTTCCTAGTATTCAACTATTTTTTAATTTTTACATGACTGTGATTAGCACTATTTAGAATCTAAAATGCATTTGATTTGGGGGGATAGACCATTACTACCCACCCATAGAAAAGAGAAGTTTTTCCCATGAGAAATTAAATCTTCTAGTGGATTTGACATGTAATTATGAAAAGATATTTTCAAATTTGTAATAATTTGTTTATGTAGGTATAATACCATAGCAAAGGTGTGGTAAATTGTCACCAAGTAAACAGCTTACTTTTACGAAGAGTTGCATTTCATTCCATATAGGTTACATAGAGAAAGAAGTGAAGCTAGCTGGTGTTAAGATCCAAGACAATCTCTCATTCATCCCAGCTCCTCTACCAAAGGCCATGATTGATCTAGAGGTATGAAAAGCAATAGAGATTATATACTCAACCAAAAAAGGAAGTCCTCCATTGACACTTTAATATAATTTGAGATTTGATGAAAATTGTTCAGTCAAAAGCAAAATATGCAGGATTTTTTAGTCCGCGTTTTACAAGTTATTGTTAGGCAATCAACTATGTTTTCCTAATGAAATTATGGTTTCCATTGCAGTCCATATTGGAAAATAATTGCAATTTTTGTTTCATAATGCAATGCAGGGTGCACACATGACAGTTCTCAGTTCTTTTGTTCATGTTCAGGAATATAACTAGATAATTAAAAATGATGAAAATGCACTGAAAAATTGTGATTATAATGCAGTTTACATGTATTTACAATTTATCTCCCTTTACATTAACAAAAGATGAAAAGAATTAAAAAGAATACTCTGGTAAATCATGCATTGCATCATGGACAGTAAAGTGAAACTATTTTGTAGTACCGACTGCTATAAAATTAATTAATCAATTATTTACAAATACCCAATCACAATGTGAATAAGAAAATTCTACACACTTTGCCTTATGATTGAACAAATTTCTTCAAATATTTCTCAACTTATATTAAAAATTGTCCAGGGGAAACTTAACTTTTGGGATGAGTAAATCTGCCATTTTAGTTTAACCTTGAATAAGAGTGATTAAGCTACATGTACCTTCTGTAAGTGGGTTAAAGGCAATTTACAGTATTAGCAAAAGTTACAATGATATAGATAATAGAGTGGGATCATATTAAGACAATTTTGATGAAAACCATTTGGTTAAAATCCTCTGTGTAAAGATGTGACACAAGTCACAAAAAATAACCATTTATGTTGAGCACTCTAGTTATTCCTTTACCCCTTTTATTCAATGCAAAGAAAAGTGAAGAAAATTTCTAGCTGTATGGATCAGTGTGCTAGTTAGCTTTGATTTACATTCAAATATCATTTTGATGTAGTTTATCATAATAGATTTTGATATTAATATTTTGTGAAATATGATACATTGAGAATGAATTATTTCTCTTGCTTCTATTGGCAATCGTGAATTCTGGGCAAGTCAGTGCTACTGTCAAGCACATTTCACTAGAATCACTGCATAAATATATTGTGAAATGGGTGAATAGAAACTTAGGGATAAATAGGAATGAAAATTGGAGAAGTGTTTTTGACATATTTTCTTTTACTAGGATTGAAGCAGAACCTGTTCATTTTTCTTCATGATGAATACAAAAAAAATAAATGAAAGGGTTTGCATTATTCCTTGCAAGAATATTGTCAAAAACACTTTTCCATTTTTTGTTCATATTGACTGTTTTATGGTACCGACCATTTCTTGAACAATGATGTCTGTGAAAAATGTAATTTTCAACTTTTAGGTACAATGAAATTGTGTAAATTTATACAAAGCTTGTTTTCTGCTGTAAAATTAATTCACCCCCCCCCCCCCCATTTATAGTTTCAAGGTTCAAAGTCCTCTGCAGATTAGCTATTCTGATAACATTGTCCCTGTATTTATGACCCATTATGGATTGAATCTGTCTGTGAAAGATCATGAACTGATAAAGAATATCTATAGAAAAGAAAATGGTTTCAGTTTTGGTTCATTGAAAACACTTTGGTGCTCTTTAGGACAAAAGCATGTGATCCACTTAAGAGTCAAGTGTATTTTCCTGTTCATAAAAAAAATGTGGAAAAATATATGCAGTCTGTGTTATTCTATTGAAGTGGATTAGTATCATCAAAGTGTATAATATTATCATGTATGTTATCCTACCAATTTTATGATAGAGAGAGATTTTGTACACCATTGATCTTTTATCCTTGTAAAAAAAAAGAATAGTGAAATCTTTTGCCTCCTAGAAATAAGACATGCTCAAATTTTATTTCTTAGAATTTTTTCCATTTTACTTTATTAAAGCTTAATTTGGATAAGTAAACAATTTGAGGGAAAAAAGTAATTAATGTTGTGGTTAAAAGTGTAATGAATTGAACTCATATAGAACATCTTCTGGAGAATGAATGGGCTTCCTGTGAGGGCCTGATTTCAAGAGGAGTCATAATGGAATTTTCAAAAAAAGTAGTCCACTGCTGAAAAAGTAATAAGTAACTATCGGTAATCAAATTTGGCAGCATTAACCTACCTTGTATTGCTTTTTTCCCCCTCATTGTTATAACTGATAATGATTTGTTTGTTATGTATACTATTCAGGTATAAATGAATACAATTTTGAAAGAATGGGTTAAAAAGAAAATAGTGGTTCATGTGTCTTTTGGATGAAATACTGGCTCGACCACAACTGTACAAAAGCAGTCCTTGCTATCATTCTGTCCATGATTGAAATTCTCCTTGACTACCTCAAGATGTAACGTTATTTCTTATGTAGTGAAATTGAGGTATACATTTAGAAAATGAGCTTCCTAATTACGATGCCATTTTAAAAAACTTTTGACCTTCCCCACCTAGGCGGCATGTGAAAAGACAGAGAATGAGTTGCGTGAAGTAAACCAGAGCAATGAGGTTCTTCAAAGGAATTACTTGGAGCTCAAGGAACACCAGTGTGTGCTGGAGAATGCTCGCGACTTCTTTGCCCATGTCTATGTAAGTCTGAGTTTACAAGTGCAATCTTGTTTTTCATATAGCACTGCTCTGTCTTACTAATTTTCCAAACTGGTTAATCTTCCATAGAAATGGATGGTCAACATTCCAAATTCATTATTCTAGTAAAAGTATGTCATTACATTTGAATTTGCACTTGACTGCTTGTGCCCCTTGGTTCATGATGTTGATAATTTCGATCTCACATAGAATATGTCATACAAGCAAGCAGATGTACAAGTTTTTCTTTGGAAGAGCATGGTTAATGTATGAAATCACTTTTGATTGATTTGTAGCATCATGATGAAGGAGGCCAGTACCAGAGATTACTGGATGAGGAAGGGGGTATAGGGACTGCCCGAGACAATAACACTCTAGAGTAAGTATAAACCAAAGCTACCTTTAAATGCAAATTTGACAACTGGTTGCAAAAATGAGTTGGCTTCAAGCAGCGCTGCCTCCTGAACCTCATCAGGGGCCCGAGGGTGGGCCCCTTGACCACCATAATTTAAAGCTTGCCTCGCTGCGCTTGGCTCATTCGAAGTGCTGCCCTCCCAACATATGCTTGTCCAAGGTAGAATTTCGGTATTAAAGCAAAAAAAAAAATCTATTTTGCCCTGGTGTATTTTTTGAAGGTGGTTTATGACATCGTGTGTGAAGGAGGCTTTCAAATGTTCTTTGACAATTCGCACACAACAGCTTTGTAGCATATGGTGTAAGGTGTATCCTGGGGAATTTCTTCTTCCTTTTAAGCCCGGCGCACACTATACGATCCGACTGCGACCCGATTTTCGAACAAATTGCAGTTTGCATTAAATGTGAAATTATTTCATTTGAAGTTCGGAATAATGATACGAATACTAATATCAAAATTTTGGTTAACTGCAATTCTTCTGGTTAGAGTTTAAGCCAAATCGGCTTCAAATCTTAGTCGATCGCAAGATTGGTATGACGTCACTACGATTTGGAATTGAATTCGCGTTTATTCCTACATGGGGGCTCGCAGTAGCCCGGAATTTCGATTTAGTATTCATACTACTGTTCGGAACTTTGATCACGAATATTTTACATGTTTTAAGGTTCATATCAAATGTTATAACAACTTTTCCCAAAATCGCATCGTAGTCAGATCGTGCAGTGTGCGCCGGGCTTTAAATGTTTGTTTTCTTTTATTCCTTTATTTTTTGTTTGATTTCACAGTTTCATAGCGGGAGTGATAGAGAGGGAGAGGGTGCCAGCGTTTGAGCAGATGCTATGGCGAGTCTCTAGAGGGAATGTCTTCCTCCGTTATGCAGAGATCACTGAACCTTTCCATGATCCAATCACGGTATGCTACTCAATGTACATAGAGAACATCACAAACAGAACAGAATCACAGTATAAAGATTTACATGATTTAGCACCACCCAATGCCTGGGGATCACCTAAAAGAATTTAAAATTCTGTCGAGAGACTCTCCATATTGGCTGGTGCACACATAAAACAAAATAATGAGGTAAGGTTAACATATACATGTACATGTAACTAAAATTTAAAAAGACATAAAAATCCACCCCAAAACAAAAAAAGATACACAATACTAGTATTCTCCGCCATTAACATTTCAGAGTAATCTACAACAGAATAACACGTTTAACATGCTGCCCGGTTACGGTATATACACAAGCACTAGGCAATTATTGAGAACAACACATTCAGTTTTATAAAGAGAAAGAAGATGGAGAGAGAAGAGGAAGGGGTGAGAGTAAGAAATAAAGAGAAAAGGAGAGAGAGAAAAAGGGATAGAGAGAAGGAGAGAGACAGATGATATAAATACTGTAACAGGGATGAGTTTAAGGAAATACATGTGTAGCAAACCATGGTAAAAGCTTCATCTTTTCATTCAAAAGCAATAATTCTGTGTAATACATTAATGAAAACATGAAAAGTGATATCGTTCAAACTAAATTGTACCGTCGAACATTTAGAAAGAAGAAAGCCTTTTTCTTTTTCAACAGGTATTCTCTCATACATGTTCATGTAGTGACTATTAAACATATGTAGGTTCTTAATGCAATAGTTAACCAGAGCCTTCTTGCCAGTACATACATGTAACACCCTTGGTGCTGATACCAAGGGTGAGGAATATCAGAAAATAAAAACCATGTGTAGATTTTCCCAACAAGGGTACAGACAAGGGTAATAAATCTGTCAGTGCCTACTTTGAATCTCCAAACTTATTTTAGTCCTCCCAAACCACCTCCTTGAGATGTCATAAGGCCATATTTCACTCAATATGGACCAATAAATGTGTTTGTGAATACTTTCAACCTGCAAAATTGCTTTGGTCCTCTCAGATTTGGTAAAGCCATATTTCTATCAATTTGAACCATGCGTAAAATATTTTCTGCAAAAGCCTGAGTTTAACAAATGAGGCCGATACCAGGCAAGTTACACCATTTTGATATGATGTATCACTTTTATAAAACATCTGTCTGTGTTACATATAGTAATAAAGTATTAAGGGGGGTGGAGTATGTGGTTTTCTGTATAATCTTAAAGTGTGATACCTGCCTCTCCATAAATATCTGCAAAAATGAAATTCATCAATGGTTATAGGCAAGTAGATTTAGATCTGTTACTTCCCAAAAGGTAGATCTTACCTGGGGCATTGCGAGAGGGGGAATGCGACACCCCCGTTCAAAATCTTGTGCCGGCAACTTTGGAATTTTTTGAGCCTTGTGAGCAAATCACCTTGTTTGTTTGTTTGTTAGCTTGTTTGAAAGAATTTTGGAACATCTTTCAGCAAATGTCAAAATCAGATGATGTTTTTATGGGGGGCTTGATAGAAAGCTTGATAGAATTTATAATAGAATTTGATCCAACAGCCCCCTCCCCATTCAAATTGGTCTAGAGATGCATCTGGATCGTGTCAGACTACTGTATGGGCATTTGCTATATTGATTGCATCTGCTATATTGATTGCATCTTGCAGTGGAGTGTGGGATGTTGAGGGTATAATTTTGTACATCTCTGTGTTTTCTTTTTGATTCTGATTGTAGGGTAATGAGATACACAAGTTTGTCTTCATCTTGTTCTATCAAGGAAGCCAACTTGGGATGAGAGTTAAAAGAATCTGTGAAGGGTATGTGACCATTCTTCTTCAGCAGGCTACCCATGCTCTTACACACTGTGTTTTAGGATAAATTTGTTTAAGGAACAAGCGTTTTGAACACGATTGGGTAATTTCTCTCTTGAATATGGGAAAGCAAAAATGATTGCCTTATAAAGAAGCTAATATTTTTTGCTTAAATAAAGTGGCAAAAAAAGTTTCATGTTGTTTGGCCCAGCTAAGAAAAAGACCATCATCATTTTGGGTCTTCTCACTACTGTTTCCCAGTGTTTAGCACATGTAAGAGCCACATCGTTGGCCAATGCCAATCCTTTTCAATGCAAGTTTCATGCAGATGAACCATGAACATTAAAACATCAGAAATTTGTAGTTATTATTTCACATTTCATATTGTATTACTTGTGTGCGTTTTAGGAAATGAACATACAATCATGTAAAAAGAAGCACTGGGCAGACAAATATTTCTTTTAACATCATATACTGTAGTCATTTTGTGTGGACTGTTCAATTTTTTAAATTTCTGTATATACATATACATGCTGCTCTTATGTATCTTCAGTAGATTAAAATGACTTATTTAAATAACCAGTCATTGTGATGTAGAGGTTGTATTTGTAGTTCTGCAACTAATACTTTGTCTTTCCGGTTTCGTACTAGATTCCGTGCATCACAATACCCTTGCCCAGAAGACTTCAACGAAAGAAATGAAATGTCAAAAGGGATTGCAACTCGTCTTCAAGATCTGCAAATTGTAAGAATGTAGCATTTGAGTAAAGCAAAGTAACAATGAAATTATTTAAACATCAGGTGGGAAAAGTGTTATATTTGTGGTAAGAAGGAAATAAAATATCATAAAAGCAAGGTACAATTGCTGGAATTTGTTATTCATTCAATGAAATAAAAAGACAAATCATTTTCATTAGTTTGAATGCATATTATAGTACCTATATTACAGAAGCTTGGTCTCATAATTTATTCCAGGGCTGTATATTTTTGATGAGAAAATTGTTTGATTTCACTTTTTTTAATGAGAAAATCTTAGGCTAAATTTAGTCATTATCATCAAATAGGCGAATCTCAAAATGGCAATCACAAAATGGCAATCAGTCGTGTATATGGATGTCTACAAAGGTCACTCTCCCTATTTTTGTATGAATGGTTTACATAATAACCCCTTCTTAGTAATAATAGAACTTAATGTAATTTATAGAAACACTTGCAACAACTTGTTCCCTGTAATATGTTCGGAATAAAATCTTTTTTTTTTCTGATGAGAATTCTCATTTACTTACTAGTTTCATGCATAAAACAAAAGAACGTAGTCCTTAATTATAGTCATATGACCAGTATGAGGTTCCTATATTCGTTGATCTCAATTTTATAAAAAGCATCTCCTTATTTGTCTGATTTTCTCAAAGTTTTTTGTACTTCCACTCAGTGCAGCATGCTGTCAAGGCTTTGTGTTTGTGAAGACATCACAATTTATTCTGCTAAGACTAGATCAAAAGTGATTCATCTAAATTCCTTTGTTTTAGGTTCTGGCTCAAATGGATGACCATCTTCAGCGCTTGCTTGCCTCTGCTGCAGTCAACCTGTCATCATGGTTCATCAAAATTCGCAAGCTGAAGGCCATCTACCATACCCTGAACATGTTCAACTTTGATGTGACAAGCCGTTGTCTGATTGGTGAATGTTGGTGTCCAGCTGATGAACTTAGAGACATTAGACTGGCATTGCAGCGTGGAACCGTAATTACAGATTCCTAAATGCATTTCCATATATGGCAAATCAAACTGAATGATCTTTTTCACAGAATTACATGTACATGCCCTGTTTTGTTATTTGTGGGTCCAAGGTATATTCCATCCATAATGTTCAGTTAATCTGTGGTTCGACAATACTGGTATCCTACTCCAGACCGATCATAACCTTTTGTTCGGTCTGCAGTTGGTCTTGGGTCGGTCTCCTTGGAGTGACTTGGCTATTAGAAATTGAAGTCTAACAACAAGGATATTTGCTTATTCCATCAGACAAATTTGCAATTCATTGATTATCAAGTGGCAGCATCTTGTGATGTCTTTTATGCAAAATAGTGAATAAAATGATCAAAGTTACCTCTTGCTGATAGATCAGTATAACAGACTTATTCCAAGCATGACTTATATACTAGTCGCAATATCATCTTTCATATCATGTACATGTACAAATATGAAGAACATCAACTAATACATTGTGGAGGTGCTTTCTTTCATAATATATGAGTGAAGACGCAATAAAGCAGAAAGCAGAGATGTAGTTTTGCATTGACTTTACACTCTTCTGGCTTTCAGTAGATGATATACAATAAGATTTTCTTTGATATCTCTCTCCTTCGCAGCAAAAAAGTGGTTCCTCTGTTCCATCCATCTTGAATCGCATCTCAACAACTGCCAACCCGCCCACTTATAACAAGACCAACAAGTTCACTCTAGGTTTCCAGGAGTTGACTGATGCCTATGGAGTAGCTACCTACAGGGAGGTTAATCCTGGTAGGTTTGATATCTGGCAAACTATACAATCTAACTGCTGTCTGATTTTGAAATATCTTTGCGATAGCTTTTGATATTATTATTAAAGCGCATAAAATCTTATTACATTATTTCAGGGTATATTACAAGTTTCCTTGTTGGAGGAAAAGGCAAATCAGCTCTGAATCATATTGACGTGAGACCAGTTGAAGGGTTGTCTCCGATTTGAAGCAGATTTGGCTTTTACTAGTAGACTAAAAGGTTTACAGTGCACTGACAATTTGGGTTTAGTATTGGAATCATTATTCAAAACCTCAATCAGGTTGATAACATTTGTTTGAATTCCTATATTTAATGCAGATGTCATTTCTTTGAAAAATTGGATCAAGGTCGGATCATATAATGTGTTATAGTTTAGCTAAACGGCTGCAAGCGCGAGCGGAGTCTAGCTCTTTTGAGACCAAATATGGAAAACAACGTACCGTTATGTACTGTATGGGTTTTGCCTCCGCGCGCGAAGTGAAGTTCATGATGCTTGCATTCATATACCGGAGAACTGTGGACTGCGCCGCTGCATGTGTTGTGGGCGGCCGTTCAATCTGCATTACGTCCGTGGAGGGAAACCGCATATTTTCGTTCTGAAAACTTACAGCTGGCCAACCAACTTCATGTTTGCTAGCTTTGTTAAAAGAGCACATGAAAACATTCAAGAGCACCATAACAAGCAAGATAAAAAGCGGAACACAAGTAAATAGATCAGGGGTGGTATTCTGAAAATTGTTTTAACTTTTGTTGTATCTGCCGGAGATAATATCACGCTCATATTGTTGTAAGGTGGTATTCTGAAAATTGTTTTAGGGGAATATTATATCTCCAAGGACCGCCTTTATATTATCTTTGACATGTCCATTTTTTGACACTTTACGAATCAAGATGGATTTTATATAGGTAGGTCACCCAGAGGCGCTGCATTGTGGCGACCACCACTGGCATTTTTTTTTTTTTTAAATCAAATGTCTGAATCTAGGTGCTCCTCAAGGTTGTGTAATTTCACCGATTCTCTTCTCGCTCTATACGAGTGATTGTAACGTCATCAACGATAATTGTTCAATAATTAAGTACGCCGATGACACTGTCATCTCTGGTTTCCTTCAAGAAGATACTAGCACATACTTTAGAGAAGTTGATCAATTTGTAAAGTGGTGTGATCGGCACCATCTAGTGCTTAACGTTAACAAGACTAAGGAAGTGATATTTGACTTTCGTCGTTCTTTTCGGCCTCATGGACCATTGCTTATCCACGACGAAAGCATTGAGCAAGTATCTGAATTCAAGTACTTGGGAACAACTATTGATAATAAACTTAACTGGAATAAGAACTCCCGAATTGTAGCAGGCAAGGCGAGTCAAAGGTTATACTTTCTGAGGAAACTCAAGGAGTTCCGTGTTGACAATAAGATCCTAGTTCTGTTCTACCAATCTCTTATACAGAGTATCTTGACATTCAACTTTTTGTGTATCTTTGGTAATCTCTCAAAACAAAATCAGAAAAAATTGGAAAGGCCCAGGAAAATTGCACAACGGTTGACTCAGTCAGATCTTCCCCCCATCAGTACTCTGTATGAGAAACGTACGTTACTCAAAATACATACAATAATGAATGACTCATCACATCCATTATGTCATCTTTTTGTATTTAACCGCTCAGGCATTCGCGTTCGCGTACCTAAGTGTAACCGCTGTCGCTTCAGACAATCCTTTGTACCGAATGCAATTCACATGTATAATGTCAAAGTTAGACGCTGACACATTTGCCCTGTCTCTCAGCGATTTAACCCTTAATTGATAATAGTGACAATGATGATGATGATTAGTTGATAGCTGTGATAATGATACTTCCAGCGTTGGGGGGAATCCTTTTATCTCGGCCTATTGTGATAATTACCCTTGACGCGCGGTTCTTTCCCCGTGGCGTTCGGGTTTCTGTTGTGGCGGAGTGGGCCCATTGTTAGGATTCCCCCTAACGTGGGAAGTAAGCTTGTAATTATAACAATGTTGATAATAACTCATAAATGTGTCTTGTTACTGTATGAGTTCAACTCATACTTCAAATTTCATATCATATTTTATAATCCGTCCTCGTGCTCCGGCCATTCTTGCCTCTTCCCTTTCCCGTATGCCACGCACCACAAAACCGGTCTATTTTAGATGTATTCATCATTATTATATATTGTTTTTAATGCATGTATTGCTTTGTATATGTCATAAGTGTGTATTTATTACATTGTAACTCTTTGTAATACTTTGTTCATGTACTGCCAGTGGAGGGCATATTTCTATGTTTTTTAAATATGGATCAATAAAAAGAATCTGAATCTGAATCTGAATCAATAGGAGAGCATCCCTTATGTCAAGCATAAGGATGCGCTTTGCGCATATATCAATTTTGGGCGTAGTTATTAAATTACATGTTTCATAATGCGCCATGCGCTATTGGACTGCAATTTATTAACAAAATGGCTCATCCTCTTCTGCTCGAACCAAGTCATATATTGATGTGAAATCATTGAATCCCACTTGTAATTTTTTCAAAAAAGTCTCCTCTATGAGATCTTGAATCACACACAGTCTCCATCTTGCTATTCAAGCATGTACTGTCTGATTCTGAGCTCGGAAAAATTGCCGAGATCATGAGATACAACAGCTAAAAGCTGTTGTAAGTTTTGTTGTAATTACCATTGAAAATAAGATACAACAAAAGATAAAATAATTTTCAGAAAACCAATTATCTCATGATATAATCTTATAATCTTAATAACCAATTTTATCTTAACTGTGGAGATACAACAATATTAGAGATAAAACAGTTTTCAGAATACCGCCCCAGGTAAACCAGTTTCAGCTTTTTTCAGCTCTTTTTTTGAAACCCCACTCACAGGCCTGTGTATTACACTTAGAGTTTGGTGACTTACACTTATGTTATTAATAGACTTCCACATTTAAAAGGTTACATAGCAGATTGAAATGTATCCTGTATGCATATACAGTGTGGATATTTGGATGAAAACCAATTCTATCTAATATAAAAAGCTGTTTCCTGGAAAACCTTTGTAAACATTTGATGGGAGCACAAAATACTTTAAGCTGTTTTGAATGTGGAGTATCTTATTGTTATTATTTATCAACTTATATCAAAGAAACCAGGTTTAGGCTTACCAAAGCTGGACATTGGCTTCAAGCTTTAATTATGTTCAGTTATTAATCAGTGACACCATTTTTCTCAAATCCGAGTTCAGCCCCCTTTGCCATTATCACCTTCCCGTTCCTGTTTGGTGTGATGTTTGGTGATGCGGGCCATGGACTTCTCTTGGCTCTCTTTGGACTTTGGCTCATCGTGAAGGAAAACAAGCTCAGATACAGCATGGGCAACGATGATGTAGGTTAACCATCGTTTTGTGACATTCCTTCAATGCTATCAATTTTATACAGCATGATGTGATTGTATAATTATGTAGTATTGAAATCTGTTTCACTTGCATATGATGATAAGGCAGTTCACTTTTTTGTTCACTAGAGCTCATTTTGGATTTTCTACTAAAAAGTGATATTTTGTCATTAGCAAGTTTTTTTCTGTATTAGCTTTAAAGATTTTCCTCAGTTCCAATGTGCACATCTAAATACCTCTTTGTTCTCTATTTGTTTGCCATATTTCCATATTTTACTGCAACAAATTTTCTATTTACTTCAGAATTGAGCAGTTTGCATAAATAGCCAAGTGATTTTCAGTACATACTAGACCTGCTTTGATTATGAAGAACATTTCTCTACACATCTTATTATATGCCTTATATCTTATCATGATATTGATTCTTTAAAATTTCTAATAGATGTTTGGACCCATCTATGGAGGTCGCTATATGATCTTTCTTATGGGTCTGTTCTCCATGTATGGTGGATTGATGTACAATGACTGCTTCTCAAAGTCCCTCAACATATTTGGATCTGCCTGGAATTTCAATAGGACAGGATGCTTACAGTAAGTTTTGGGTCTAGATCAGGGAAGTCGAGTTTGAATTTTTTTTTTAAAGTGTGAGGATTTCTTTGCTTATTTTATTTTTTTTTGTGTGTGTTTGTAGTCTCAGTATACTCACCCCATAGTACCATATTACAAATGGGGCTATGGTACACAGTTCCCAGCTATCCTGAAATCTTGGAAAACTTGGAAAATGAGTTCCCCTTTTTCCAGTCAGTGAAAAGTCAGGAAATTTGAGGAAAATCACTCAAATCAGGGAAAAAACAGGGAATTTTATGGTCCAAAAAAAAAGTAGTCAGTCTCCTATATTTTGACTAGTGTCCAAAAAGCGTATCTATTGGAAGATTGGCTATGATGGCTTTTTAGTTGTAAAATGCCTCCTTGAATTTGAAAGTCGTTCAGGGAAATTTGTTTTTATGAAATGCTGGGAACTCTGTGCTACCTTAAATAAAAAAGTGAGTCGAGAAGGAGAGGCTTTAAGAGTCTGAATGAATGAGTGACTCTATGAGTGAGAATGATTGAGTGTGAGTGAGCCTTGTTGAAATTAAAGTGAGTGAATAATTAAGTGTAAAAGTGTAAATCATCTCGCGAACCGCTATTTCAAACCCAGGGCCATACTAGTATGTATCATATAAAAGTCGCTCAAGAAATGTTGTTGAAGAAGTGTACATGCCAAAGTGGTATCAAGACAAAATTAATTATAAACTGAACAAAGAACACTAACTTTTATTTGAAAAGTTATGTAAATATTATGAGTTCTTCCTCGTCATTCAGATCTAGGTGTATATGAAGGTTAATACCATTTCACTCTGTCCTTATCATTTAATACATTTTCTTATTCTCTTGGCAGAAACTTTGATCCTGATTCTACGGCTGTAACAATGTTAGATCCCAAGTACTGTTACACCCGTAATCCATATCCCTTTGGTCTAGATCCTGTGAGTATATTTCCTTGAAATAGTGTGCCTAAAACTTACAAAAGATTGTTTGAATGGTATTTTCTAAAAAGCATTGACTGTATGAAGTCCATAATCAATGTTTTCAGCATTAATAAAGGAACTCAGTTTGTGAATGTTTTTGTGATGCCCGTCACCAAAGTTTCTATTTTGGTATGAGATGATTTAAGTATCATATAACGGTGATAAAAAAGTAAAGATGAAGAATGTATGGGAAATATTTGTGAATTATCATTACTCTTTATACCACACAGATCTGGCAGATAGCTCCGAGTAACAACCTTAATTTCATCAACTCTCTGAAGATGCGTCTTTCAGTCATCCTTGGTATTATGCAGATGACGTTTGGTGTTCTGCTAAGCTCTGTCAACCATGTGTATGTATCTAAGCAAAAAGCGAGACATAGGCACCACTTTTCTGACTGCGGCAGCATCAGCAGTTTTGGAAGTGCTCTCATTTCAAAAGTTCACATTCAATTTCCATGAAACTTGCACGCAAGGGTTGCAAAGTATCACAAATAATGTGGAACAAATTTCAAATCAAAAGTCAAGGTCAAAGGTCAATTGAGTTCAATTGTGTTCCAAAAACTTTAATTTTTATTTTATTTCAAAATTATTTGTTGAAATTCTCTGAAACTTGGCATCATTCTTGGTAGGAATTGTCTTTATGTCATCCTCTTTCAAATGAATACCTAAATCTTACATTTTCATCACTTTAAAGGTCACCTGCTAACAGGTTAACTCTGTTAATTTTTTGGTAAAATTTAGTTTTTTCTCTACATACATGTAATAGTATGTACAGGTATTGTACACATGCATTTGACTTCTCAAAAATTTGCTGGTGGTAGATTTCAACCAAACTTGGCAAGGATAATCCTTAGGCAAGGCAGATCTAAGTTGATACAGATGGGGTACCAACCAATATGGGGGGGGGGGGGGGGGGTAAGGTCTTGGGGGTGGTGCCCCCAAGAGCAACAATATTGGCAGTACCGGTAGATTCATTTTTTGCTTCTTCTTCTTTAAGCCTTGTTACAAGATTGTAAGCAAAGTTGCTGGGTATCATCCTTAGAGGAAGAAGACCTCAATTTCTGAAACAGCATATCTTGCTCCTAAGGGGGCTCAGGAGGAGCACCCCTAAAGTGCCCCTATTGTGAAAATGTGACATTTTGTTAATGCATGGCTGGTTTCTAACCAAACTAGGTAAGAATCATCCTCAGGCAAAGGGATCTAAATTAATGCAAATAGGGTACCTATCCCTTAAGTTGAGGGGGGGGGGGGGTTGACCCCTCCCCCCAAGAGCCTGTGACACCCAATTGACATTTATCCTTCCTCTGTAAAACCTACTGCTAAATGTAGATTGTAACGAAACTAGGTAGGAATCATTTTGAGGGGAAGGAGACTTCAAATTGTTCAAGTGTAGTAGATCATTATCAGCAAGGGTCTGATGGAGGGGCAGCACCCCAAAAGTGCTTCAGTGCCAGTTATTTCATGTATACATATTCTGTTTCTTTAAAACACACAGCTTGATTTCAAATGAACTTCTCCATCCAATATATCTTAATTGAAGGGGATTTAAGTTATACAAATGGAGTACCTACTTGGCCACATGGGGGGGGGGGGGGGGGGGGGGGGGGAGCACAACTTAAGTGCCCCAACCTTTGATTTTTCACCAAGTGAAAGTTTTGCCCAGATAATTGCGCAATGCAGACGAGACTGCCCTGGGCATTTTCCTTGTTTGTAAAATGCATGCTATACCAAAATTGAATAATATTCCTACAGTTTCACTCATTCTTGTTATTTTATGATTGAAAATATACCCAATTACGAAAAGTTAGAAGAAAATTGTGATTTGTGGTGCTGCTATTAGCAACTTATCTTTTTTGTGACACCTTGTACATATTCTTCGTAAACTTTATACCTTGAACTGAAAGACTTTTATTTGACCGACTATATTCATTTTTTTTGTGTGTGAAATGAAGCAGATATACCTGTTGATACTTTTTAAGTGCAGATATTGTATTAAAGAGCAATGCTCTGGGCCACTGTACTAATTGATTCTTCAACGATATGAAAATGAGGCAAATCTTTTTGAAAAACCGTTATACAAAGTAAATGCGATACATTTCCATAACATTTTATAGGCTGTGTTATTTTGCCATACTGTAAAAGTGGAAATTTTCACATGATTAATTTTTTCGTGCTCTGCCGAGTAAGGTGAATTTCGCCCACACGGTATGGCTCATGGGCATGAGAATACATAAACAAAAATATTTTTGTGGTGTTTATTTCCGCGCAAATTTCATGCCGTGCTAAATGCGCAAAAATTTCCACACCGCGAAATGTTCCACATTTATTATTTATGGCTTTCTTGACAAAGATTCCATGACAAGCAAAATGTCTATTGTGAGGAATTTTAGTGGGCCATAAGTTTATCATGCCTCTTTCTTCCTTGTGCAGTATCAACGGCCAACGGCATCGAATCTTCCTGGAGTTCATACCCCAGATCATCTTCATGGTGGCCATCTTTGGTTATCTTGTCTTCCTCATTTTCTACAAATGGTTTGCTTATGGCTACTGGAACTCCGAGAAAGCCCCTAACCTCATCAATGTTCTTATCTACATGTTCCAGCTTCAAGTCCCTGATCCAGTCATGTACACACACCAAGTAAGACAATCTGGGAATATTACGCGTCCTTCCCATATGACTCAATAAATCCCCAAACTGCTGTGACAACATCAAATCAAATTATTGTAGTACGCTTCAATTTCTTGTTTCTTGTAACACACAGATAAGTAAGTACACACTTGAAAGCCTTCGTTGTGCATAGCTACTACTTTTTACCTCCATCTACCAGTCATTGAAAATAGTTCCTATAGTTCTTGTGGAGGTTTACCGTACCGTGTCAAGACACAGGGTACCATTCGACCTGACTACAACTGGATTTTGAAAGAAATGGCAATCAGATTAAATTTGAATATTTATATATATAAATTCTTCCTTATTGAGGTCCTAATTGTTCAAATGAAATTTGGGGTATTGTAGTCTGCTGGTCATAGAAAGGCACAATCTGTTGCAGATTGTAGTGATGTCACATCTGTCACAAGACTGCCTACCAACATGTAGCAGATTTGGTCTGATCTCTGACGGGAAGGCGTAAAATACCCTGCAGTTTTGCTACTACTGTTCTAGGATAGGTACAGACCTCCATCAGTTGAAAATCAAGTGTTTTCACATATTTTTTATCTCCAGGAATGAAGCACACTCTTTCAATTTCCTTTTTCCATGATAGTAAAACAATGGGAAAATGTTTTATGTAAGTAAAAACTTACACATTTTTGTTTTTGTTCACTCTGTTGCTTCTGCTCGTCCTGTTTTACATTAAGAGAGTGACTCAATAACTTCTTGTTCTAAATCGCTTCAGAAACTTGTTCAGATGATTCTACTGGCCTTGTCTTTAGTGTGTATACCTTGGATGCTACTAGGAAACCCCATCTATCAATACATCAAACACAGACGCACAGCAAAGCCGAGAAGCAATGTAAGTGTATTCATACCAGTTTGATTATATTAAATAATGATGCTGTACGACTGTGCATTATTTCTATAGTGTAAACGCTGTGATGTAACTTTACTAGAAAGAGGTGCCCCCGTCATTTGCTTTGGTGACAATTGCTCCAGAATTTATTTTGTCAAATATTAATAAGGGTTAGGTTTGCAACTGGTTGTAGGGTTAGGGTTATGTGTAGTGTTGGGTGCCGGGTTGAAGTTAATAATTTACTTATTACAGGATATGGACCTTGGAGCATTGTCACCAGAGCATGTGCCATACAACCTACACTGCATTTTGAGAGTGTACTAAATGCTTGTTATTGCAATAATATTTGTGGTTTCTATGGCAAAGGAGGCTTGAGAGATCATTTGTGGGATTAACTATTGTGGTCGAGGGATGTATTCAATGGCAACATGTTTGTCAGCTTAAAAAGTATTTGACAGAGTGACTTATCAAAAGCAGCATCTATAGAATTTTAAAACAGTGTTCATTTTTATTTCCATTTTGGTTGAAGCTAGTAATCATGATTGTCATGCATGTCATGACATTTTCAATTTCCAATTGGTTAACGTACTTCTAAATATTATGTCATATAGTGGATATTATTATAATTGCAAGAAAGATAGGGATGATGATCAAAAGGTAAGAGGCTGAAATTCCCTTTTTTTTAAACGATGGCTTTTAGTGACTCATTTACATAAATATCTGATGCAAAATGCTCCTGTCTTTGCAATTTATAGTCATTTGTGTACATATTAGAAAGAGAATAGGAGAGGAGGGTGAATGGGAATAGTGTTTAATTTTCATATACAGTATACATTTCTGATTCCCTTATCACCAGGGCTATATACAATTACCAACTAATGACTCAGTGAATGCTGATGAGGGGGATGTTCAATCCTTACAGAATGTAGCCTCTGAAGAGAAAGAACAGCCCTGTACGTCCAGTCTCTCTCAGTCTTTCAATGATGATGTATTTGAAGCATCGCTACAGGAAGAGGAACAGGTAATGTATTAAGGTGAAAAAGTGCATTGACCCTGTTACTACCGCAGGTGGATATACACCATATCAAAGGCAACTAGGTGTTAACCTTGTTAGTACTACAGTGAGAGCTACTAGTTGATATAGTATAAGCACAGGGTGATAATAATAATGATAATAATAATATCTGTTTCTTATGTAGCGCCTAACCAGTTACAATGTAACTGACCAAAGCGCTTACAGCTTACAGCATTATTACCTTGGTCACTGGATACTCAGTACAAAAGAAATTTAGAGTGTAGGGGAGAGAGGGGGGGGGGGTGAGAGAGAGAGAGAGATAAAGGAGAGAGGAGGAGAGACAGAGAAGAGACAGAAAAGAGACAGAGAGAGAGAGATAGAGATAGAGATAGAGATAGAGAGAGAGAGAGAGAGATGAGAGAAGGTGAGAAAGAGAAATAGAATAGAAAAGAAAATGGAGAATGAAAGGGGAGAGGTACACATAAGGAGAGAAAAGAGAGAGAAGGGGGATGGAAGAGAGAAAGATGTAATAGTTAAAATTAAAATGTCAGAATTCATGCATCCTTACTTTTATTTCTCTTGTAGTTTGACATGGGTGAGATCTTTACTTTGCAAGCCATCCATACCATAGAGTACTGCCTTGGTTGTGTATCCAACACAGCATCGTACCTCCGTCTGTGGGCTCTCAGTCTGGCACATGCAGGTATGCCATATCTCTACAAGATCTTGTGAAGTCCACTGCATGCTACATGATCTAAATGCAATCATGCCATTGTGTATTATTTGTAGCTGATTTAGCTTTTACTCAGACCAGAAGGCTTACAATGTACCCAATTTTTAATTTTAGTATTTATATCATTATTCTGAGCCTCAGTCTGGATGATTATATTAATTTGAATTTCCATAGCCAATGTTACTGCAATTTCTTCGAAATATTTGATCAATTTTTGGAAATTGGAATGAGAATTATGGAGTAATCTCTACTTGTGGGACTAGACTCACCAATAAGGCTCACCTGAAAAATCTCTTGCCCAGGTAAAATATATCACTTAATATTATACACTTTTGATATCCCCTGTCGGTATCCATACTAGATTTAAAAAGTTAACTATATTATTATGGCTTTCTATGAATGGATTCTTGCATTTATAATGACATCATTACCTGTAATGTCTCAAGGATTTTTTAAAGTACATACAAGAACCCATTAAGAGAATGCTTTCTTGTACAGAATATGCCTACTTAAATGTTGATATTGACAGATTTCACCATCCTAGTATGTCCAAGTAAGTAACTTTTCTGACCTGTGCAAGGCATTTTTCTTCTCCCACATGCATTTTTTCAGATATTAAAAATACATAATCTCGATCGTCAGGCTGTGGTTGATCAATTATCACCACTGGGACTTAGTAGCCAACTCAGAATTTAATGTGTTATTTTAAAAAGAAATGAGAACAGATGTTTTTGAACTCCATGGCAAATGTCACTCTGAGCTTAGGATGTTGTTTAATCATATTATGTTAAATAATATACTGTGTGAAAAAATGTCTTATAGACTTTCCTTGATATGATTGCCCAATTTTCATAGCCTTACTGTCAGATTTTTTTAAAGTGACATCATTTACTAGTATTGTTTTGACATTCAGCATGAATTTTGTTGGATTCTGTGAAGATTTCATTTTTTTGTTAGACCTTCAAGATGCCTTTAGTCTTACAAGTATTCATTTGTATGTGTTCATGTGTATAGAGCTTTCAGAAGTACTCTGGCGTATGGTGATGAAGAATGGTTGGTATGTGGATAAACTGTTTTCTGATAAGAGTGGTGTATGGGAATACGTGTCGGCCATAGCTGGAGCATTCAACCTCTTCTTTGTCTTTGCCGTCTGGGCCGCTATGACTGTAGCTATCCTACTCATGATGGAGGGACTATCAGCATTCCTGCACACATTGCGATTACACTGGTAAGCGGCAACATCGTTGAAGGTCTTTATTCAGGCTTACAGTACAAATCTAGATTTTGAATTTGAATTCTTAATTAAATAGCACATTGGTTTCCTCCATGTCTAATCAGTTATTTTGACCATCAAAATTATACAGAAATTCCAAATTCATACTGAAAGTCCAATTCACTTTAGAGTACAAACACAGATAAACATATGTATTACTATCCATACACCTTATTGCTCTATCAATCAAATGAATCAATCAAATGAAAAGGTAGTTTTGAGAGAAATCCTTGTTGTACATGTAGGATAAAGATACTGGTGAGCTAGCATGAAGAAAAGCTTGTAATGTTAACTTGGACCTTCCTAAAAGCAATCCTCTTCTTTTACCCAGTACCAAATCAGAACCAAAGAAACACTTAGAACAGAAATAGGATGAAGTCAGTGACAATATGGGAAAATGAAGGTTAATGAGATTAATTTTAATATAGGATAAAGGTGGAGGAGTTAATTTCTTCGATGCCACTTTGGGAAAATGCAAATATTGAAAATGCTTTTCTTAAACAATGTTCTTGGAAAGGATTTTTCTTACGTATTTTCACTTGCAGGATCGAATTTCAGAACAAGTTCTACAAGGGAGAAGGTTATGCTTTTGTGCCTTTCAGTCTTGCCAACCTGGAGGCGGAGGAGTAGGGCTGATCCTGGTCTAGATTTCTACCCCATCCTATCGACGATGAACAACGGTAAATAGTTGTGAATCTGGAATAGATTCTTATCCCATCTAGTTGAAAATATGCAGTGAAACCACATGTAGTAATCTGCATCTTAATAGTAAGGAAAAGAAAATCTAGAGTACATGTTTTTCTATATCAGCTGTCACCTCCTTGTTTGTTATGCAATCAAAATATCAAAATATTGCATATGAATTGACAGGTCAATGGCCTTTGCTACCCCCTCACATCCACATCATCACTGGCCGTTACATTATATTCATTTCTCTCGTATCATTTATTTTTGATACATATTCTTGCTTTGTTGTTAATTCCCTTATGTTGTTTATCTCTGATTGTATACATATATTGTTATATACTTTTTAAAGAGATTTGAATTGAATTGCATTTAAATGAGTACAAAAAAGCTTTTGTCACCTCAATATGGTACAACCCATCCACTTTTAGGGTAATAGCATGTTAAATGTCCAAACCCCAAGAAACTTTAATCAGGAAAATCTAGAATACTTCTGCCACCTTCGGCAAGGTTTGGATGAATTACATGCATGTTTCTAAATTTTTAGCCAGTACTCTGTTACTGCAATATTTAAATAAACTGAAATTTGCTCTCAATTATGTGGAAAGTGTTGTTGACTTTGGGTAATTGGAATTAATAAGTCATTGTCTTTTTTTTTAACGGTGGCATGTGCAGCTGGGGAGTATTCAACTATATGTAGCATTGCGCAATATCAGATTAAAATGATAAAATCATTTGTAGAGAAAATGGCAATTTAAAGTCATAGATCAATTTACAGCAAGCTCTGCCCAAGGAATCAGTAGTGAATCCTGATATATCATTTCCCCTAAAGCATTATCATCTGTCAGATTTGATAATCGGAAAACATTGAGTGAATTCCATGGTAATTATACTTTTGTTAGACTCCTTATTCAATAATTTGTGGCTAATGAAAGTTCAGTTGTCATTATAGATATTCACATCCTAAACAAGAGTGACCTCAAGTCTCATGACAAGGTACTAAACATTCCATCGGAGTATGTGTGGAGACTGTGGTCATGTAGAATCATACTCAGTAGAAAACATTATTGAAAATATATGAAAAGTGTTCTTGTGAGAACATGTTGGTGCCAGTGTTCAAACGCAGGACATTTAAAAGTGGTGTTAGAGAAAACATAGATTTAACTAGATTTTGTTATTACAAGTGGAAACTCAGTGTAACGAGGTCCTTGGGACCATCAAATTACCTTGTTATAGCAGGAATCTGTTATACGGTATCAGGTTAAAAAACACAATAGAAGGAATATTACCTTGTTATATATCAAACCTCTTTATACCGAGTTTCCACTAATTGTAGTAATAGATATGCCATGATATTCAAATTTTGAAATATTAGTTATTGTAATAAATGAATCTATATATGTCTGTCTTTTGTCAGGAATGAATGCAATGAGTGCATACATTTCAAGAAATGTACATGTTAAACCAAGATTTGAATTTCAAAGATAAGCTTGCCTATTAAGCATATATGTGGGGAGACATATATTATGAAAATGGAGAACAAAAAAATCATGATAAAGAGCTAGGACTGTTGTAATATGAAGTATATATTTGTGTAATAATTCAACTCCAAAATCATGACACTAAATGAAATGCACATTACTGTAAGTTGTTCTTGTGTGTACTTAAATGCATAGCTTTGATAACCAGATGAAAAAATTCTGCAAGTTATATATTTTGATATTTATCAATGCTTTATTTTGTTATACATGTATTCTTTCATAGAATTTTGAGATTATGGAAGATTATTGAATTTTCTACCAAATTGTGTTAGAGCCAGAACTCTAGATAATTGATATATTCTTTCCAGATTATGTAGCTCCGTTATTTGACACCCCCCTTAATTATGATGAAGAGTATCTCTCGTTGGCAGACCCATTTTTTCTGCTCGTGTGGTATTTTCTTCAAGTAAAAAAAAATGGTAGCACCTTTCACATAGGACTGGGCTTTGTTATGATGATTACATGTATGTAATAATGAAACCTTTCAAATTCAGAATTGTGATATATGTGATATAATGTACTGCATGTTCTATGACAACTGAATTAAAATGCTAAAGCAAAACTTACAAGTTACCTTTAAGGACTTTGTCAGACCTCGCCGATACGATACGATTATTCATTAAAAGGTACCCTACACCTGCCCTACTATTGACATACACCAACATACTCAAATGTACACACAACACGGTAGGGTGTACCTTGAATTGGAAATCTCCATCGTTGTTATCGGCGAGGTCTGACCCACCCTTAAAACAAGTTTCCTTTTAATGTTCATGTCCAGCTGTTCCTTGTGTGATATTGTGCCTTTTTTTTTTACGTGTTCAATACTGAATAAAACACGTTGAGTACTAGATCTTAATTGTATGCTTTTCTGATACCTTCATATTTCTATGTGTGTGTGTGGCATTATGGTTACCCTTTTCTCGGAGAGTACCATCTGTCAAGAATAGAATTTGAAAGAAGTAAATTGATGAAGTACAGTCAAACCTGCCTATTAAGGCCACCCAAGGGAAACAGAAAAAGTGGCCACTGTAGACAGGTGGCCTTTATAGACAGGTTCAAAGGCACACATTTCTTGCTACAGGGAGGCAATATAAGTGACCACTATAGACAGGTGACCGCTATAGACAGGTGGCCACTAAGACAGGTTTGACTGTACAACATAATGAGCGAGAAGTGGACTTTCCTGACACAAATCACTACATGTTCATAACGAGGCTATTCTTTGCACATTTAATGATACAAAACTGGTAAATCCTGAATGTACAGCATTTAGTGTTGATTTGCCAAACAGCAAGCACTTTATTACTTTTCTTGCTGATTTGTTGATCTTCAAAAAATACTTGGTAAATAGTCCCGTCAACAGGAGTATCATGATCTTATTCCGCAAATCAAACAAATAGACATAATACAGTTTATGGTAAAAACAAGGTATGAAAGCACAGGCAACACATAGAAACAGAAACAAAAAATCTAATCCGGTTTCATAAAAGTTGCTACTTGTACGAATAACAACTGAAACAATTCTTTAATAAATATTCTCGTAGCCAATCAAAGCGAATGATTTCAGTACATTGTATAAGTTATTCCAACTTCTAATATATAAGTATTTTAAGAAACGGGGCCAAGTTACCTTCACAATGTCATGCAAATAACTAGGAACTCTTATTAATGTATCAGAAGCGATAAGATTTGAAACATGTTAGATGTAGTATGACATCTGATTGGCATATCGGTCACATGGTAACAAATATTCAAGCAGTACTAAACATATACTTCCTGATACGAATTTTATTTTACAAACTGAAGAGGTACAACAAGAAGTTGAACTGATTATACCACTTCTTCCATAACAAAAACTGGAAGTCTATACAAACTGTACAAGTATTCTGAGTACAATTTTCTACTGAACAGAATATGCCAAAAGCATTCATATTTTCACATCATGATTGATGTATGAAAATGACTTATGAACAGTGTAATCCCTATCACTACATAAGTCGTTCACAATCTTCTGTCCATGCCTGTTAACCATTTGTTAATTCATGGTTAAATATATTCTCAAACCTGAAGTTCAATGATTAAAATAAATGCAAACTTAAGCTGTGCCAAGCTAGTTTTGTTTCTGGAATTCCCTATTGACTGGTCAATCAATTATATATATTGAATTATTGTATGACCATTTATTGAAATATTTGACGAGAGGATGATGAGATGAAGTTCAGCATCAATGGGTCGTTGTAAGTTACAGATAACATATTTCTTTCGACCATTATGCAAATGAAACTGCTTTACCACATCTTTTGAGCTAGTGAACCTGTGCCTGTAATTCAATTCAATACCAAAGTATGAAATATGAGCTTTCAGCTTAAACAATATACTTATAAGCAACTTTGGTAACAAAGTTGAATCTTTTGTCTACATGTATGTATTTTACAGGTCAATTACTTACTGGCAGGCAGGCATGTGGCTTTCACACATACGCAAGTCACTGTAAGCTGCGCACAAGCAAATTATGTAAGTGCGCATTTAAGGTAAAGCATTTTTGCTCATAATTTTTGACAATGTCAATGATTATCAGTAAGCTTGCTAACAAAAGTACTTAGCTTAAGCCAAATGCTAACTACAGCGCTTACTTAATGCGGGTTCTGAATCAATTACCAGCCCTGGACATTTTCATAAAAATTGTCATTGTTTAGGATTTCAGCTAATAAAAGGTGTAAATCATTCCTCTAGAATGTAAGTCCAGACTCATTACCTGCATATACAGGGCACATACCATTGGACTTACAAACTGCCCCGAGCAGGGACACTCTGGTGAAGCTTAAATACTATCTTTAGTTTCCTGTGTGCCATCTAATTGGTAGCATTTTGTGCTCTGCAGCTGGTACCATTGAGGGAATATGGTATAAATTTAGTTCCCAGTGATGTCAAGGCTTGTACCCACCATACCAAGGATAGTATCAATATGAACATTGGCACAGTAAAAGTCAATTTGGGATATGTAAGGTACTCAAAGGATACCTATTCTAATCAATGGTGACCTGGCATCAGGGTCATGAAGTGACTTAAACATCACTAACATGGCCTTCCTGAGCACTCTGAGAATGGAAGCAAAGAAGAGGGCGAACCCCTCTCAGACAGTGCAACAGTGAAGGGCTTTAGGAAGGTCTCTCCAGGGAGAGTGTTTTACTTCATCATAAGCACCAAATTTTCATTAACGTCAATGAAAACTTGAATGAAAATATTAATATCATAGTCCCGTAACTAAGCCTGAGTCGAATCGTTTTGGCAAAACCGGTGCATCAATTTGTAGTCCGCAAGATTTTTGACTACCGTAGCCACCATGAAAAAGGCAAATAAAAAAAGAAACTCCGTAAAGTACAGCATAATACTAGCAGAGAACGTGAAGGCGACTTCAAACTGTTGGCTAAGGATGTCGCGCTTTACCTGTGCTTTCTCTATGGAAAAATCGTTGTTACGAACTGAAGTTTACGATAATATTCTTGCACTCTCTCTGCATTGTCAATTTGACAATTGTATAATTGAACATGATAAATACGGGCATGAGTACCAGTGTTCCTACTTAATTCGCACTCTCATCAAATTGGCAATTACTTCTTAGAAATGATCTGAAGTTGAATGAAGTCGAGTCATCAGGGACGAAAAGTTTATTTCGTATTGTTTTTTTTTTTTGCATCGAACAAACGTGTTCCATTCAGCTTTCCAAAGACAAAGTAAGATTATTAATTCTTTGAATTTGAATCATTGTCGGATGTGTCGACAATGAGCATCGCTTCGTGCGACACTAGAGTGATATTTTGGCTAGCCATACAGACTACAAACTTAAGATTTTGGCTAGCCATTTTACTAGCCATTGGCTAGCGGGAAAGCGTTAAATGTCGAGCAGCGAGAGCCCCATACATATGAGGCGATGCCAGCGGACCGGTCACTGGTGCATGGTGCATGCACTGCGTGCAACTGTGTGCAACTCTGTTTTCACCACCCATCATTTATCGATGCACCGGTATTCGACCGAATCAAAGCCGTCGAATCCCGGATTATGAAATATGCGATATGACTCGGGCTTACCCGTAACCACTAAGTCAATAACTACACCCCTTGTATATACATTAAATCTTTAAATCCAAGGAGCCCCCTGAAGCCCAGGTGAAGGCATCTCTGGACAACATCCTCAAGGAAATTTAACTATTGGATACCAGGTATTGGCCTGCTATTTCAGTAGATACCTCCAGAAGCATTGGGGCAGTGTACTGAAGGGTTACAAGCTTTAATCACATAGGATACACGTTGATCAAAAAAGGCAATGAATCACCAAGGGTATGAATAATTTTGAACATCACCAAATTTAGATAACTGACTTTTTCTATTGTAATGCATATGAGTTGAAACCAGAAACCGCATTCATTTGTAGATGATAACAAAATGTATTCAAGTGATGCGCAAGTAAATCCAGTTCCCTTTCATTTTTGCGAAAAATGCAAAATTCTCCAAGGGGTATGAATAATTTTGAGGACAACTGTATATGTTTCATTTCTGTAAGTTAGACCACAGGTTCAGTCTGAAAAAGTGCTTGTAGTCTTTGGCTCATTTTGTTTCATCTTATTAGGTGATTTTTCAAGGGGTTTTAATGATCATGTGACATCAATAATTGTATCAGCAGTCTCAGAACTGTCACAGGGTTGCTGGTTGTAATTGTGGTCTCCTGTTGCCCGGTGAACTGTAAGGGTATTCTCATCCATCTGGTATGCAAGAAAAAAATAATGTAACAGTAGGTAAAACAAATGGTTTGAAATCAGTAAAAGAATGCGAGTCAAGAGAGTGAGTGCAAGAGAGAGAGAGGTATCTAAAAAGATACAATGACAAGATATATGAAAAGGTTGACTACTGCCTATCACCAATACATGTTGGAAATTGTCCTGTTTAAATAGTTTTTGGTAAGCCCCCCCCCCCCCCCCCCCCCACCAAAAAGACAAAAACAAACCCAAAACAACAACCAAACAAACCTACAAACCTAAATCATATTTCTTTGGTTTTTTTGTTGATAAATAGCAACACTTGTATCTGGTTACCACTACATTATCCTAAAGGAAAGAGAATGGACTGAATTTACAGCCTGCCTTTGAAGATAGCTTCACCCTGTAAATTGACAAGTTCTTACTTGTGCCAGACCAATTCTTAAAATTGCATATTTCTTTTTTTAAATACTATATCAATATGATTTCCTCTACAGAGAACCAAGAGTGGTAATATCACTAAGGTAACATGTGTGTCAATGCAGACAAACTATAAAGAAAAAAAAAATTAGAATGACACCACTGTGGTCAAGAGTACAATTGCTATCACATGAATCAATTATTGAGAGTAGAGTATGTATGTAATAATACCATCTCATCTGCAGAGATCTCAGCATTGGTCTCCGACTGCTTCTTGGTTGAGGTATCCGACTCACAGGTTGGGTGTGTTTCTCCTTCAAAGGGAGGCATTGTGTCTGCAACCTCATCAACAGTTGACTTTTCACTTCTTCCTGTTGTTATTGGTGATGGCTGTTGAACAGTCTCTTCAACTGGCTGTGTATCCATAGCCTCTTCGACATCATCAGCTTTGGAAAGTGTTGGAGCTTCTACAGGGTTGGACTGTTTAGCTGCAGGCTCGTCACTCGTGGGTGGTTCAGGGATAGATAAGTGTTCTGCATCCAGCCGAGGCTCTGCCACAGAAGGCACTACATCCGAGTCTGTCTCCACATCTACATGGATGTCTGTTTGTGTATTAGGCTTAGCATTAGATTGTTCTTCATTGAGGTTGCCTTGGGTATCTCCAGGGATGTTTGTCTCATCGTCCAAGTCATCTTCAATGTTCTTCCCTCGTGTGGCTAGTGAAGCACTTTTGTTCATTGGAGCTTCCTTTCGAGGGTCCATGTCTACATCTGGTGGTGCGAAGGAACCCATGTATTGTGAAGCATCATAGACATGCTGCTGCAGCTGTTGCTCCAGGAAGTGTGGCTGAAACTGCAGGAGCTGGTCTATTTGTGAGTCCAATTGGGATGGTAGGATGGGTGCTGGCGGGAGCATCGCTTCTGGGAGGGGTATGATGGTTGGTGGGGGAGGGGGTTTTGGTTGAGGAGGGGGTGGAGGAGGTTCAGGTTCATAGGGTTTGAAAGGTTTGTGCTGTGGAAGACCCATGTGCAACAAACAGCTTTCATCTGGAGACATGAGGGATGCAGGCTTGTCACAAACTCCACCTCCTTTGGAGCACTCAGAGTACAAGACTTGTTTTGGGTCCATGAGAATATCTGATGTACCATTTGAATTAAGGAATCAAAATGACAACCAGTAAATGCAAAGTGATTTTTTCTTTCTTTCTACATTTATAATATTTTAACTACAGAGAAATCTTGTTTGAGGAATGACACGAAAATACAGGTTACTGGCATATTGCACATTGTATCCAAGAGACTGGTTGAGAAAATATCTTGACTATTTCAGGTTATTCATAAACAATGACTTTAACAGAAATTACTAGAACCTTTTTGCTTCTTTAACTATTTACTTTTTCATTCGGACAGCATATATCCATTCCAATATCTGACAGTCAGTTTTAAATTTCTACACCAAAAATGTATCAAAAACTTATACGTAGTGTAAAAGGATACGATCTTTGCAGAACTTTGCCATAGGCAAGCTGAAATTGCTGCACTGCTCTCCCTCAAGTGACTTGTGACAGCACTGAAGCATGAGTGGTACATTCTGTTTGCCTTGGTAGTCGGGTGTCGCCTGGATGCGCCTCTGCTTGGACTTCTGATATAGCAAAGCTTCTTTACCTCTCCTCCTTCGAAAGCCTCTCGCTGCCTGGTACTCACGGAACTTTCGCTTTTGCTTGGGGTCTGTGATTACCCCAAAGTCAATGCCTGTGACATAAAAATGATGTGCAGTACTTATGAAAAAAGGCTTGCAGAACAACATCTATGCTATTGGACATCTTATGAGCTATGTTTTATTTTGCTTCTTCATGTGTTACAAAGAACAAATTAATGAACTAATCAAATAAACATAAGATTGTTTTGGTGTTTTTAAGGTAGTTTTAGACATACTTTAGAATAGCTATACAATTCAAACCCTTTCATTTTCACCTGAAAAAGTACCCTTTCTATACATTTTGTTTTTGGTGTTATGCTAATGATATCATAACATGCATTTTGTAAATTACAATGTCAAAGGAAAACATCATACTTTGTAACAGAGATATCCTACTTTTAAAATCTGGAGGTTTCTGACAGAAAAAGAATAAAAATGAGAAGCTGAAGGACAAGCTCACCGAATGCTTCCCTCTCCTGCCTGAGTGCTACTAGGTAACTTCTCCTCTTCTCTTTCATGACATGCTGTAATCTCTTGAACTGATTGATGTATAATGACTGAAGACGTATTAGCTTATCCCTTGTAATGAGAGCGGCTTCCTCTGCAGTATACACACCAGCATACCTATACACAAGAAAAAATGCAATAGCAGTAATGGTAAATTGAAAAACTCTGAATGTGCAAATTAATTTACAAACATATACTACAAATAAGAATACATGAGACAGATTTGCTTTAAATAGGATTCCTTCTTTCACTATTCATCTTTGTTTATTAATAGTGTTCTATGGGAACAAAGATTATATCTTATGAAACGATCTGAGATTCAGGAAGAAATAAAAGCAAAGAAACGTATTGTAGACTACATGAAACTTCTGGAAGAACATGTTACCTACAAAATTTGAAGGATTCAGCTGTATGGAAAAAGAGAGATTTTTAATAAAAAGAAACACACCTCATGCTCATGGTCTTTGACCTCTGCAATGGAAAATGCATCAATTTATCCATCAACACTCGTTCAGATAAAATGGCTAGAATACATCTTATAATATTACAATAACCAGTACGTTTTGTCAGCTTGACTTCTCATAAATATGACAATGCCCTCGAACTTTACGTCCCCAAAACTCATCAAGACAACATTTGCATTGTCTTCCAACAAAATCTAATTTATCATTACCCAGATTTTGCAATAACAAGACCAATGTATATTTGTAACATGTGACTTGACGATACATGACCATTAACCCAATGGCATCAACAATAAATGCATGTACCTGAAGTCTCCATGACCATGCACACATGCTGGAATCAAATTCAAGTTTCCTCACATACAAAATGGTAAGGTACATCTGCTAGAGACCTTTCTAGAAACATCATGAAAGATACTACGAGGGACCTTAAACAAGACCATTTCAAGGGACCTTATAGGGGAGCTTATGAGGAGCTCACATGCAATGTGTCCTCTGCGACGCTTGACTTTTATCCATCTATTTCATATTGAACAAAATGAATGCGACTGCGTCTCCTGTATGCCTCCGCCTAAATTCAGTTAAGTTCATGGCTCAAGCTGCTCTTGAAATATTGTGATAAATAGAATAAAAAGCCTACAATTGCATGTTAATTGACTGTATTTTTAACTTTTGAACTTTGACCGAACAATCCAGTCTGATTAGTTTATCTCCTCCTAGTCATGCAAAAAAAGAACATAGCTGAGATAAGGTCATAAAAAAAACTAACAAATCTTTAATTTCATATATATGGACCTCTATGACCTTTGACCTACTAAACTTAAAATCTAATCACTTTGTCTGACTATGGTGATGTATACTAGTACCAAGTTTGAAGTTCACAGCTAAATAGATAAGATACGATAAAAAAAAAAAAAAAACATTTATTTCACATATACTGACCTCTTTGACATGTGACCTTTGACCTCCATACACAAAAATCTAATCAGTCTGTCTCACTATAGTGATGCATACTAGTACCATGCTTGAAGTGAAGGGAATGGCTCAAATTGTTCAAGAGATAGCACGTTAACGAGGCTAAAAGACCTCTATGACCTTCGACCTTTAACCCTAATAGAGCCGGGTTATTTAGACCCATCTCACAGCCGGGGGGGGGGGGGGGGGCTGATTCCACCCCCCTAAGATCTCGGCCGTCCAACGCGCATTCGCAACGAAAATCGGCACACACGTCGCCGACCACGTAATCTACAAAACTGTGTAGTCAATTTCTCCGAAAAATGTCACAACTAATTAATTATGCTAATTTATGCATAAAATTAATGGTTTGCTCTAATTAATTAAATAAAGCCCCAAAACTGCTAATTTTTTGTATAGAGACTCTTTGTCAGATTCTGATCAAATAAACCAAAAAAAAAATTCGGTAAAATCCTTTTTTTCTTATGTATTTTACTGTTTTTTAAATTTCTTATGTATTTCTTTGTTTTTCAACTTTTTGTTTTTTATTGTTTTTTCGATGGAATTCGTCGGCGACACTATTTTAATCATAAACAACATAAAATTAATTGTTTTTAAACAGTAAAAGTAAAAATAATGAAACATTTATGAATTTTAGCTGGAAACACAATTTGCATTGGATTTGTACACAAAATCATGTTTTTGAGCAATTTTGGGTCTGACATGCACTTACGAAATGTTGCGTAACTCCGGAACCGCACGCGCGGACATCACAAATTTGGTCTCAAAAGTTGCGCAAGACTTGAAAGAAAAAAGTAGTGAAGCGGCGTGGTGACTGCTTTTCGCGATGCGAACATATTACGCGAAACGTAATTACACGTTTAGGGTTAAACTACTTACCTCTATATATAATCAGTTTGTATCACTACAGTGATGCATACTAGCACCAAGTTTGAAGTTCACACCTCAAATGGTTCCTGAGATCACGTGATGAACCTGAGATCACGTAATTTCAGAATTGACCTCTATGGCCTTTGAAATTTTATCTACGTACCTATGGTAATACATACTAGCACCAAGTTTGAAGTTCATACCTCAACAGTTCTTGAGATATCGCGTTAACGAGAAAGCGGGATGGATGGTCTGAAAATCCAAACACATAATGCCTCTGGCACCACCTTCAGAAGGTGGAGGCATAAAAATCTCTTGTTATGACCATTGAATAAATTCTTCTAGTACTAATTACCATTAGTCAATGATCTTATCTAACAAATTTTCATTTTGAGATGAAATAAATGAATAAAAGACATATCGTAATTAACACATCTTGTGTAATCACTCACGAGTGACCATTTGTAAATCCTTACAAGGAGTTTTGCAAGGGTCACTTAGAGAGACTTACTTAAGAGCATCCTCCTGTTCACTGTCTACACTCTCTGCATCACTGTCTGTAGTTCCTCTCCAGGCTTGTTCCAATAGCAAAGGGTCTCCTTCACTTTCACTCTCACTGCCATAATCTGATAAAACAAGTGGGTCAATAGTAAGATAAATACATGTGTATCCATAATAGGAAATAGGTAACATTTATTTCAAAAATCCTAATTTGAGTGTAAAGGACAGTAGGATAACCAAGAAAATGCAAAAGTGAAATATTTCTCAAGATGAATGTGACTGCATCTCCTATATGCCTCTGCCGAAATTCAGTTAAAGGCCAAGTCCACACCAAAATCAAACTTTTTCAGTATTTTCTACAATAATTAATTCGTCAAATATATAGTTTCACCTCTGATTCACTAGTTCATATATCTTGAAGACGACCTGCTGAAATTATTTTTATCGTCAGGAAATTAATTTGTCAAGTAAATCATTTCACCTCTGTTTCGCTAGCGGTTCATATTTCTTGAGGTTGACCTGCCTAAATTATTTTCATCGTCAGGAAATTAATTAATTTGTCCATTAAATTGTTTCACGCTCGGTTTCGTTAGCGGTTCATATTTCTTGAAGACGACCCGTCAAAATTATTTTTATCGTTAACAAAATAATCAATTCGTCAAGTAAATAGTTTCACCTCGTATTCGCTACCGTTTATATTTCTTGAGGACAACCTGCCAAAATTATGTTCATCATCAGGTTAAAGAATAAATTTGTCAAATAAATCGTTTCACCTCCATTTCGTTAGCGGTTCATTTTCCTTGAAGGCGACCCGCCAAAATTATTTTCACCGTCAGGAAATTAATTTGTCGAGTGAATCCTTTCAGATGTCTATAAATCTCTTAAAGTACACATAAAATAATTATTTCATTAGGAAATTCTCAGTCCTTGCAGGAAATTAATTATTTCATTAGAAATTTCTCAGCCCTTGCAGGCATTTAAAATTTTGCTTTTACTTTAAAATGTTCCAACAATACATCTAATATGTGAAAAATTCATGAATATTAGAGCCAGTAAATGGAAATCCTGAATACATGTACATGTAGTTGCTCTGAAGGAAGGCAAAAAATTACAGAAAGTGATCGGTGACAGTTGTAATAAGTAATAAGAAATGTAGGAAATGTTGAGCGCCTTATAACATAACTAGCAGAAGCAGCCCATGAACATCCACTGACGCTAGCTTTGTTTATGATTAATCATATTTGTCACAATACATGTATTCGTTTAAATGAAAAACCCTAACAAACATATGGCATATTTTTGGGGTAAAGTGGATTTTTTTACCAAGAAATATGTATGACAAGCGGGTATGTGTTATTCATCCAAATCCTGTACGAATTTTAAGGAAAAGAAACCTTTTCATCTTGATAAATACTAAATTAAATTTGTTTTAGCGCTGAGTTAAGTAGTTATTTATTTCATGTCGACCCTTTTTGGCCTGAGGATGACCCACGACGTCAAACTTCACATACAGGATTCTTGCCCTATTTGAGGAACGATTTGATCTTGCCTTGTTTCTATGGTTCTTAGAGAAAGGCTATGAAAGCATGACATGCATTGGCTGCCCCTTGTAGAGAATGAAAGAATTAAAAGAAAATTTGTTTAGGGCTCTCTTCTTTTCGGGGGGGGGGATCACACACGGGCCCCCTTACGCAGGTCTTGGGAGGGCCACCAGGATTTATTTTTTCTTACCCCCCCCCCCCTCCCGCCCGAGGAGATATGGGACTAACATATCCTATTCATATTTACATCACTGTGGTATCATTGTGAAACTACTTTTGAGGGAAATGTATGTTGGAGGGTCAAGGGTGGAGGGACCGGGGAGGTCATGCACCTACACCCCTTCCCCCTTTACTGCCGGCGGGATTCCTGATATGACGTGACCTTATAGAAGTGAGTGATGTACAGATCGATTTAGACTGTAATCAAGCAATAATATATTGGAGGCGAATGATATGTTACACGGTATGAGAGCCATATTTCCCATTGATGACTATTTGTTGATAAGAATGATATCCCCTATTTTCAGGAGATTGAAAGGAGAGTGTTAAAACAGATAATGTTCAGTGAAAGAGAAAACAAAAAAGATATATAGCAGAATTTACAGATACAGAGATGGGAAATATAGAGAGAAAAATTTTTTTTAACAATCAGTGCACATCGAACATGTGAGGTGCTAAAGATAAAAATAAGTAGAACAGGAGAATATGCATATGACATCTGTTCTACATATTTTACTTAATAGCAGTGAAGGGATGTTCTTTTGACTACCAAAACCATGAAGTGTTGTTTTTGTCCACTCTCTTTGTCTGTCATGTTCATAGTGTGATTAATCAAAACATTGACTTCCATTCAAAGGCCAGCCTATGCATGATTGAAGCCATACATGAGATGAGCTGAGCAGTGAGCAGGGCTATGGCCTAGGAGTATACAATGTTCTTTGCCATTATCCGAATAAACTTCCTCCCCTTCACAGCTAATCAGTATAGGTTGCGTGAATAATAGAAAGTACTTGTAGTGTGTATGACAGTGAGTTGTTCCACTGGCTGCAAAAGTTCTCCCTCCGAATATTCAAAGTTTAGAAATGAATTTACGAAATATGGACGGCATTGCAGCCCTTAGTGCCTCCAAACCATCTGGGGATCATTCCCTGCCCATAATACCAAAAGGAGGGGACCAAAAGAGCCAGGGGAGGTGCCTATTCGAACCAAAGAAAACACCCCAAATCCTTAGCTTATACATATATATATATTTTATTATTATTATTATTATTATTATTATTATTATTAATATTAATATTAATATTAATATTAATTATTATTATTACTATTATTATTATTACTGAGGGCAACTGAAAATCAACCGGGACAACTTCTTAATCAAGCTTACCATAACGATAATTATATTACATAAACCATACCTAAGATCTTTGTTGCAAGAGAAGCAGGGACTTCTGGAACAGATTTGGTGGAAGCTGGTCGGTAATAATCCAGTTCATCTAGAGTATCTTTGACAGCATCGGTGGGTTTTGCTTTCAATGCAGCCTTGTGTCTCATCTGAGATGCCTTCCTGGCATGGGCTGGGCAATAACTGCAGAGATTAAGACAACACATTTTGTAAAGTCATGCATTTACAAGAACTCTCTGAAAGAAGTTTGCAGAAAGCCTGAGTGATTAAACAAAAAAAAAACAATACAAAACAGGACTCCTACTGTCTTACACCAATCAGACTCTGGTGCCCCGATTACAAGCTGAACCTGATTTAAAGAGAAGGTAGGGTTCTGAGAAAGGTGAAAAATTATTTGGAAGCTTTCTCATTCCTTTTATGTCAGTTTGGAAAAACATCATAGGAGAAGTGTCCCCTTTAAATTGCTCTTCAAATGCCCTCGTATTCAAAATAAGACAGTAAGTGTTTGGGCCAAACATTCTTGCCACATGTGTGTGCAGTCCCATATACCCATTTCTGTGTGCAGTGCATGTGCTTTTCAGCAAGATTGCCGGGGGTGAATTTATCATTTTCATGATTCAAAAACCTCACAGTGTACACCAATTTCATGTAGACATGATCAACCTTTCCCAATTGCTCTGAGACAGTTTCTTTCACAATATAATCACATACCCAGAACTCAACTTTACCTTTATAAAAACATATAAATCTCTACAAGTGGGACAATAGCACAGACTCTGCAAATGCCACAAACTTTGCTTGGGCAGGTTACAATGACATTACCACCAACGAAAAAAAAAAAAAATTCTTTCATTGAAGGCTATCTACTGACAGGTTCTAGTTTCAAATTATTGATTTTTACCAATGCTTGTGTTGCCTTTGCGAGTTCACAATCACAAACATGATCCACATCTACATGTATCGGGTATGATTTCACAAGCAAAAATCAAGATTTTGAAGGCAAATTGACTTAATATAGATACAGGAATCTAATTATTATACAGGATCAGAAGAAATATATTTAGAATTTACGGTAACTTTGCCATCAATGGTAACTCCCATGGAAACCTTGATTTTGATTGGCTGTTGAGTGATGTTACCATGGTAGTTACCATTGATAGCAGAGTTACCATTAATAAGTTTTATGCAACAGGCTGCTGGCCTGGTTTACCAATAGACCTGTTCACAAATATATTCTAATTTTATGCATATACTTATAAAACAAAGGTTGTTCTTGACAACCTGAAAGCTTGTCAGAGGCTTGTCAGACATAGCAACAAGTAAGGTATATGCAAACTGGATTCCAAGTATTGTAATTCATTAATAACAGGTTAATGGAATACATCGTTACTAGGTCCCCAGGAAAGAAACATCCATAAATTTGAATAACTTTGTGAACAGGTCTATAAACCAGTTCGTAGATGCAATCTGAGCATGAGCAGATAAATGTCATCTGTGACAAATTCTAAAACCTACCGACACAAATAATAATAATAATAGTGGCTACTTTAATATATAGCGTAGAGGTCCACCTTTTGGTGCTCATGGTGCTTTGAGAAAAGTACTTGATATGTGCTCATGAATGTCATGTAGTAATAATTATTAATTTATGCCTCAATGGTGCATTCCATGATATCCAGGTGGAAGTATTCTTTTTAAAGAAGGAAACATATTTATTCATGAGGCACCTCTATCACTCTGAGGGTGATTTCTCTAAAGTGCACAAACAGTGGACCCTCCATATTTGAAATATCTGTGGATATTTGGGGTCATTTGGGACAAGTGCTTACTGTGAACTGGTCTATTGAAATGACTCAGTTTACAGCATTAAAAAAATAACCCACACACACACTCATCCCGCGTTCAGACTACCCGTTTAGCGGGACATTCCTCGGCAAACGCATAGTGTGTACGCTCGCTGGGACTTCTCCCCGTCTCCCCGTCTCGCCGTCCCGCCCCCCAAACATGTTAGGGTTTTTGGATGGGAGAGTGACCTTGGCTCGTAATCCGATATCTCGCACCTGTTTTTATCATAAGTGCGCATGCGCGAAAAGTGGAGACGAAGAACTGCTTCCGCTGTGTCACAACACAGTAAATGTAAATATTCACGTCACACGTGCATAGTTAGCTGATGTGTTTTATTTTGAGTAGTATTTTGAGTAAATTATTCCCACTTCACTTCTTGAAGAGAATAGTGTACCGGTACAGGCAAATCGTTTGTTTACAAATTGCATTTTGGCGCGCTTTATCGCCAGGGTGCGCCCTACAGCGCCATGCACGGTGACCTAACGCACCGACAGTCATGATTTGTCCCCCGGCTAGTGGGGGATTCAAACATAGTATGGACGCTCGGTCGTAAAAAAGATAAAATCTCTCCCCCTTCCCCCGCTAAAGGGGAGGATAGTCTGAACGTCAGGTAAAGGCGCACTCTGATTTAATACCACAATTATCTTTGTCAGCATCAGTGAGGGTTTCTTGTTTGACATCCTTCCTAGTATGGACTGTCAAATAACTAAAAAAGATTAACTCATTAGAATTTGGAATTCTACAATGTTCACAAATTTCAAAGGCATAAACCTTGATAATAAAATATATAATATCTTTGACAGCATCACTGGGAATGTGACTGATTTTTGGAAAGCTCGGACATCACGTATGTTCGCGACTCTCGTACATCACGTATGTTTGCGACTCTATTTTCCTGCTTGGAACCATTTTGAATGTTGTTGTTCTTTAATATCATCTGCGTTCAATTATTGACGTTATGATTAATTACACGTTTTTTTTATAAATTATTATTTCAATGGACCTGTTGTTTATGTGCTTAATAAATTCTGGATATACATGTATTTTCCCCCGTCTCTTGATTGCTCGTACATATACATGTAATACATCTATTTTGGTGACCCCAATCAACCGGTCCAGTGAGTCGCGGCAGCACTGACATGAACATCTAACACAGTAATCCTCTGTAATTAGCAAAAAACTACGTCAAAAAAATCCTTAAAATTCAGTTCCGTTCAGAAGCAGTTGATCAAATCAAGATGCTTGAATAAATAAATCATGTCCTTCATTCATGCCACGTCATATCTCATAACTATTACATGGATTATCAAAAAGATCAAACTTTAGAATGTTTTGCAAAAATATGAATAATTTATTCATCAATAATACTAGAGTATATTATATGGATTATTTTCCTCCTATAACTTATTCAAGTTTAATCTTAGTATGATTTGGATACTAGGATACATGAATTACACACTTGTTACAAAATTGATTATGCATACATTTTGACAGAAAAATGCCATCAAAAACAGGGTGAATTTATTCTAATTACACGACCAATATTTTCTGTAACGATATCTCCTCTATAATGAGCAAAAAGCATGTCTTGTAAATCGATACATATCCAATACCGTGAGAATTATTAGGACGCATGTTGACGTATGAATCTTGCTCTTTTAGGTACAATGTATGCGAAGTCATATTACGATAGATTACCCATATTTTCAAAATCTGAAGTATTTGTAAAAATATGAATAATTTATTCATCAATAATACCAGAGTCTATTACATGGAATATGTTACTCCTATAACTTTAATGTTGAAGTTAATCTTAGTGTGGATACTAGGATACACGTATTACGCGCTTGTTACAAAATTGATTTATCTTATGTGTACATTTTGACACAAAAAACAACCGAAAACAGGTTGATTTTCTCATTATGGAAGTAAGCGGGTATTAACTCAGTGTGGGTGCTTCATCTTCATTTCCATATTAATGGGCAAATTATTCAAAATGTCAGCGCGCATGAAATGTCCATTCATTGTGTAGTGAGCCAACGTATGTGACATGACTCTGATAAGAAATAACAAAACTCACTGGAAAGAAATCTCACCTAGACAAATGAAAATCCGAAGCGAGTTCAAGCAAACAAGAAGAAAATTTACACTGACTCTTTGACAATGCGTGGAATTTTACAGCTTTCCAAAAGTTTCAAAGGCAAAATTATATGTATATATATACATATATGTAAATATTTCATTCAAAATTTATTTGTCACTATGAAATCAAAATGATTAACCGACTTTATCCTTTTAAAAGATTTCATATATCAAGTATGTTGACTCCATATTATTGTGCAGTTATTCCATATAATTTTGAACTTTTGGTAAGTAATAATACATGTATTTTAATATCCATACAGATTAAATGAAAATTAGTAGTGGCCCTCAATGTTTAAGGTCAAGTGTACATTTTCCACTGTGTTGAAAATCAGCTTGAATAGTCAATATATCAACATGAAACATACCCCTCTTTGCGATCAGCCTTGGGGGCAGGTTTATGGCATTTCTGGCCAGTCTTGGTTGATACAAAGTTGCACTGCTTGAATGGGGCAGACTTGTCTTCTAGTATGTGGTTCATACAGAACTCGTAGCCCTCATAGCGGCCTTGCATGCAGATGCGGTGAGGGTAGTTGCAGAACAGACTCTCAGACCTGCCAGCCTTACGGCTTGAATGACCACCTTTTGAACGATACATGATTCTGAAAAACAAATAAAAGAAAGAAAAGTATTAAAATGCTAAACCAAGATTTTTACATTACCATACATTTTTGTGTAGTCCCACATATGTGAATGCATGTATAGTTTCAGATTATCAATGAAAGAGGCAGGCAAGGATCAAATCAATTGTAGAAAATAGTTCCCCGATTCAATGTAAACCTATAATCTTAATTTTAACCATCTTCGGCATATAACATGGAAAAAATACTGATTACATCACTACAAGGTTGAGGGTGTGGCCGAAACAGGGAATGTTGGGCAAAACCAATATTTTGGTGATTACCAAGATAAACCTCCATACAATGTTTGAAAGAAATCCGTCAAGAAATGTGACCGCAAGTGCTTACACAATAATGTGACGCGGCGGCGGCGGCGGTGGCAGAACGCAGCTGAATCCAAAGTATCCTCCGGCATACTGCCGGGGGATACAATTATAGAGGAAAGGGAAGAAAGAGATAAAGAGAATGAGAGAGAGAGAGAGAGAGAGAACTCCCAAGCCTAGCACACACTTTTGCACTTTGCACGTTGAATTCAGTTAACATAAACAAATTCTGTAGTTCTATGTAATTCTTACCTCATTTTTTCACGTAATATGCTTATTTTATCAGTTTATGCTTGCCTATTTGTGAGTACATGGATGTAACAATATGAAGAAGTATGTCATAAAGTTAGCTGTTGCATTAAAGTATGGTATCCCTATAAAAATCCTACTTACTAACGGTAAGCACTATATAGGCACCAATCCTGCTGAGCTCATGAATATTCATATCAGAAACCCCTTTTTGAAGACGTTGAAAGACACTACAAGTTTCGGACTTGTATTTTTTTACTCAGTCACCGTATATTTAAATCAGCAAAAGAAAATTTCGTAATATAAACCTCTGCCGAGGTTCGAACTCGTGGTTCTTTCACCAAGATAGGACTGGATTATCCGATTGCGCCACACAGAACAGCTGCTCGATGCCCTTACTCCTTTTATTATATATCGCTACAATTCGTTTTCATGAATATTCATGCCGACTAGTCTTGACGGAATAAACTGTATTATGAGCAATTTGACGCGATATGAATATTCATGAGCTCAGCTGCAGGATTGGTGCCTATATAGTGCTTACCCTTACTAACACAGAAATAATAATAAATTTTATAAAAGCAAGAAGGGCATTTATTGTCATTGATAATAACGACTACGTTAAAAAGAGGAAATGGAAACAATATTTTATGCATAAATTGTTATTTAACCCTATGGTCTTCATGACACTAGGACACCGGAGTCCGCATGACCCTAGGACTCTGGGGTCTGCCTGACCCTATATGTAGGACTAACCCTGACCCAAACCCTAGGACAACAGGGTCTGCGAGACCCTAGACTATGGGGTCCGTGTGACCCTAGGACACCGGGGTCCATATAGGTAGGACTACCGGTAACCCTAACCCTAAGATATCGGGGTCCGTGTGACCCTCGGACACCGGGGTCTGCGTGACCCTATATGTACGACTAACCCTAGCCCAAACCCTAACCCTAAGATACCGGGGTCTGCATGACCCTAGGACACCAGGTCTTTTTCTGTTACATTATCCTTCTTTTTTCATTTAAAAACTAGATGAATCTTCGACCGTGCGTGGTCGGAATTTATGCCTCCGCCATCACCAGATTGGAAATGTCTGGCATACATGTACACTCTAAAAAGGATTGGTCCTGCAAAATTACAAATCTTTTCACTTAAAAAGCTCAGGAGACAGAAAATTTATTTCATTTCATTTTCAAATAAAAAACTTACCATTGATGACTTACAATCATCAAATACACCAAGGAAATAGACCACTGTCCCCGTGAAATTTCTAAAATAGGTAGGTCTAGACTCCATACATCACAAACCATTTTAATGTATATAATGACCTTTATGACCTTTGAACTTTGACCTTGAGACCCTAAAATCTAATCCGTTCATCATCCCTCACATATGCATACATGTACATGGGCCAAGTTAAAAGGTTGATCTGTTAAACAGTTCTGAAATTATTGCGAGAACGAACCATTTTTATGTACATAATGACGCCTCAGACCTTTGACCTTGAGACCCTAAAATCTAATCAGTTCATCATCCCTCACATATGCATACATGTACATGGGCCAAGTTAAAAGGTTGATCTGTTAAACAGTTCTGAAATTATTGCGAGAACGAACCATTTTTATGTACATAATGACGCCTCAGACCTTTGACCTTGAGACCCTAAAATCTAATCAGTTCATCGTCCCTCCCATATGCAAACATGGGCCAGGTTAGAAGCTGATCTGTCCAACAGTTCTTCATTTATTGCGAGAACTAACCATTTTGATGTACATAATTACCTCTGTGACCTTTGACCTTGAGACCGTAAATTCTAATCAGTTCATCGTCCTTCCCATATGAATACATGGGCCAACTTAGCTGATCTGCCAAACGGTTCCTAAGTTATTACGACGACGATCAGTTTGTAACTTTGCCCATGTATGCATATGGGAGGGACGATGAACTGATTAGATTTTGGGGTGTCAAGGTCAAAGGTCAAAGGTCATAGAGGTCATTATATACATAAAAATGGTTTGTCTTCTATGACCTTTGACCTTGACACCCCGAAATCTAATCAGTTCATCGTCCTTCCCATATGCATACATGGGCCAAGTTACAAACTGATCCAAAAAAAAAAATGGTTTTGAAGTTATCGCGAGAACGAAAGGGGACGGACGGACGACCCGAAAACATAATGCCTCCGGCACCACCTACGGTGGGCTGAGGCATAAAAACCCATCATCAATTTATAAGCATCAATTTATTAAGTTAAGCTGAAAATTTTAATTGGTACATAGAGTATCATGGTGGAAGAAACTATACGTTCGTTAGCACGCAAAAATAAAGTGCAGTCTTCTTCTTAATAATTGCTATAGGAAAGGGAGTGAGGAAGTAAAGAATGAAGAAAATCAAGTTTGAATTTTATTTTTTAATTTCCAGCAGCATTTTAACACATCTCTCTCTCTCCTCCTTTATCTTTCACAATACCTTCTGAATTTTACTAAAAAAAACTTAACAGACCGGGTCTATTAAGTTTTTTAGACCCTACTCCACATTACCCCTTTTGACCGTCTACTTCAAAGATTCACCGTCTACTTTTGTTTTTATAACAGTTTTTGTTATGATCCACACACAAAACATCACTGAAGATGATGATTAATACCCCGCCCCGTGAGGAGTACTCATAGCTACATTCCTATACTTCGTGTGTATAATGTAGGCAGTCATACACCTCATCTTTTTAAAACACCACTGCACAAAAGTCACCAATATTCACTCAAAATCGGCATTTAATTTTCAAAAACCGACCCCAAAATATCCAAGAAATACAATAAATTCAACTCACCAATGTTGGAAAAGATATTTTCAAAAATCAAATCCGTAATTTACTGTTGATTCTCGCGAAACGAGCTATCGGAGTCATTGTGTACATTTCCTGGTCGCCGCGGGCGCCGACATCTCCCCAAAAGAGTTTTGTCCTCAAAAATTCGGTCCCTATGGCGTACACGGAAAAGTTCCGATTTTCTGTGTGCGCGATCGTAAAGATCGATGTGCGCTTGCGATCCCGAGTTTCTTCGTGGACAAAAATTGTATTGGCCGATTTTAGTCTAAGACATCGGCAGTTTGTAAACAACACGCGATCGCGAAACAATTCGGCGGGGATTTCTCCGGTTTTGGACAAGATTTTGACTTTGGATTTTGCTGAAAATATCAAAAGTTCTTCCTAACGGCCATTTGAGGTAGGAGTGAGATTTTTAAGGGCTGAATTTGAAAGCAAGTATTTAAAATATTTATCTTATTTTTCCCCCCATACCTTTGGTACATGCGACAGAAAATAGCAACTATTTTACAGAAATGTACCCGTGAGTGGTGACAACAGCCTTTCTTGACTTTTGGTCGAAAACTGAGGAAGTAGTTCGATCTGCAAGATTTTTCCCTGATTTACTGCCATAGATATGCCGTTTCCATGGCAACGCAGCTTCCGACACATTCAAAAAATATGTCTTGCACATCTTCCCACCTAGACCAATGTGTGTACCAAATTTCTTGACTTTTGGTCGAAAACTGAGGAAGTAGTTCGATCCGCAAGGTGTTTCCTTGATTTTCTGCCATAAATATGCCGTTACCATGGCAACGCAGATTCCGACTCATCCGAAAAAATATGTCTTGCACATCTTCCCAGTAAGACCAATGTGTGTACCAAATTTCATGAGCTTTGGTCGAAAACTGAGAAAGTAGTTCGATCCGCAAGATTTGCAACGGACCGACCGCCCAACCGTCGACTGATTCCTATATACCGTACCCCCTTCAAACTTCGTTTGGCGGGGGTATAACAAATGGGTTTCTGACCTCGATGATGAGGCAAAAATTTCCTTGCCCTTGAAGTTGAATGTTGGTGTCATTTCTTTTATCCTTTTGACTCTTGAAATTTGAGTTTTGTAAGCTACTGTCTGTAACTAAGACTAAGTCTCCAATATGGGACTCTTGAGTCTCCCAAATTAGGAGTCTCCGATAGCCGTGTGCCTCTAGGCTCTACTGTAACTTTCTACAGGAATATTAAAGAAATTCTTGTTCATTTTCAGGTCAAAATCTTACTTCTTAGCCTTATGTGCGGTAGACATAGCCATAGCCAGGGCTCCCCATCATACAGGAGCCGCACTGTCTACGTACGTCTAGTCTCTAGCTAGCTCTCTAGCCGCAATTTCAATATCGCCGCGAGCACGTTCCGTTCGCACGGTACGACATCGCGATCGACAATAATGGAAAAGCCTTTTCAGGAGCGCACCATCTACTACTCGCCACAGCGCGGCCGCCAATGTGTGTTCATTTTCCCATTGCCAGCTAGCTTGCTTGCTTGCTTGCATGTCTTCGATCGCCGCATCACGTATATCGCAGTACAAGCTCGTGCATATCCGCATGGACATGGCGTCGCACATACACACACACACACACAGCCTACTACCCACACATACTACACACAATTCTAGCGACCGGAATGAAGAATCTGGAGAAAGGAAAGCAAGAGTTTCATCTTTAACGCACAAAATCTCAACCTGAATGCCTCTGTCAATCAATCGTGCACAACAGAATCAAGCAATGAGGCTTTGAATCTCGTCTCCTTGCACTATCACGTGATATTTTGTAATCTCTTACTCAAATTTCAACGTTTTTGTGACCTATTCCTTGTAGATTTTTTCACCAGGAAGGCAGAATCATCATACATACGTCGTGCGTGTAATGTGCGTGTGACTTGTGTGTTGCAATAAGGCTGCGCCATAGACGCAATACACACTACATTGCCGAGACTGAAGTCGTTTTTTCATTGTTCTCAGTGTGGCGCGTAGCGTACTTCGACGTGCAATATCTCACTATGAAAAGGATAACCAGTAAAGAGTCAATCGCGTCGGAGACGAGAATGTACGAGAAATTACGTTATCTGATCAAATGCGCATGCGCTGTCTCTTGGATAACTCGCCGGTACGGGACTAATGGCGACAAAACCCGACCGTTGGTATTTTTCAAGAGAACAACTGAAAAACAGTCCTTCCGCAAAATGTGGAATAGAGCCAGAGAAAGAGCTGTCTTACCGGCAGCAGGCTGCCAATCTAATTCAGGATATGGGGCAACGGCTTCAAGTGTATCCTTCTTTAAATATTTCCAACATGGCGATATCGCGAATGTGGTTAATGAATTGAGTCTGTGCGAGTGCTGTGTGTGTACCGTACCTGTGGGCTGAATGATGTTGAGTGTTGGCTGTTGCAACGTCGTTGATGCGCATGCCACACCAGAATTTAGAATTAGATCTTACTTAGTAACAACATTTCTAACATGGCTACAGTGGACACATAATTTTATTAGTGTACATACTAATGAAAATGCCTGTGCCTGTACTTGTTGATGCATTGGTAGAGTTTAAATCATATGATAAATCGTAATTGTCAATGACCATGATGACAACTGACAATGTCATGCTTACTGCGGCAGCCCAAACGCGTAGCGTTCAGGTTGCGATCAGCAGTCCTTTGAAAATGAAAGGTTGGATGCCTCTTAAATCCAAGCTTGTATGTCAAAATTATACCATGAAATATGACATAACTTCGTTTAAGGCTACTTTAGGTAGGGGCCTACTTACAATATTTTCTGAATAACCGTCTTTCTTTTCGATGAGGATATAAAAAAGGCCTATTAATTTCCCGGCTCCTGTACTAAAAACTTTCGTAGGCCGGTATATAGTTTGCAATACGCATGCGCGTCAGTATGTTTTTACGTACGTTCGAATTCTCGAAGCATCGATGCTTTGTAAGTCTCGAAACTATTTCCAGTACGCTCAGACAGGCCATGATCGACTTGCTTCTATCACCCACTCGTGACTATCCATCGCTCACTCGCTGCCAAAACAATAATTACTGTGCCACACACGGTGACCCGACATGCCCGAGCTGAGTATAATTGGTATTGAAGTTTGTGCACAGGGGTCATATCATGCGAAGTTGCGATTGCGTTCACATTACAAATAGTCACAAGCGCGGTGGGTGGTGTACCGCAAAGCATCGATGCTTTGTCGCTGGATCCGGAGATTTACTCCTGCCAAACTCGCTGCCAGAATAGTTTCGAAACCTAGCTCCAACTCGCTTGTATCTCATGACTATCTGCGTTCAGACAGCGTTTGGTCTTAAAACTATCTGGTCATGACCAAAATAGTCTCGAAACCTAGATAGCATCGATGCTATCGCTCTACGTGTGAAGGTACCTTATGCATACCTGCCAACTCCTCCGTTTTAGACAGAGTTTCTCAGTTATTCAAATTTTTAAGAGGCCAAAAAACGGAGTACTACGTTATTCTGTTTCCCAGGAAAAAAAAAACGAAACTCGAGCTAAAAAACAACTATTTGCAATTGCGCAAGAACAAATCAAGCACCACCGAATACAAGCCACTCGAGACGGGCTCCGCCATGCATATTGCTCATGCACAGCGTGCGTAAATTCCTGTGCGAGCTCTAGCCAAGTATCTCTAAGTCGCTCCCCGAGCTGCTCTCAGAGATGTGTGTGTGTGTGTTTTGTATGGTGAGTAGGCGAGTATCGCGGCAGATTTTTATAGCGCACATGTGACAATCCATCACGTAGCAAAACGGAGCGAGACTGGTATACTGTTTTCATCACGAGTGGGTAATGCACATAACCAAACATCGCGTGTGATACGTGGCAATATTCAAACAGACTGGTGATGGTGTTCAACGTTACTTGTGCACTACTGTGTATCGGTATGTACGCCCAATATATTTTTCCCATTCAGTGCAATCACATGTGTGTGCCATCGCTGTGTAGTGTGCATACATACACGCAATGAGTGCCGATCGAATCGTGAATGTTGTGTACGAAATGCTCGCTGAGTGTGAAGCTTGTTCGTTGTGAATAACTGAAATTTTTGGAATCGAGTAGTTTTGTCGTTCTTCAAGTTTTTCATCATGGAGTAAGGAAAAACAAGTTTCCATGTTCAGAAGTACAAGACTTAATATCGGGAGAAGTTTCCGTGCATAACTCAATCTACGAGGGGGGGGCATCAATGCAGACCAGCACATTGAGTGCTTTGACTCGTAAGCTGTATTCTAATCAAGTGCTCAAGAATGCCAAAGGAGCAACATACCATGCTCTCCGTGGTTCAAGCAGCAGTTCTTCAGCTAAATAAATTGTAGATATGGTGCATCTCCTGATCGAGAGTCTCAGTCCCACCACTTAAAAATGAAACCCTCAATCTCCTGGTAATATATTGTATCTTTAGAAACAAGTACCGGTACATTGACCATCAAGCAAGTATTTTTGATGATTCATTTGCTTGTCATAAATTATTGTAACCATACAGTTTACAGTGTACCTAATAAAGTTAGTGCACTTCACAGAGCTTATATAAGGGGGGCACTACCTTATGAACCTCTGCCATGGCGCGGCACTTGGACCCCCAGTTGCGAGACGCTGCAAACGCCGCGCTCGCATGACTCAGTTTTTTGACTTTCCAATGTTGGCAGGTATGCCTTATGTGTACATGTAAGAGATGTAGTACATAGATTTGCACAAGACTTGTGATCATTTTAGGGACCGCTGCTGCCATCTGGTTCAAATTTTGTGTGATGGGAAATTAATCCAATATGAGGAAAAGTCAGTTTTGTACTACTGTAAAAGCAGAAACTTTCGCGACAAAATTTTTGTGAATCGTTAATGACAGCCAATTTTGCAGCAAGAAACATTGGCGAATTGCAACAATTTTATGTTTCAATTGCGAGAATTTGACAAAGTTTCAAGCACCCGAAAATTCTGGTTTCACAGTAACCAGTAGTAAACCTGGGCAGCGTTTCATCAAACAGTCATAAGTACAAGTTCGCTGACATCCCATTGAAACGCGTGTATTAAAATTAACACGCGGTTCAATGGGATGTCGGCGAATTTGTACTTCTGACGGTTTGATGAAACGATGCCCAGGTTCCTGTCTTGCTTAATGTTTGTGCAATGTACACTGAATGTTTTTGTGGATGAACAATGAAGAGACCCATTTCAATTTTTTTGCTGTAGGATTATATATAAAAAAAAACCTGAACTGAACAGTCAAGTAAATTCAGTTAGCTTTATGCTCTTCTAATTTTTATTGCATTAGACCAATAGCCAACTCATGATGTGCATGGCATGTAAATCGTTTGCAAGGGAACAAACCTGTAGTAAACACTGTATGATTTAATTCCCCATTAGAGCTGGGTTACTTGTCCATTTAAATTGAAACACATTCAATGATATCAATTTATTCAAAGTTGTTTATTTTCTCACTGGGATATGACCTGATATTATTCATTCTAAAAGAAGAATTACCTTGACATTCGTTACTTCAGATTTCAGTTGTGTATCAACACAGCCATTGTATATATGCACAGATTTTACATGTTCCACTCCTTCACGAAGTTTCCACGCAATGTAAGTATCATTCAAGTTTTAGTGGTAGGTTTGAGTGCATTTGAATTCAATTAGTAACAATTGTGTGTATTTATATGTATTCGTATTCAAGTACTGTGAAATTTTTTTAATTTACTTGATTCTGTCTTTAAGTTTATGCAAAGAAATACAGTATTCGATTCATTAGAATTTTCTGTTTAAATGTCAAGTGTTGGGATAAGAAAGAGCTGAAAGAGAGATTAAATCTCATGGACAGTTTTGGTAGCAAAAGGGTAATTGGAAAGAAACGTGTTCACTGTTCAGTATAGTCTCATATTCTCATTGTATCAAAAGAGGTTTGTACGAGATAATGTATTCCATCAATGATTTCAGGTGAATTTCAGTGTAAGTTATTCCATGAGGAGCGCTAGATCATGGTAAAACACTGCCCTACACTAGTACCTTTCCACCCTGATGGCTCCCAATGCAACAGTCTCTGGGTTTTGCGTTGAGATAGCATTAGCCTTTCATCAAGGCGGCATGCTAGGTCTTTTCTTTGCTGCTCTCCTCTTAGCTTTGTCGATCCTCGAAACGCACGGAAGTCCTCTGATTGGGAGAAGTTGATACATGCTTGCAGCGTGCTGCGCGCCGCACTTTCGCACCCGTCGACGTAATCAATATTCATATATTCAGGACGACCAAGAGGTAATAATCATTCAACAACCTTACCAAACACGGCAGTACAACTCCTTTCGTTTAAACCACACTGAACTTACGGTTCAGTGCATTTAACCAATCGAAAAAAAAGAATCTTAACAGAAAAGACTGAGCTTGCCCATTATTTAATGGGAACCAACAAAGGGTAGATAGCGGGAGAAAACAAAGTATTTATTTTTGTTTTCTCATTTTTTAAAAGAAACTGGTCAGCCGTCGTATTTTTGTTACATATGTAGAAAATATATTCGCCGTAACATATTACTAATACCCCATGGCTCGAATGGGCTGAATATTCTCTTGTCTTCGTGTCCTAAAAGCTTCTGATTGGTTAATTTTCTCTCCCAGGAACTGAATTATTCATGAACATTGTTAAAAATAAGAAAACAACCAGTAACGTTAGCGGGTGAGTAAAAGCAGCCTGCACGCATGTGTCGCCTTCTAAAAATCAGGCAGAGGATTGTTCCGCGAGATTTGAGGATCGACAGAGCAGCAAAGAAAATACCTAGCATGCTGCCATGGTTAAAGTAGAATGCGTGTCTCTGATGATTTTAAATATTGGCTTAATACTTATTATTGCATAGATGGCATAAATTAAACAAGGTTATCCAAATTTAAAGCTTGGAAACATTTGAATTAATGATTATTATCAATTATAAAACGGTAAAATACAGCCCCCGATATAGCAGCTGAAAAGCTCCTTGAACGCTGCTGAGATGTGTGACGACACAAGAGGGGCGAGTCCTGTCTAAGCAGACGATGTCCCATAACATTATACACATTTTTCAGTGCCTGTTTTGTCATCTCCTCTTCACTTATTTCTCTTACTTGACTAGCGTCAGTCTTAATGTTAGTCTGTTGCCTCACTCTTAACTTCGTGTATGGTATTATTTTGATGAAAAATGCAGCGTTAAAAAAATAAAGGAATCAGTCACTTGTAAACAAAATAAGACGCCATTGTATTTTCAGCTGCTTGCACCGGCCATGTTCGGCGTTTCAAGAGGGAACGAATACCATCCAGCTATTATTCGCAGGGCTTTTCAATTTGAAAATGGGGTTTATTTCATTGATCATTGACCCTTCTCCTGTGTATTTACAATCAAACGGTTTTAGTTATCAGAATCGGTTCACTTTCCCTTTTAGAATGGTGTGAAATAAGGTCATGTTTAAATGTACCAAACTCTTTATAATTTGATAAATAATTGCATTGCAATTACGTTCATTCATTATAGGACGTCGTCTGCTTAAGCAGGATCGATCCCTCGTATGACGACATCAAAACATCGCTATATTTCTGGCGAATCCTCGGATATTCCACATGCTGAGAAGAGCTTTTATTTATGCTGTTTTTATAATCATCATATACGCAGTTGACATAAAACTTATACGATTGCCATCTGTAAGCTTCCCAATTTCTAGTGATACATTAATTGCCATATTTGTGATTTTCTTGAGTGTTCTACTTTAAAGGCTAAGCTAGCATGCGTGTCACTGTGTATGGAATACACATAATCCTCATGGGTTTTTGCATGCGCTATAGGGTATAATGCAAGCTGCCGTTGTAGGGAGTTTTATATCCCTGGCCTGGTATGTAAATTATTTTTTACCTCTCATTTGTAAAATATTTTACTTTAGGAGGTGAAATCTTCACAGCATTATAGTATCGCTAGTATCTTACTATTTATCAACAAAAATTCAAGAAATCTGATGAAAAGTTTTTGAAGGAGTACCAAAGCTAAATATTACCTTTAACTTGCATAAGTTTAATGTAATCTATTTCTTTTATTTTTAGAGCATATCTGCAGCATGTCTGTTTCTTGCTGCTAAAGTTGAGGAGCAGCCCCATAAGCTTGAGCATGTCATTCGAGTTGCCCATGCATGTCTGCACAGAGGGGAACCACCCCTTGATCCAAGGAGTAATGTGAGTATTGTCCAAGTTTTAATATTTTCATAATAATGATTCATGAAATCCATAAAGTAGGTGGAACTTAAAGAGAAGGTTGAGTTCTGGGAAAGGTGAAAAATTGTCAGTTCGGGAGAACATCATAGTAGAAAAGGATTGCTCCTCAATTGCCCTCATATTCAAAACATGGTGCGAAATAGCTCAAATGTTTGAGCCAACCTTTCATGTCACATGTGTGTGCAGTCCCATATATCCGTTTTTGTGTGCAGTGCATGTGTTTTTCAGCAAGATTGGGTAAATTTCTATCATTTTAATGATTCCAAAACCTGACTGCATATAGCAATTCTTATACAGACATGATCAAACTTTCCCAATTGCTTTGAGACAGCTTCTTTCACAATGTAATCGCATGACCAGAACTTAACTTTATCTTTATCTTTATTGAGAAAATGGATTGGTTATACAAAGCAAATTCCTTTAAAAAATACCAGAGAATGCATGTGCAATGTTCATGATGATGATTATGATGATAAATAAGATGGAGATGGAGAAGGAAAAGTTGCTAAAGATGATGAGAATGAAGATCGAGACTACAGTTCTGAGCATGATTATGTGTTATTTTCTCATTATTAGGCATATGCTCAGCAAGCTCAGGAGCTGGTTATCAATGAGAGCATCATACTCCAAACTCTTGGTGGGTATATTGGAATAAATTATTTAACATTTTCAGCAGAAGGATTTCAAGACAATTTTGAGTACTCATAGGCTTCATTTTGAGAAAGATGATTGTGAATTGTTATCTTGTGTCTTATGGTAAAGTTTATGCAGGCCAGTTACCTAAAAAGCAAAACCTTGATGAAAAATGAATACTTTGAAAGCAGTCACACATTTTCTTCCAAAACTATTTAGCAGGCTATATTGATTTTAATGAATAGGTGGTGATAGGTATGTTGGGCTTGTTGAAATATTTTTTTCATCTTTAGCAGAACTCAAGATTATCTTGAAATCTTCCCAAACATTTTGTCAGATTTCTTTGATTACTTTTACATATGATTTATAAAATTATTTTATATGCAGAACCCGGTACATGAATTTCAGCAACGTCTCTGTTTCTAATCATACATTGTTTGATCTTTTCAGGTTTCGAAGTAGGTGTTGTACATCCACACACACATGTTGTCAAGTGCACTCAGATGATAAGAGGTAAGTCATGATATGTCACCATGAGCATTAAAGTCAGGTGGAGAGGACTTTTCCCAAAGATATTCCAAACACAAATTCCATATCTTTAAATGATGATCCGTCTTTGAGACAGACTAATATTACAGCAAAAATATTGATTTACCTATGAAAAGTTGGAAGAGCTCAAAAAAGAGAGTCAGTAAAATTTCATGATGAAAACAAATGATACACCAGACCTCCTTTTGAAAACCCTTTTTAGACTTTTTTAGACTTTTAGACTTTTAGACCAAGTTATACTCCAATTCATGTTTTGTAATGAATATGCTTTTTAAAATGTTTTCAAGATTTAAAAATTGAAATTTTTAAGATTTCAGGATGATGAACAGCTTCTCTGATTTTTGAATAAATGTCCAACAATTCACAATTGTCTTGTAATTCCCAAAATTGTTCAATTTATTTGTGAAGATTCAGTAGGATTTTGTTTACCTTCTTTCGTGATCACAAAAGTTGCCACAGAATAAAAGCAAAGTTGTGGTCATAGTAAGATGAGCAGTTCCCATCATATTTTCACAGTGAAGTGAATTGCTAAAGGTGAAACTTTTTAAGAAAGATTGATTCTATAAATGCAACAAGTTTCACAGTTTGTTTTACAGATGTAAAAGATGGTATGCCAAAACAAAATACCTTTACTGGAAATACACCCTTGTTAATATCATGATTTGTGTGAAAGCAGAAAAAGAAGAACAGGATGGTGACAGTTTGAAATAAATCGAATAAGGAATAAGAAAGATATGGATGTTTGAAAAATTAGATCACTAAATTCATGCGAATCTCAAATTTGCAATTTGGTGCGTCTATTGTGACATATTGGCAGTCAACTCTCCCGTTTGTTGTACACTAAAACATCATCAATAATTCTATCAGGGCAGCACTCAAAATATGTTGTAGATAGCATATTATATTAGGTCCTCATAAAAGAAAAAATGTTGAAAAAAAATGACATTTTAGTCATTTTGTGTTTTGGAGCAAATGGGGAGATGTCCGCCACTACATGTACATCACAGTGACATTACCGATTCGGCCAATTTGAAATTCTCTATGTATAGTGACTACAACTTTCCAAAGTTCATACCTTTCTTCTTGTATGTCAAGATTTGCTCAAATTTTCACCAATCTCTTCTCTGATTTTTCCTCTTTCTTTCAGAACAACTTGCCATTAAGGTTGAATTTCCCTTTAACATATCAAAGGATAATCAGTTATCTGAAACTGTCTCATTTCTCCCTCCGCTATTTTATGGAAGATGTATGCTTAATTTGAGGAAAAACATTCTTAAAATGTAAAACAGTACCTTTGATAAGTTGTTGAGATTTATAGATATTCCATGAGTACATGTAATTTACTTTGCTGTAGAAGATTTTTGTGAAGGGAGTTAATAGTTATGTATCAAAATTAAAACATCTCATGTGTTAGTAGAAAAAAACCCACTAAAAATGTTTTATTGAATGTGAAGTTACTTTTATTTCTTTTACAGTTCAGTCATTGCAGGGAAAATTAATTCCCCTCTTGTTTTATATCATGATTACAAATATTATCACATATATGCAGAAGAAAACTTGTCTAAATTGGTGACAGCTGACAGGAATATAGGCAGTTTTCTGTACAAGTTTACATGATAATTCATTACCAGTAGTTACATTCACCATTACATTGAGAATTAAAAAAAAAAAATTCAATGCATTGGCTGCAGTAACATGGACTTTGTTTATCCCATGTGCTCTGCAAATGAATGTTCTGTGCCACATTACATTTTACATGCGACATGCGACTGGAAAGATTTTATTAAATTTTCAGTAACATTCAAATTGATATGAATTTTTGATAACATCTGATTAAAATGGCAACTTTTGCTTTTTGAGTTCATACACTATAAATTAGCAATAGATAAAATTCATAAGAATTATGCAAGCAACAGCGCCATAATAGCGTGCTGTATTGACAAAAGTTATGAGTGCATAGGTTAAACTCTGTCCTAATTTCCCTAAATTACCACTTGATCCATTCCCAGATTAGTTCCAATCTGTTATCATGCATGAATGTGATCTGCATCTTACAACTTATGAGAAATTGCTAGATTTTGTATGCATTTAAGTGTCTTTTGTATAGTATATAAAGGACAATTTGTGCATATTCCTCAAAAGTTGATTCTTACCGCCAATAGAATGATGAATAGATTAATTGCAAAATGGCAGTCTTATATGACTGAGAGATTCAGGTCACATTCGTGTTATTTTCAGCTATGGCTTAGCAGTCAATATACATTTTTCTAATCGTCTCCTGTTTCCCTGTCTGTCCCCCAATTTCATGGGTGATGTGTTTCTACACCTGTCTCTCCGTCTGCACCGCCTCTGCTCCTCCTGGGCTCGGGCATTTGCGGACGCTGGTCTTGGTGTTGGCACCCCCATCCATCGACCCTCTGCTCACCCATTTATGACGGAGTAGCCAGCAAGGACCTGTCGCAGAGCTCCTATTTCTTAGCGACCAACAGGTTGGCTGCCCTAATTGCCTCTGATTGTCAGTAAAATATTGTTGAAAGAAACCCTTGTTTGTATCAGAAAAGTGAATAAACATTGAAATAGCACAGATTAAGAGTCAAATCTATTTCATGGACTCAAGACTTGGCTCATAGCAGAGTTCAGCATTTGCGAATACGCCCAATATCAGCTTTGACTGCCTGTAATTTATCGTTGAATACTCCCTCATCATATCATTTTCATAGTTTGGGGTAAAGATAACACAAAATCCAAAGAAAACAGCCGGCATGTAGGCTATGCTAATGCTGGATTTCTGCTTTGAGCTGTGGTAATTGAGTTGATGTTAAAACTCTTGCATACAAATTTAGAGGTCAGGTAAGTTAATAACAATCATTCTAAAATTTGTATCTGTTGCGTTGTAAGTGTACTGAGCATATATGTTCTGATCTACTGAGAGCACTTTGGTATATATGGTAGTAAGCTTTCATAGGATGGGTAAATTAAACTAGGAATGCTTCATATTATTGACATATTGAATCAAATAATGTAGTGGGAGAAGTTTTACAAATAGATTTTATAAGATTCCCAAATACATTTCTAATTAATAAACAAATTTCTTTTTCTGCTGTATCTCGCCTTTTTTTCCAGGTACCTAATGGAACGCATTCAACGACCATCGGAGAATAAATCATGAGAAACCACATACAATATTACAATCATTTTCAAAAATCCTTTCTACTCTAATGTTAAACTTGTTTTTATCATCACTCAAGATCTCATTTTTAAGTGCAGTTACAGAGAAAAGAAAGGAGAATGATAGTGTATAATTGAAAGCCAGTTTGTTAAATTGAAAAAAAAAGATTTCTGAAGGTTGAGGGAAATTGATGCAAAAAATTAGTACCCCCACCAAAAAATGATGATAATCAGCTACCACTGAGGGATCCAACAAATTAACTGTAATGAGGACTTATTACCAGGTTTTTATTGGCTGTTTTTTCATGTGCAGCTTTATTTGATATCATTCTAAAATAGATGAAAATACCTTGTGCCTAGCAGCATATACATTTGTGGGTCCTTTGAGAAGGTGCTCAAATGGTGGAAAAGAATTATTGCTAATTTGATAATTATTTAAATGGAGTCTAGTGTATTCTTGTTGGGGGCATTAAGTTTGCAGAATGTTGAAAAATGAAGCCAAAGCAAAGGTGGTAATGACTATACTTGCACATAGTACCAAAGTGCTCTCATATAAAAAGGGATGTATGCTTTCATTCTCTTAGATCCTTGTGGTGATTTAGTCATTAATGTAACATCAAATATTTTGTGTCCTTGCTTTGACAGCCTTCACTTGACCACATTCTGCCTGAAGTACAAGCCTACCGTAGTAGCCTGTGTTTGCATTCACCTTGCCTGTAAATGGACCCAGTGGACGGTAAGGATCAATATCTTTTTGACGTAGTTTTGAGAAGTTTCATCAAAGCCAAATAACATTTTAAGAATGAAATTTAATTTTCTAGGGTGACTGGACTTGCCTTGTGTGTTTAGCATCCTTTATGAAGAGGACAATGGTGGGTCAGTGTTCCGTTATTAGATTTTTATACTCCCCCCCCCCCCCCCCCCCCCCCCCCCCCCACCACCACCAAAGAACGAGCCGTAGGCATTATGCAGAGCTGCCAGCCTTTCACTTTAAAAAAGGGATTTTTTTTTTTTTAGTTTAAAAAAACATTTTGGGGGGAAAACAGGATTTTCAGCACTGTACTGCAAAAGTGGAAATTTTCACACAATTAATTATTCGCGCTCTGCCGAGTAAGGTGAATTTCATGTGTTTTTAATTTCCCAGAAGCGCTATAGTATAGGCTCATGAACGGTGAAAGGATACTTAAACAAAAATATTCTCATGTTTTTATTTTCGCACAAATCTCATGATGCGCAAAAAATTTCCACACTGCGAAATATTCAACAGTAGTGCAATATGGCATTTTTATACCTCCGCCCACCGAAGGTGGCGCCGGAGGCATTATTTTTCGTCCGTCCCGCTTTCTTGTTCTAGCGATAAGTCAAGGACCACATAAGGTATGAACTTCAAACTTGGTGTATGTATCACCATAGGAAGACGATCTGATTAGATTTTGGGGTACGTAGTTCAAGGGTACGTAGTTCAAAGGTCAAGGTCACAGAGGCCAATTTCTGAAATTTCAGCTGTTAGCTTCGTTCTTGCGATAATTCGAGCCATTTGAGGTATGAACTACAAACTTGGTGCTAGTATGTACCACCATAGGAAGAGGATCTGATTAGATTTCGGGGTACGTAGGTCAAAGGTCAAAGGTCAATTTCCGAAATTGCAGGTGTTGGCCTTGTTAACGCGATATCTCAAGAAGCATTTGAGGTATGAACTACAAACTCTGAACTACAAACTTGCTATCACCATAGAAAGATCTATTTAGATATGTAGGTCAATGGTCAAAGGTCATGAAGGTCATTTCTGAAATTGCTGGTTTTAGCCTTAACTCAAACATTTGATCCTTGAACTAGTATGAATCACCATAATGAGACAAACTGATTAGATTTTTGTTCACATAGGTCAAAGGTGACAGGTCATAGAGGTCATGACCTGGCAGGTGTATGTGAAATTAATGTTTTTTTACCTTTGTTATCACCATCTCAGCTATTTTGTATTCATGACTAGGGGGAGATAAAGTTATCAGACTTTTGGATATAAGGTGTAAGGTCCAATGCCAAAGAGGTCAATTAACGTGTAATTAGAGGCTTTTTATTCTGGTTTACCTATGTTATCACCATATCTCAACTATTTTTTCCCAAATATCCTGCTTTAGCTACAACTTTTAATTCACAACTATCTTGCTTCCAACACTGTATGAAACAATGGTTCTCCTTCAAATGGATATACATGTTGAACTTCTCATCTATTTATTCTTGTTATAAGCTGCCGCTTTCTAGCACTTCTCCAGTAGCTTGTCTGGGAATTTCATTTGATAGCACAAGATCTTTCTTGCTAGACTTTGAACTTGTTTGGGTAGTAGAGCGATGGTAATTTCAGCTCCAAACAAAGTCTGACTCGTCAGATGTGTCTGCCATAGCCTTAGGTGTGTAGGCATGGCAGGCAGACATTTTAATATGGGTACGCTTGTCCCCATGCTCACTAATTTCATGAAAACATCAGCCAGAATTATCTTGCAATTTTTATGCCTCTGTCCAGCGAAGGTATATCACCATAGGAAGACGATCTGATTAGAGTTTGGGGTTCGTAGGTCAAACGATTCATCTCGTTTACGTTTGTTATCACCATATCTCAACTATTTTGTATTCATGACTAGGAGGAGATAAAGTGATCAGACTTTTGGGTTATAAGGTGTAAGGTCAAATGTCAAAGAGGTCAATTAACATGTAATTAGAGGCTTTTTATTCTGGTTATCACAATATTTCAAGAACAGTTTGAGCCATCAACTGAATTTAGGCAGAGGCATATAGGAGACGCAGTCGCATTCATCTTGTTTTTCTTGCACTGGGGTTAGTTTGCAAAATCTTATTGCACTGCATGTTCCAAATATGCTAAGATTATCGATTAATCAAAAAAATTACGTACCGCCGTGAAAAAGAAGAAGAAAACTAGTGACAGGACGCGAATTTTCACATGTGGGACGTACATCGAGAATACAAAAATTTGCACTATGAAAGTCATGTTTCGAAGCAATTACAAATCAGATTTATTTGCTGTATACTTGGGTTTGAAATGTTTTCTTCCTTTTCATGACGATGATGCCATTGTTCGCCAATAATCATAAATCCACAGTGGTAAATAATCCACAAAAATGCATACCCGAAGACAGTAAATAATCAACCGCTTTTTGTAAACGAACATTGCGTGTACATATATATGTATAAGCACAACATGTGTAGTGTGCACAAAACATGCTATCCATGCATATATGGGTCATCAAATGCGTACGTATTTCAGTGGTGTGCGTGCAGCTGCAGATGTGGTAGGAATTGCCATAGGGAATCGCACACACAACATAATAGCACAACAATCCACTGTCGATGCGCACTCGCAGCCAGCTATGTTTGCACAGCCATAATTGGAGCATTCACAAAACGAATTTTAGCACAGCAAATCGTACAGACCTTTTCCCCCCTATAAAAATGTATTAATACGTTAAATGTACTAGTTGGCAGCTCTGATTATGCACTCATGTTGTCCATCTGTTCATCTGTTCCCAGCTCTCTTGTTGTAACGATATCTAAAGAACCATTTGGGGTACATGAAGTTAAAGCTTGGTGCTAGTATGTATCTGGGCTATCTGTTATCTGTCCATCCTGCTTTCTCGTAACGATATCTAAAGAACCATGTGGGGTATGCAGTTTAAACTTGTGCTTGTATGTATGTATCTGGGCTGTCTGTTCATCTGTCTGTCCCTCTGTCTCATGATCATGTATCAGAATTTGGGGTAAATTAGGTCAGAGGTCACGTTTCCATGAAACTTAAGGCTTTTAGCCTCGTTAGCACAATATCGCAAGAACCATTTGAACTATGAATTTCAAACTTAGTATTAGTGCATCACCATAGTGAGACAAACTGATTAGATTTGGAATCAAGTAGGTCAAAATAATGTTGTAAATGATCACAAAATTGGGGACTGGTTCAATCCTTTTTTGTGAAATTGGACAAGAAGTGCCGATCACCGATCAAGTCGTGTTACCCATTGATTAGATGGGTGTGTAGACCTGCATGATATGAGCAAAGTAACAAATAATTGAGTAACAATGAAAAGCACAACTGAAATGAAATTGCATAATATGATGCACATAGATCGGGACAAGCAGCTCAATTTTTTGTTCTCTATATTTGCTCATTACTCGGCTGTAAAACATCTAAAAAATTGTTTGGTGGATATTATTTATTTGTAGTGTCAAACATTCAATGTAAGTTGCATCTAGTTCGGTGGGATTTTCCATAATTTCCAGAAATGAAGATTACCTTTGACTGCAAAGGGCAGTTGCAGCAATTAAGTGAACAAAACATGGAATGTACAAGTGACCTCTGTAACGTGATGGTGACCATGATGTGAATGTTTTTACATAATAGATTCCCAAGTCCAATGATGGCAAAGGATGGTGGGAGTACGTTGATCCATCGGTCAAAGAGGAACATCTTGATGGTAAGTCACATTTAAACCATCTCTAATCTGAATGAGAGCTGCTCTTCCCAACATCTCACCAGATTGTACAGCAAACTGTTGATATTTTATTTATTATTGTGGTATAGGGCAAAAGAAGTCTTATTTTTATGTCACAGGCTTTGGTTAGATGCATAATCAAAATCAAGGCATTATTTCAGGATTTCAGGAGCACAGGATATATGCACATCTTTTCTTTTTTTTAGGCGAATTCCCCTTAATCATGTTGAAGAAGTGAACTATAAAAGTTTGGTTTTTCAAACATTGTAGAGACGGTTAGCAAAATAAGACAAAAAGGTATATATTTGAGCTGCAAGACAAATGTGCCATATTTCTTACATTTAAAAAAAAAATGTTTTTCAGTAATTTTAATCAATTTTCCCCTCCTGTCCTTTTGATAACTACATTGTAAATGTTAAATCAATGTTTTTTAATGTTTAAAATAAACATATGGTTTTGCTTAATCATTGAATAAAACTTTGGGGGAAAAAATCAATTGTACAGTGCGTTCCCCCCCCCCCCCCAAAAAAAAAAAAAAAAAAAATCATTTTGTTTCTAAAGGCTGTTTAACTTTTTGTTAACTGCTCTGGCTCAACTTTGTTCGATTACATTTTCTTTTCTTTTTCATACAGTTTTTCAATTGGTTAGGAATATGTGCAATTTTCTTTCTACAGAATTGACAAGGGAGTTTCTTTATATCATTGACCGATGCCCTGCTCGTCTAAAGAAGAGGATCATGGGCTATAACAAGGTAAGTTTTATATCAACGTTTCATATTTCAAGGAAAGTCAACTGTAACCCTTTGAACCCGAAAGGCGGCTTTTCCGGCCGCGCCGAGTAACTAAAATATCCCGAAAGGCCGGTTTACCGTCCACAAATCATGTGACACTATTTTAGCTCAGCTTGAAAGTTTGTGTGACTCCATCATTGATCAAGTGATTAGTTCTGTCATTGTCCGTCATTGACATTGCAGGCATAATTTTCTTGAGTTTTGATCGAAGAAAAAGTGGAAAAATCCGGGGAAAATGACAAGAAAAACGTACACAGCCAATGAGGCTCGTGCAATACTACTGGGAGATTCAGCGGAAGACATTGATTATCATAGATATGTCCCCTGAAAAGGATTGCTCTTCAAATGCCCTCACATTCAAAATGACAAGAAACAGCTGAAATGTTTGGGCCGAACATTTGTGTATCGTCCCATATACATATTTCTGTGTGCAGTGCATGTGAATCTCAGCAGGATTGAGTCGATTTGTTATCATTTTGGTGATTGCAACACCTTATAGCATGCACCAATTCTTTTGTGCTATATAATCAATCTTTTCCAATTGCTTTGAGACAGTTTCTTTCAGAATTCATTATCATGACTAGAACTCAACTTTATCTTTAAGTTTTAAACAAAATTCAAAGAAATAGATTAACTTTGGTTTGAGCTACATGTTTGAAAGTTGGCATGACGAAATATGTAAAAAATCTCCAATTGCCGATTTGGGTGAATGATTGATTTCGTGCACTCTTCTGCATTTGACGGATTTTGTTCAAATTTTGCATGAAGGGGTCTCTTGGTGCAATCTAGAAACCTATAGATTTTGATCATGCTACCTCCAGTGGTCCGTCTTTTATAGGGTCAAAGGTCATATTTTGATAGATGTGTTGTGTGCACTCTTTTGTGCGCTCTGGCGGTCACATTTCTCAACGGATTTCATTCAAATTTTGCATGAGGGTGTCTCTTGGTGTAATCTAAAAAGCTATAATTTTTTGTGATGCTGCAACCAGTGTCCCGTCTTTTATAGGGTCAAAAGTCATACCTCAGGGGATGGCATGATTGCACTCTGCAGGCCACATTTCTTAATGGATTTCTTGCAAATTTTGTATAGAGATTTATCTCGGTATAATCTACACTTTTCTTTTTGGTGATGCTGCCCTCATTGTTCCGTCCTCTATAGGGTCAAAGGTCATTTGTCCATTTCGTGCACTCTTACTTCTGCTCTTACTTCTGAGTAGTTTTTGGAGTACGTAGGTCAAAGGTCACACTTTCTGAAATATCAGGTGTTAGCTCCGTTCTCATAACTCAAGAACCATTTGAGGTATGAATTTCAACTTGGTGCTATTATGTATCGCCATAGAAAGACGATCTGATTTTGGGGTACGTAGGTCAAAGGTCAAAGGTCACAGATGTCAATTTCTGAAATTGCAGGTATTAGCGTCATTAATGCAATATCTCAAAATATTTGAGGTATGAATGAGTAGATTTTGTGGTAGGTAGGTTGAAGGTCAAAGGTCATGGATGTCATTTTCCATGATATTTCAGGTTTTTGCACTGGTACACTTTCTTGAGCTCAATTTGAGCCATTATCTTCAAACATGGAACTAGTATGCATCGCCATAGTGAGACGAAATATTGTTAGATTTTTGTTTACGTCTAGATCAAAGATGACATATCGTAGAGGTCATTATATGTTAAATTTTGTTTTTTTAGCTTTGTTATTAGCATATCTCAACTATTTTGTGTTCATGACTAGGAGGAGATAAAGGGATCAGACTATTGGGTTAAAAGATATAATGTCAAATGTCAAAGAGGCCAGTTAACATGTAATTGTAGGATTTTTATTTTGGTTCTTACATTATTTCAAGAACAGTTTGAGCCAACAACTGAATGTAGACGGAGGCATATAAGAGACGCAGTCGCATTCATCTTGTTGTATTTGGCTTATGCCATTGAATGTGTGTAAGAAATTATGTATTTCTTCTTTTTACTAGACTGTTAACACTGCCAAAGATGCCAAGCGACCAAGAACAGAAGGCCAGTCCAGTACCGACAGTTCTCAACAACCAGGTAGCTCCACCCAGGGTGTTGACAGCAAGGCATTTGACTTTGATTCAAAGCCAGCCACAGGCTTTGATACATGTATTTACTCTGACAGTGAAGATTCAAATAAGTGTGAGGAACCCGCCACTCAAAAGAGTGATAAGAAAGTCAGAGTAACTATTGAAGAATACAAGCGCAAAGATAGAGAACGTAAAGAAAAGGATATACTTGCAAAGCAACAGCAACTTTCTTCTGCTGGGGATAAGACTGACGTTGGTGGATTAGGTGGTAGCAGGGCTTTACCAAAAGATGTAGTTAAACAGGGGCCAAAGCTTTTACCTGGTAATATTGAAAATATCATTAGTTCAAAAGAAAAAGCTCCCCATGGGCTAGAGAAGTTATCCTCTGGACAAGAGCGTGTTCACCCATCTCATGAAAGATCACACACAGGTCATGACAGAATACCCCATAATCATGAAAAAAGGCCTTCCCATGACAAACATCTACCAGGGTCCAAGAGAAATGTACCACCTCATGATAAGATGCATTCAGGGCATACAAGAGGACCATCTGGGCCTGAGAGGTTATCAAGTGAAAGAAGTTCTGGACTGGAGAAGCCTCCTGTCAGACCACTTATTCCAGACCAGACTTCTTCAAGCCTTGGGGTCAGACCACAGGAAAAGGCTGCCGCTTCAGCCCTGGGATTGATTAAACAGTCTGGAAGTGTGAAAAAGATGGAGCAAAGGAGACCAGACCTTCATGTACCTGCATCTGCAGGAAGTAGTAAAGAAGCTCCCTCTATGCTGACTGAAAGGACGTTGCCAAGTAGTTCAAAGGATTTCTTGAGAAAAGAGCATGGGCAAAGAAGTTATGCTCAGGCAGTTAAAGCAGAGAAGGTTGAAAAGGAACACAGCAAGCATAGATCCCAACAACCTCACATCCAGCATTCAGACAAAACTGTCAAACACAGAAAGCCTGAACCACCAAAGGAATCCCTTCGTGTAATGAAAGAAGACCCGGAACCAGAACATGCCACTCAGGAAACTTTAGATCTATTTAATCAAATAAGTGCGGAAATCATGAAAGATATTGAAAATGAAACCACAAGTCCATTTGATCCCCCTGTCGTTAATCCTGTGCCTATATTAGACATTACAAAGAAGGAACCAAGGATAGCAGAAGACGTGATGTTAAAAGACAAATTGCAAGTACCCCCTTCTGTCCAAACTTCTCTCCCAACTTCTGTCAAACCTATTGAAAAGGGGCCCCAGGAGTCTGAAAGTGAAGAGCCCATTGCCGATGTGGTTTCTCCTTTTGATGCCATTCTTGAGGAAAGAAAAGATCATCACGAAAGCAAAAGGGAAAGGAGAGAAGATAGGGAAAGAAGGAGAGAAGGTCATAAGTCAAAGAAAGAGGACAAAAGGCATAAATCCCACAAGCATCGTCATCGCTCACCTGGTTCTTCTCATAAACATGGATATGAAAATGATATTGGTGAAGGCAGTGGTGACATGGCGCCACCTAAGAAGCAAAGGCTAGAACAAGCAGGTTCTCCACACACTGTCCTGACGACCTCTCAAGGTATTAAATTAAAGATAAAAGGTTTAGGTAACTCCTTTAACAATGGCAGTGACCATGGAAAAGACACTGAGAAGATGACAAATGCTAACTGTGATTCTCCAGGCAGTGTTTCACTCAAACTGAACTTGAGCAAATTAAGTTCTTCTCGAGAAGAACCGGTGAAGGAGAGGGACAGCAATCACCACCACCATCATCACAGATCACACCATAAACACAAATCCCGGCATCATCGTGGCAAAGATGGCCACCGCAAGCACTCCCGCAGCCCTGGGCGGTCCAGTGCTTCGGATGCATCACCTGCCATCTCCCCATCCAAGAGGAGGCCTGTGGAGACTTACGAGGCGACTCCATCCACCGTTCACAATCAATCATTACTTGATCTGCCCATGCCACCTAGCATTTCCAAAACCTCATCTCGGCATGCCTCACCAATCACCAAGCATGGTAAGCGGAAACGAGAGTCCAATCCCCCCTTGCCAGGTGAGGATGTCCCACCACCCCCTCCTCCACCCCAATCCAATTACATGTTGTCAACTGGTTCCAGCTTGCCACCTATGCAGTTTTCCACCATTGATGCTTCTGCATTGTATGAAAATTTCCAACCCCCCTTACCAAGTGGAAGACCAAGGGATCAAAGGCCTCCGCCCCCTCCTCCGAATCAACCACCCCAAAGAAGACCTCCTCTTCCACCCTGAACTGAATCTGGCCAAACTAGCATTAATTATGCTGAAGACATTTATTTTTTTATTCAAGTTGAAGAGGAAGGAAGATTGGTTGAGAGGTGCTGTGATGTCAAACCAGACCATTTCCCTCGAATTTTTATGAATCACCAATTGGACTGTGCACTCACCTTTATTTGAGGTTGCACTGCCAATCTTGCAAAAATGTTAAGGGCATCGCCGTCTGTACACCTAAGAATGAGCGTTGCAGTGCTGAAGACCAGTCTGATGATACGCAAAGCAGAACGTTATGTCAATATTCAAGCAGATTTCCTTTGTGGGCGTTTTCATTTTGAATTTACGTGCTGCTCAATGCATTTGGATAAAATTTGTTGCTTTATTCCTCCCCTTTCAAAATTCTTGAAGTGGATGCAGCAAAAGTCTGTTCTCTCTGTTGATATTTATTGAAGTACAGTACTCTTGAAAAATACCGCTTCTGGTCATCTGTGATTACCATCAGCTTTTGGTACAGCATCTTAATCTTTATTGATGCTTGACTCATATTATTCGAGAGAATCTTCAAAAAGAAAAGTTCAGAAATGTAGTAGTGATTAAAAAAAGATCACAAAGAAGCATGTACATATTTTGTATTGTGCATTGTAAAAATTCAATTGGTTTGGTTGTAATGTATATGCAAAAAGTTCATGCTTTCATTAGACTGATAAAGAAATAAAGAACGAAAGTAGTTGTGTAAAAAAAATTGAGGAAAAAAATAGGAAAAAGGAGTTGTATAAGAAATATTTTAATTCAGATACAAAGAGTGTCAAAATATTGTATAGAGAAGAAATGAAATAGTATCTGAGGCTTATGTTTTTGTATAATATGTAAACTAAGCATGGAGAAGATTAAGACTGTAGGAATATGCTCAGGAAAAAGAAGTTAATCTAACTCTACCTGTACAGAGAATGAAGAAATTACTTAAAAACTTGCTTGGTTATTGGGACGAATCTGTAACACCAAGAATATCAAGCTGTCTGAGATGCGTTATTGGACATTATTTACTGGATTTGGTTTAGTGTATATGCAGTCATATTATTCATACTAAGAAGAAAAATGGTGAACTCGTAGGAAAAGTACTCCTTTCTACTCTTTAAAGTTTATCCATGGCTTTAAGAAAGTAATAATAGGCAAAATACATGTAGTCTTCATCTACCTTCCTTTATCTTATATACATGTATTGTGTAATGTTGCATATATAGGCACATCATGAAGTGATGAATCATGTAAGGATGGACTTTTCAATGGATAAGTTTAAGAGAAGGTCACTCTTCATCAAGGTTTATGCTGTGTTTTGTGTCTTGTATAAAGAGCAATGTTTCCATTTGCATATAAAGAGCCACCATAAACAACATTATTTCTTAATGTCCAATTAATTTCAAGCTTTTATTCATGAATGTTTTGATATCCGTCTTGTAGAAGTTTTTGTTTCTGTATAGGAGCCATGATCTACTGTCAGTATAGGAATTTATGTTATGTGTCCTCTGTTGCGCAATTAAGGGTATGTAATGTGCATGTACAACATTTTTGTCTCCTGCTAATCTTCATGGTGAATAAAGTAGTCACCAAATTTGAATATTGATTTTATAAAAATGAATGGAAGTTTCCCTTTAATTTGGCATTCAAGTTGTATGTCAGAAAAGAGTTGGATATAGAGATGATGTTGAAACTATTAAACAGCATGGTTATGAAATATGCTTTGGAGAAACGACAGAAGAGATTAAAAGTTATTTTATAGTTGCACAACTGCCAGTGATTAAACATGTACATGTACATGTGTATGTGAAAATCCGCAAGCAGAATTATTTTGAGAATTCTTTTAAACTGCATCAAGGAGAGTGTTTTTTCTTTACTTTTTGTTTTATATCATTATGTGCTCATGCTTAATATGTACATGTATTTGGTGAACATTTACATTTGCTGTTGGAAAGATTCCTTTTAATTGCCACTATAGGATGTGTTTTTGAAGCAAGAGAAAGATGAGAAATTTCAGTTATTACTTTTTTTTTGTTAGGCCTATTTGTTTATGTTTTAATGCAAGCAGTGATAATGATTTGGGCCAAGAAAAGTTTCCTTCAGATCTGTGTGTGACATTTACTTAAAGGGACATTTGAATGGAAGCTAGTGTATTGCCCAGCTGATTTTAGATTTTTCATATTATACTTTAATTTTGTTCCTATTGTCATTTAATTTCTTGCTAATTTGTAGTCATTCTTGTTTATGTTCATTGACAAATCATTTGAATATGAACAGAAATAAAAAAAAACATTTTAAAAGGAAATGGAAACCAAGTATTCCAATCTATTCATGTTTGCCAAATATTCAGCTTCTCTTTACATATACATGTAGTTACAGACAGACATTTGAAATTTTTTTGCAGGAATATAGTTTCAGGGTCTGGTTCTGAATACATTACAGTCATTTCAAATTCAATCAGGTTTTTGTAACATCTATGATAGGGCAAGTCTAAGGTACATGTATATGCCATTTTGTATCTCCTATGTTATGAAGTTTCATCAAAGAAAGTTGTGAAACAGCATAATCACTGAAGTCTATGGAAACGGCAGAGAGAAAAAAGAAGTGGAGAGTACCATTTTCCTTTATATTTTGTTTGATCCAGCATCGGTGGAACACAAAAATTCGGTCCACTAAGTTGGTAGGTAACATGGGACAGAAGACCTTTGACTTGCCCATTACAAAATTTCATTTACAGTGATTGCTTGACCTTTGTTTTGTTTGATCCAATCTCGAGAAGAGCTATCGGTGGAACACAAAAATTCGGTTCACTAAGTTCATAGGTAACATCAGCAGAAAACCTATGACTTACAAAATTTAATTTTACAGTGATTGCTTGATCATTTGATTGGCTGTTCGTTGATGTAATTTGTTGATTAATGAATTAGTTAGTTGGTTGATTAATTAGTCGTTTGATTGATTGATGAATTGGTTGGTTGATTGTTGGTTTAGTGGTTAACTGTTAGATTTAAGTTCAGTAGGTACATGTAGATTCATTAATTGGTTGGTTGATAATTTATATCGAATTAATGATTAGTTCAGAAGATTGGTTGGTTGGGTAATTAGCTGGTTGAATGATAACGTGAATGGTTCAAGGTTTGTTGATGGGCGAGACCGATAATGTTGGTCTTGTGGGCCTCATGACAATCTTTCTAATTGTTCACCAGACTGACCTTGCCAGTCTCATGGGTTGTCTTGAATTGGTGAATGAAATAATAAATTAATCAAATTAATAGTTTATTGAATGGATGATCAATTGGATATTGATTAGTTGAATCATTAATTGCTTGATTTTAATTGGTAGATCGATTAGCTAGTTCAGTGTTATGGTGATTGACTAAGGATACAACAAATTAGGCGAATTAAACCATCTAAATCGGGTCGACCACAAGAGTTTATGCATTCTAACTGGTTATTTCAGGAAAATTGTAAGCATAATGTACCCCTGACCTCTTTAATCATTTCTTTTTCACTTTTAATAAGAGAGGTTAACTCGTTTTCTATACCGTATATACTGAAAGAAACTTCACTCGCCTGAGGAGAACAGACTATTAATACCTCAGTCACACCGCCAAACCGACCTATAGCTCGTGATGTTGGACTTCACGGTAATGTGAAGTTTTGTTCAGTCCTTTAATAGACCGGTTCGGTAATGTATTCAAATTTATGGACATTTCTTCTCTGAGCACTTAGTGACGAGCTATTCCATTAAAGTGACAGTAAACTGAAGCTCCTAATGGCGCCATTTTAAACAGGATCTAAAAAATGTTGTGCCTTTCATTTTCCCATCATGCCCCATTCTAGTTTGTCGAAGCTTAGAATGTACCTGAAGGTAATTTTCCACATTTGCAAAGTCAAAAATAATACATGTAATTTGGAATATAAAATGTGCATATTATCCAAACAAGCTGTTTGGTCAAAATTCAAAATAAAGTGCAATTAATTTTGAAATTATAATCTTAACTGAGATGGCGCTGTTCAAGTTTTCCAGTTCAATGTCACTTTAACATGCTCTTTATAAATGAGCCTATGCTTGGAATCCAGTTTGTATATACATTACCTGTTGCTATGTCCAGCAAGCTTTCAGGTTGTCAAGAACAACCTTTGTTTGAAAGGTAATGTATGTATAAAATTTGAATACATTGTCGGTTTAGCATAAGATTGAGAGTAAACACATGTATGGACTATATGGAAGGGTTGTTTGCATAATATTTTTCTTCATTAATGAGATTTCTTTTTTCCGAAGAGCAGATCGAGCAAAGAGTGAGCGGGAAAAAGTTCCTTGTGGATATAGGGGAAGATCATTATGTAACATTGCAATCTGAAATACACCTACCTGATATAATGGCTTGTTAAAGGGCAATCCAACCTTGGTAATAAGATGATTTGTGTGAAAGCAGAAAAATAAGAAAAAAACCCAGAATGGTGGGAGTTTGAAAGAAGTACAAGGAATAAGAAAGTTATGGATGTTTGAAATTGAGATCACTACATCTACGCGAATCTCAAATTGGAAATTTGGTGAGTCGATTGTGACATACACACGGGCCGCGGAACCGGGGGCTGTAGCCCCTCCCCACACACTTTTTTGAATAGACACGTTTATAAAATCTCGGAAAAAGGGTTCGAAAATTGTCATTAATGAGTGAAATCAGATCAGCCTCTCCCCCCCCCCCCCCCTCCCCTCCCAACCCACTTTCAAAAATGCTCCGCGGCCCCTGAAACATGTACTTGTGGACAACTCCCCGCCTCCTGTTTGTCGGACACAACAATATTCGATTAATTTGCGTTTTTTCCGAAGCACCTTTACCTTCGGGGCAGTACTCAAAATAACATTGGAGATAGCATATTATTATGTAGGTCCTTATGAAATTAACAGATCCTACTGAGTAAAACATTTTGAGAAAAATTACATTTTAGTCATTTTGTGTGTTGGAGCGAATGGGGGAGTTGTCCACAACTACATAACAGTGACATTAGCTATTCGGCCAATTTGAAATTCCCATAACTTTCTTATTGCTTGTCCGATTTCGTCACACTTTCACCACAAAATGAATCTTTTCTCTGATTTTTCTTTCAAAGCAACTTGCCATTAAAGTAGGATTTCCCTTTAACGAAACACAGACAGAAAATACAAGTTCATCTCAGACGAATATAGCGATATGAGATGGCCTACATCAGCTCTTCAGTGTGGTCTTCCACGTTAGTCCTTGGACCGGATGAAATTTAGGAATAAAACAAAATTCTCGTAATGAAAATATGACAAACAAGTTGTGATATGGTTTCATAGCAATCATTTTACTATTTTTGTTGTCGCTTAATTTAAAAAGTGATGTAAGGTGAAATGATATTTACAGATCGACATGCATGACATAAACTGGCTTAATGTCATCAAATTGTGACAATAATTTGATATTACGCCACAATTTTAAATGTTTCATGCCAACCTCTTAGCTATAATAGGTAGACCTATAATTATGTCAAATACACCTAATAAATTTGAAATTAAGTAGAGGCCTATATCAAAACACACTGCCAATCAAAGAAAATCTAATGAGGCTCCATAAAGAATAGCAATAAACTCGCATCAAAATAATGCAAAACAGTAGCATTGTCATTTGCTGGGGAAGGGAAACCTCCCAAAGTCACTTTGAATGGGGGAGGCGGTAGAAACTATTAAATTAGAATATTTTTTTTTTAAATATCTCCAAAGCACTCCCGCCTGCCAACCAGAATATTTCCTATATATATCAGTGGGCCGGGGTTCACAGGGTTGTATTTAGGGGGCACGTACTCCTGTGACCCTGAACCCGCCACTCCAACATGAAAGTAATGTGCTTAATGCAACACACTGTTTTATCCTCACCGTTTTGTAGAAGGGAATATATCCATATTGTTTTATTAAAACAAATTTGAATGAGTATAGTGAGAGTTTTGAAGAATTAGAAGCAGAAAGAAGAACCTACACTCGTTTTATTTACGTTTCAGGCATGCACTTTTATTGCATGCATTGTATGTATTGCATGTTTCTTCTTTCTACTTGCTCTTATTGGCTTTTGCTAAACAGTCGGGTAACGTCGCGTCGCGTTGGTAGAAATTTTCGAACATTTTTCAGGAAGGTGTCTTCAAGGGGACAAATTGAAAAAGAGTCCATCTCAGTATGATTTTTCCCGTTTTCAGGCTAAAAACGACAAACAAGGGAATAAAGAAAACAATTGAAGGATAATGCAAAGAAAAACATGAACTATAAAGAGAGAATAGAAGGGTAGGAAGGATGGAAGAAAATATGATGAAAGGAAACAAAGAATGCAACAAAAGTAAAAATAAGTGGATAAAAACAAAGAATAACATAAAGAAAGATAGAGACATAAATGATAGAAGGATAAAGATATTAAGAGTAACATAAGGAAAGATAGAAGAAAAGATGATAATTTGAATAAAGGAATAACATAACGAAAGAAAAGATGAAAGGAAAACAAAATGATAGGATAAAAGCAAAGAATGTTTTAAGGAAAGTAAGTAAAGATGGGAAGCAGAAAATGATTTTAAAAAGAATAATATGAAAGATAGAGAGAGAAATAATAGGATAAAAAAAGTTTAACTTATATAAAGAAAGACAGAGAGAGAAATGATAGAATGGGGGTCTGAGCCAAAAGTCCTGTCAATGCGACGGGACGGAATTCAATAGGATTTTTTCTCCTTACAAGAAAATAAGAAATGCTACCTGCTGCATACCTTTACTTATGTAATAAGTTTACACTGAAGAACAATTCCACTACAAACACAAGAATGATCGTAATTCCGTTTCCATGGTAGCAACATTTTTTGTTAGCGCGACGGGACGGAACGATAGAATGGCGAAATTTTGTAAGACAGATTCAAAGTAAAATTCTATCGAAGTTAAAATTGAAGACTAGCTACGTATCCTGATTTTTTATTAGTATGATAGAGAAAATGACATTCAACCATGAAGCTAAGATTTTGGCCCAATCAATTTTTTTAAATTTGAAAATTGATGAATGGGTGTCGCGCGACGGGACGGAAACTTTTGCACCATGTACAAAATGAATGGGGATTTCCAATTCTTTAAAAAATATTGTCCAACTGTACTTTTTTCTTTTAAACTATGGTAGAACTACAATGTTAAGGCACAGGGAAGTGGCAAGATTTATTGTTAATTCAAATTAAAGAGATAAAATCACTAGAGAGGATGGACACTTTTGCACCATGTACAAAACAAATGGGGATTTTGAAAAGAAATTTTTTTGATATCATGAAATAATTCTTTTCTCTAAAAAAATGTGGTAGAACTACATTGTTCGAGTAAGAAAACTTTTATTCTCTATTGTTTATTCAAATTAAATGAATAAAAACTTGCTCGGGTTAAAAAAAGTATACTTACATCAAATGACATACATGGGACTGTACTTTCCATGCAAAATTCCGTCCCGTCGCGCCTAAAATCCCTTAAATACCCACTAAATGCGACGGGACGGAAAAAAAAGGAACACATCACAATCAATTTTAATGGTACAGAAGTGATGGTACGATAGTTCATTGATACTTCATAAGACCTCAGTCTATAAACTCTACTTTATCCTACAAAAAAAATAAAAAGGGGGTGTCAAAGTGCCCCAAAATACAATTTTGCACCAAAAAGTTGAAATTTTAACCCAATTATAACAGAATATTGCCAGAACTGGCATTGGGCATTGAATAGTATTGCATATAGTATTCCAACTCCAAACTTTATTTTTCAAATGCCCTTTCACTTTTTTTTAAATTGCTTTTTCTAGTAATTCCGTCCCGTCGCGCTATGAGGGCGCTCTTTTCCATTTTAAAGGTTATTTAAAAAAAAACGGAACGCAATCATGAAGAGACATGTACATTTTCATAAACTACAGATTCTCAGCTTTCATGTGATATACAAGGGCAGACACAAATCTTAAATTGAAAATTTAGGGTTTATGTTGACTACTTTTGGCTCAGACCCAAGGATAAAGATTAACGTGAGGAAGGTGGGGGAGAAAATGATAACAGGAAACAAAGAATATCATAACGAGAGGAAGGATGGAAAGATAATTGACAGAAGGATAAAAGCAAGAAATGACAAAGCGTAGACCAGAGCATGGCTAGCCTACACGTACCGTACGTGTATAGGCAGGCTAGGCCTAGTCTGCAAGCACAGACCCTAATTTGACACTTTATCAGAAAATCATTGTCTTGACAGAAGCCTAATTCAGCTACCTTCTGGTCGGAAGGAGCAGCTATAGTACATGGCCTATAGTAGTCTTACAGTGCAGGCACTCTTTTACGACTGACCAGGGTTTGTGCCTGCAAACTAGGCTAGGCTAGGCTAGGCTAGGCCATGCGCAGCTCAGGCCATTCCACGGATCCGGAAACCTAAACACAGCTAAAATTATAAAAATTATTAAACATCTCTGTGTTTTCAATCCAAAGTTCAATAAAACAGTGATTAATTGAATAATTAATTAATTAATCCAACAATCGATTTATTCATGGCATAAGAAATCAAATAACTAATTCATGCTGCCATCAGGCCACCTTTTTTTCCCCTCTCCTTTTCTTTTTCTTTTTCTTTTTTTTTTTTTGCTGCTAAAAAAAGATACCATACATAAAATTCCTGAAAAATGTTCGAAAATTTCTACCAACGCGACGCGACGTTACCCGACTGTTTAGCAAAAGCCCTTTTATTGGAGTATTGCAATTTTCAAAAAGTGGATTGGCGAGTAAATTTACTGATAAGGCTCAAAATGAATACTGACATACACATTAAATCATGCATCATCAAACGTAATGCAGAACTAAGAATGAAGTAATAAAAAGAATATAAATACGGTATAGCTGGCCCTTGGTACAAGTCCCCAAGATTACCAGTCGTAGCCCTTGCAGTATTTAGGCCCCATTGAAAAACTGCTTTTCACATAGACATGTCTCTGCCTGTCTTATGATCATACATTACAAGCTAGAAGATAATATTAATGCGATGCTTTATAGACATGAATTGGCGTTATTGTGAGAGGGGCGGAGCGACCAAGCTAGAAAATGTTCCACTATCCAATACTGAAACCTTGCATTCTAGAGGTCCACGGAGCAAGACAACAGTATAATATACTTCTATCTTCTTCTTTTTTTTTTTTTTTTTTTTTTTTTTTGGGGGGGGGGGGCAAATTCTCAATTAAAAAAAGAAGAAGAAGAAGAAATATATATACATATGTATATAATTGTAAGGAAATAACATATACAACAGCTTTGGCAACTCTCGTGGAAATAAATATAATAGTGAGAAATGAAAATGAGAGAATAATAGTTGCTTAGCTTAAATCAAAGTTCCCCAGAGCTGTCCTCCCTTTTTGAATTTTTTGCAAAGGTTGAAAAAATAAGTCTCCGCCGAGAATCGAACCCGGGTCGTTGGCTCAGAACATATATATATATATACACTAAAGGAAAAAAGAAACTTATAAAAGTTCAAGAGATCACCAAATTAAATTCTCTGCATGGAAATGTACCAAATTTGGATATAATGTTGATTCAATGCATGGCTTTAAATGACAGTCAATAACAAAAAGTTTTCTTCAATGCCACAAAAGAAATGTGCACTGAAGCAAAGGACTCTCTAATCCCAAAGTCACAAAGACAAACTGCAGCCTTGTACACCATATGCATGTCAATGAATGAAACAAAAGAATTTCAAAAGGGATTTGCAAGTTCATATCCAAACAGATTAATAGCCAGTATGTCCACCTCTAGCTTGCTGGCAAGCTGTACACCGTCTTCGCATGCTTCCGATCAGATTCGCGATGGTAGCCTGGGGAACATTGTTCCATTCCTCTTGCAGTGCTGCAATGAGCGTCTCCCTATTGATGGGTTGATTGTCACGCCTTGACACACGTCGACCAAGCTCTTCCCAGAGATGTTCAATTGGGGAAAGGTCTGGTGAACGGGCGCACCATGGCAGAACATCAATATCCTCTTGCTCGAGGGGTGCAAATCCCTTTTGAAATTCTTTTGTTTCATTCATTGACATGCATATGGTGTACAAGGCTGCAGTTTGTCTTTGTGACTTTGGGATTAGAGAGTCCTTTGTTTCAGTGCACATTTCTTTTGTGGCATTGAAGAAAACTTTTTGTTATTGACTGTCATTTAAAGCCATGCATTGAATCAACATTATATCCAAATTTGGTACATTTCCATGCAGAGAATTTAATTTGGTGATCTCTTGAACTTTTATAAGTTTCTTTTTTCCTTTAGTGTATATATAATGAAGAACACAGTAGAAATGCATTAATTGCCAACTGAAATTTATTCGATCCGAATTTTCGGGGGCCTCCCCCTTCTTCAGGGATAAAAAGTACAATATATATATTAGAAACGAAATATATTAGGCCCTGTGTACAATACAAACCTTACAATGCCTGTTTTAATAATAATGTACATGATTTCTGTAACTTCAGTCTCATAAATTCATGTTACTATGAAAGCTTGTGTGCTCAGTATACATGTACAGTTTAAAATATTTCCGCAGGACATTCCAATCAAATATTCAATCAGATAATTAAAAAATACAGACATTATGTATGGTATGGTCTCCTTTCATTACTTCTTCCCTGTATCCGTCCCTGATTTTATTGGCGATATCATAGTTTATAGGCTTATGTCCCAGCCCACACGACAACAAGCAACAGCAACACAGCTGTTTATCCATTTGTTAATAGCACAAGAAACAAAACTAGATTTCATTGATTGCCATATTCATTACAAACTGCCTACGTTGCAAGATGAGACAGACCATCAACTTCTGCCCTTGAAATATACAAACTCCCAAACTTTGTGCATCTTAATTATTTACATAATAAATTATATACATTTTCAAAGGCAAAGGCACGATGTTACATCTATATGGCAAGATTACAAGTCGATATAAAGACAAGAACCAAACTCATCGTGGTAGTAGAAAATTACTGTCATATTTGTTTCAATCATCAACACCTCTTCTTTTATCAAAACATCTCTCCCTTGTATCAAAACCAAATCCGTAATTTCCGAAGCTCTTTGGAAGCTTAAAATATATAGAAGTTTTATTATATGTTTTCCCGCCCAATTTCATCAAAATTGCAATCGATTTCGTGAATAAACATTCTTGTTCGATTTTTCTCCGTTCTCTGTTAACATGGTTCATTTTCACACTTTTAGCCTTCAATTTCGTTTTAATTCATTGCATTTGAATTTTGGTTCATTCAATTTAGACAGAATTTCGTTCAACTTAACGAAACAAAGTTGTCATTCAATTTCGCACCGGCTGCATGGTTAGAAGCGCAATTTCGCTCCGAATACCACTTTCAATTTCATTTATAGGTAAACACGTTCGCACTTTGAGCGTTCGAATTCGATAAACTTATACTTTTTCTCATAATTTTATTTATAATCTCGCATTTTATTCGAATCTCCTGTCATTCAGAGTTTAACTACAGTCTATATTTTTCACATTATTGTCACTTCATTTATATAATTTAATTTCACTTCATATTTTCTTTTAACCCCTATCAGTATTCATGGATGTAAGTTATGTTGTATTCTTACTTAAACGTGAACGAACGTTAATTTTTTTTCTCATTATGTTTGATGTACATGTAAATCGGGGTATTCTTTCTTTACATAATTATTCATATAATTATTGATGTACAGTCTCTTCAGCCGTCCATATGTTGACGCGTCAGGTACCTTGGCATGTATGTCTGTGAGTGGTTGTACCACTGGGTACACTTTTCAGGTGTAATGACATCAATACTCTGGAGAGCAGCATCTCTGAGGATATCACAGCGCCATTGCTGAAGGTTGACCCCGCCTCTTGGGCTGCCTGTCTGTCTCCAACGCGTCGCTGCCACGACGCTGCCTTGGAAGTTTTTGGACCCTCCCCGTGTCCAAGTATATGTCATCCACAATTGAACTAGCTGTAGACCTGTTAATTCCAAGAGTGTCAGCGAGTTCAAGGTAATCTTGGTGGTTGTCATATGCGATCAGCCAACCTAGCTCTGTCTGTATTCGAAATGTCCATGTACTGCCCTCGAGCTACCGCCATAATGCAAGAACTTCAGACCGGTAGCTACGAGCTGTTGTTTCAGCGACAGTTTCTCAGAAGAATGAGAGATTTCAGCATCAGGTAAATGACGTATCATTTCAAGGTACATACAATTTGCATAATTTATTCAAACAGATGAAAATACACAAGCAAGAAACAGTATATGAAATTCCCTGCCGAAATGCCGTAAATGTTTGCCTGTTCGTGATTTTGAATGTCTCACTAACGGGATGTCCGCGCGAATTTGAATGCCTTCTCTGTGCAAGTCTATAATGCGCTTTTTATACTTTTATGTGAAAAAATCATGAAATCGCATGCCCACAAAATTAAATTGAATGAACTAGTTAGTTTTTTGAATTTTGATCTCGGTGATCATTCAAATTCGCTCGAAATTGAATGATCGCAGCGTTAAATCGTAAGCGCCGGTGGACATCCACCGGCGCTAGCTGTTATGATTAATCACCGTATCGTAAATTATCACAATAATCAAGTGAATAAAAAAAGTCGGGTAAAGTGTTATTTTTTTACCAAGAAGTATTTACAACATGTGAGTATGTGTTTATCCAAATCTTGCATGAGTTCTGAAGAAAAATACAATTTCATCTTGATGAAGACTAAATGATATGGATATAGTATATCCATGCATAGACCTATATAGAGGGAGCGATTTGATCTTGCCACGTTTCTGTGGTTTAATACTCAGATGAATTAAGGCCATGAAAACATAACATGCATAATTAGCGGTACGTCCTTTGTAAAGGATGCAAAAATGAGAAAAAAATGAATTTATTGTCATTTTCTTCTCAGGGGGATGGACCCCTTTTATGAGTCCTATGGGAGGCCCGACGGACTGACTTTACTACCCTCCCGTCACCCCCAGCGCGGGGGGAGACGGGATGAATATCCTATACGTATTCATATCATAGTGGAAATATTTTCGAAGGAAACTTTGGTGGGGGGGGGCTCCTTTTTTACACCGTGGCAACCGATATTTCTAAGTGACGTGGTCTCCTACACCTCCCCTCCATCGAATGATGTCTACAGATCGGTTTAGTCTGTCATAAGGGAATGACTTATATTTGAGGCGATATACAATAGCATGTTTCCTACGGTAGGGCCATTTTCCCCAATGATTCAGCGGACCCAGGTTCGAGACTGAGTCACGTCTTTCGGATGGTGACGTTAAAGGTCGGTCCCAGACGTAAATAATCATATCTGATTGATACACGTCTGTAAAAACCCATTACACACACACACACAACCCTATACGTTGGGTGGCTGTCGTAAAAGGAAATATATACCCAAGTATATGCTTCCATGATATGAGTAAGTAGAAATACATGTATATTAAATCTAAATAATAAAGAGTCCTTAAATATGAAGTGGCTGAAATCCCCCTCCCCTTTTTTTACATTCTAACAGATACAATAATGTCCCTCCCCTTCACCTTGTCTCATCGAACATCAACCCCCACAAAAAAACAAAGAACAATTGTAGTACAGAAAGAATTAGTTCACCTAAGAAACAGTCCCCAAAACAAAAACAAAACAAAACAACAAAGTTCGATTTATAAAGTAATGGAATGCTTACATAAATCAAACTTCCAAGGGAACCGAATTTTCACAAATAAAAAGTAGAAAAGTTTACGGGCACCTGAATCGATAGCGACGACCGCCCCCGGGGGATGTCTCATTGAGACCTGTACATCATCCGCGTAAATCACTTGCTGAATAAAAAAGCAGATTGCAGTAGGGGCAGATTTTGATACCCTAAACAGGGAAACCCGTCTATCTCTGATTTTTATACCATTAACGGCGATTTAATATCTTGCTTGGTATTTTACATCTTGCTTGGTTTAGCCAAAGAGGAACCGTAAAAAATTGACCTTATTCGGAACACATTACCGAATTATACCCCCTCCCCCCTTCCGCGGATCTTCTTCTTATCATCTCTGAATTTAATACCCTTTTTCTTGATTTTTGCTTTTCTTTGATACCCTAAACGCGTAACCGATTACAGTTCCCCTGGTATTACTTTTAAATAATTTTGAAATGTGACTTATATATAATTTGAGGCCCTGAAGAGCTCAATAAAGGCTCAAAAAGTGGAAGAGACCCCGCATGAATCCCAGGGACTACGGCTTTTGGCCTTCCAGTTCCAGCTGTATAGCTTAACATGCAAAAACAGCATGAGGGACTGTTTGGAATTTTAATTCCTTGGAATTTTAATTCCCCTGAATTTATTTGAAATTATGAAAAATATGGCTTAGATGAGTTTTAATAATCATAATAAATGTAACTTACATAGCGCCAAATCCACTCTGTGGAGTGCTCAATGCTCTTAAAAGGCTCAACTAGTCGAACAGAACCCGCATAAAACCCAGGAACTATATTTTGCATGCATGCTTTTGACCAAAATTCGCTTGTCAACCTAATATTATTAAGTTGACAAGCGAAATCAAGGAATTTTAGAATGACTTCCTCTGGTTTTTGTTTTAAAATATGGAAAATGACTGAGCACTCTTCACATTGTACTCTTTGGTGTCGTGGAATAACCCCTCAACACCGCTGTAGATTTCACTCATACAAAGCAGACAATGCCAACAAGTGAAGCACTTTGAAGGACTACACCCATTTCCCTACATAATCATATCCTTAATACACATGTATCGTGTGATGCTGAATATAGATACCTGTATTCTTCAAAGCAAATAATACATACAAACGATGACAGTTGTTTACACATCGCTTAATGAATCGGTTTCCGCGTTAATGGCGAAAAAACCAACAAATTATAAGCCGTGACAAAATGGCGATCGAGGAGTGCTGTCATTATAACGTAACACATCATTTTCGTTGCATTCGTATTTGTATCAGTGGTGAAAAATACACCCTGTCAGATACAGCAGTTGTCATCATTTATGTAAAAACAGTTCTATTTCCCAGCTAAGTTCTTTAATTTGTTGACTGCTAACGCTCTTTATTAATTATATAGGTCTCTTTCAATCCTCCTTCCGTGACATCATCATTCCTTCCTCCAAAATACACGAGTTTATAGGCGAGTCTTCTCCACCACCACCCCCCTCTCTCTCTCTCTTTCTCTCTCTCTCTCTCTCTCTCTCTCTCTATCTCTCTTTGTATCGCTCTCTACATTCAATAAGAAGGAATCCATTGTCGTGGATAATGAGGAATGTCTTTATTTTTCCTTGGCTGGTCCTTCTGCCGCTATTGCTGCTGATGCGTTCCCGTTGCCATTGACGATATTTCGAGTGGATGCCGTGTCCCCACACTTAGATCGCATCTCACAGTCCTTGTCGCCGATCTGCTGCTGTTTCTTCTGCCTCACGCGTCTGCTTTGAAGAAAAGAAACAGACATGTAGGAGAATGTTAGACCGCATAATACATGTAGTTTGCAATTAGGGATGTAATTACCTGCAATGACCGGTCTTACGCATGGGTCGCGGAACCGGATGGGGCTGCAGCCCCTACCTTTTTTTTTAGTAGACACGTTTATAAAATCTCGGAAAAAAAGGTTTGAAAATTGCCAACGAGTGAAATCAGATCAGCCCCAACCCCCCCCCCCCCCACTTTCAAAAACGCCCCGCGGCCCCTAATATGCGTCTGCTTAAAAAAATTAAGAAGATGGTTGAGAAAAGATTAGACCACATGCTGGGAGAGATCCTACTTGAAATGTTTGAATGAAACGCTGTCTCAAGCATTTCCTTTAAAAAGTAATGAACGTGGGTGGCGACAATGGTCGTAAAATGGAAAGGATAATGTTCTTTTAATCTTGCATGATAAGTTAAAATCAATACCTTATCATAGCCTAAATTCAAACTTAATTATAAAATTATGAAAACAAATTTCGTAGAATCTCAACGAGACTAAAAAAATAAAAGTCATATTCTCACAGCAAGAATAATCTCTGACAAGGAAAAAAAAAGGTCCTCAGCATTTCAGTGTCTTCTTTTTAAGTCCAAAAATCTCTGACAAGGAAAAAAAAAAAGGTCCTCAGCGTTTTTGCATTTTTGCAATATAAAATGACTGTTCATAATTTAACGACCAATACACCCCACCCTATGCCTGAGTGACCCATAGGATAATCTTTCTTTGACCGAAATACATACTTCGTAGGAAGACGTATACGTTACTACATAATATAGAAAAAGGGCAATTTACTTTTTCAAACGAGGAAAAAAATTAAAAAATTAACATGAAATATTTTGTGACTGGTTGCCACACAAAAATAAATAACGGTCGTATCTGGAGCAGCTTTAAGTACATGGCCTATGGGGTGTAGTAGACCATGCAGTCTACGTAGTCTGACACGTCTTCAGACACGCTGTTATACGTTACGACTGCAATAGATCTAAAAGCCGATGTGACCTACCTGTATACCACAATTACTATCAATATTCCAAGAGCGATTATGAGGATGCAGACAATCAAGATTATTATCCACTTAGGAAATGCTGTGAAAGACACAAATGGAGGTAAAACAAAACCTATCAATTTGTACGGTCCTCATGAACAAGTATAGATTTAGTTCCACTGACTGTATAACGATTGAGGAAATTGTATTAAGAAAAATGAAACTATAAAACAATTTAGTATCAGATGGTTAGTTTTTACGATCATTTTACCTTTCCATGATTATAAGGCTCATTAAAACTTCATTCTAATATATTTTAAACAAAGATAAGGTGTGATGCAAATTGTTAACAGGCTTAAATGTAATCTAACTTCCTTATCGACTTTTTGAGTTTACGTAATTATCACACATGCCCCGACTTTATAACAGAAAATGAAAGATGAAAGACAGTGTAGTAATGTAATACACAATGTATAAGCCATAATGTCAGAGATGACTCTGTATCATGTTAGAGTTCATGTATAAAGGAACTATATATCATGTAATCAGAGTCAGTGCCGTATATAGATAGAGTCTGGCCAACTCGGTTTCAATTGGGTAGCAACATATTCCTTTGTTAGGTAAGTTTGCAACAAAGGAATATACGCCATGTTGCTACCCAATGGAAACCGAGTTGGCCAGACTCTATCTATATACGGCACTGATCAGAGTAATAGTATACTGCCCTCTGCGTTGCAGTAGAGCGAACCTGGTAACGAGACAATGGTGTAGCACTCACACGGATACCTAGTACTTGGCCTGTAGACTGATTAATTATGGGAGCAGAAAGATACTACAGACAGATAGAGAGGATGCGCTAAGATGGGGGTGTGTGCAGGGTGAGAAAGTGTGTGAAAATGGAAGTTCAATCCACCCACATGACCAGCATTTATAATGAAGTTTCATTTATAATTTTCACGTGAACAGCTTATTATAACCATTATAGAAATGGGGAATTTTCCTATAATACTTTCATACGAACAATAAGTTTGAAAGTGCATTAAATTCAGACATTTGCCCAATGCTCCCTATACTACACAGTTTACATGTATGTCTATAATAATTTGTTATATGGGACAGTTATGTTATATTACCCCCAAAACGAGCAGAATATAGACATCGAAGGTGGGTACGTTCTTGCTCTAGTTTATCAAATTAATATCGATATTATATACAGGAAAATTTATTTCTTATCGATAATTTCAGCAAAAATATGGGCCAATAAATATGGAAAATATTGTACATGCAGGGGACAGGTCCAGATACTTACAAGGGGCTGGTAAATCACATCTACTTGAAAGACAATCCCATTTCGGTTTTGGAGGCAGGGGCGGTGGTGGCGACGTACAACTGCAACTTTTGTCGCTGATGTAACAAAGCCGCGATCCTAACATGATGGCGATATAACGGTCATTCACGGGGACATTGGCGACTGGGTCAAATCAAGAGCGATCATGACTTGGTGAATTTGGGCTTCAGGCAGTGGTCTTTGATGATCATCTAAGTTCACACTGTGTATGAAATAGAGACAAAATAAGAGAGAGAGAGAGAGGGGGAGAAGGGAAGAAAGGAATTCCAATATATTCAACCATGCACTACAACTCATTAATTACGTGTGAATTATTAACGATTTGTATGCTTAAAACAAATATATTTCTAAGGCTTTAAGATAATAATGAACTGTTAAATGATAATGAAAGCAATGTACATGTTCACTCTCATTATGAATTTGACAATGTTTAAACAGTATAAATGAACACTCAGAAAGCACAATTTGGGAAAGTCTTCTTTACTATTTTCTACTGTCATCCACTCCCTTAAAATAATGTGCGTCGGGATACACTTAATTAATCACTGCAATTGCAAAGACTTTTATTGGAGTAGAGGAGGACGACTAAAAGTGCAATGGAGTCAGTCATTGATGGCTCGTTTTCGAATTGCCATAGTCAATGTTTTGTTGGATGCCATGCTTTTTTCGTTGTCTGCAACAGATGAACATCCAGCTAAAATGTCATTATAGAATTCCATCTGCATAAATAGTTATATCACGCTTTTGAGTAGTTCTCCTCATTTTTAATTTTCAGTTACTGACATGGCATATTTTTCATATGGAAAGCAAATCTTTAATTTTCAATTATTGACATGGTATGGCACATTTTCTTCCTATATATATATATATATATACATATGGAAAGCGAATAGAAGTGCCGACGTAAATTTTATTGAATATTTGAAATCACCAAAGCTTTCTTCAGTATACAGAAATTATATAATCATTTGCGAATCATAAACATATAATATAAGCCATGCTTACAAGATGTATTATGCTATTAGCCGATGTTATTGCAAACATTATTATGTTGTCATTGTAAACACGTCTATCGATGTAATGATGGAGCCAGTTGCTATAGGTATAATCGATAGAGTGAATGATGAGCCATTATAAAATTCCATTAGCATATTAGAAGTTGGAATATACAGGTTACGCTCTGTCGCCCTTCAAATTAAAGGTACGAGCGCTAAACTGTCTTAAATTCATTTATCACGTATACGCCAAATCATTCAAATAGAGTTGTTTGGACCATCTAAGAAGAAAAAAACAAACAAAAAAGAAGTGATTACACTAAATAAACTGAAAAGCACTATCACGTACAAAGCTGCATAACATACCTAATTTCCATTGCAATATAGCACGATCTTGTTTAACAAGCTATCAGTTTTAATATCAAATCTATCTGTCAAATGTTTATTGGTAGTTTGTAAAATCTGGTGTAAAACATGGTTCTTCTGTGAGACTTTCATACTTTGATGATGACTATACCTCAAAAATATCAAACATACCTTTAAGCTTAGAAAATAACACAGCATTACATGTAAGAGATAACAGTACTATAACATGTCTGCGTGTCATGTCATACTGAGAACCGTCTGGTCTGTAATTTATACCACTTGATGACAGTGATCATTAGTGATGAATGAGAGAGAAAGAGAAAGAGAGAGAGAGAGAGAGAGAGGGGGCACATTATGGTCAACTGACTTGTTATTATCACAGGTTCTTACCTTCAAGTGAACTGCGATAGGAACATGAAAGCGCAGAATACAACTGCATTTGTCATGTGAACTATATATGAATATGAACGATGATCACTTATCTTTTCTTATTTTATAAAATAAAACTCCCGGCAATATGGCACTTAATTAGTATTATATCACGGTCCAAAACTGAAACTGACTATTCAGTTCTTTCTAATTATATGTGTAGTTGTAACTATTTCCTGTTTTCCAGAATTATTTCAGTCGGTAGAAAACGAAACAAAAATTGACAAGACTATACTTACAGCCTTGTAACGCAAGAAAGAAGATATAGGCATCGTATCCTTATAAATACCTTCATGACTGCATCATGGTTTATGAAATGTCATTCTTAGCGGATATCCTCAATTTGCTGCCTTATTGTTCATTTTGAGGTCCTATCGAATACACATCAAAAAGGCTTTTGGGGAAATCGGGGCATCACGAATATAATGACATCACTATAACTCATCATAATAGATTTCAAAAAACAAGTCATATACCTTTTTCTGGAGTTACATGGTGGTACCTCAGTGTATTCAGCTTTGCTAGCTCCGCTATAACTTTATAAAATGCATGCTTATTAGCAACATGCGCACAAGGGGAGCAGGGATTGGGATCCAAGCATCAAATAGGGGAAAGTGACCAGAACTGTCCATATCTCATAATAACACAATAAAAATAAGAAAAACGGGACGGTGAAATTTTCAAAGAAATCGGACAAGGACTACGAAACTTATGGATGTTTGAAAATGAGATTACTACACCTATATATGCAAATCTCAAATTGGCAACTTGGTGAGTCGATTGTGGCATTTTTGTGGACGTTGGTCGAACACAAAATTATCATTACTCTGCGGTTTTCTTCGAGGCGCTTTGATACCCTCGGGGCAGTACTCAAAATATATTGGAGATAGCATATATAATATTGTTATAGGTCCTCATGAAAGAAAAATATCCTACTGAGTAATACATTTTGAAAAAAGTAACATTTTAGTCATTTTGTGTGTTGGAGCGAATGGGGACGTTGTCCACAGCTACATCCGTCTCCCTTCATTAATTTGATATGAGCAAGGATCAGTAACAAAATTAGATTGTAGATGGAAAGTATGCTATAATGTGTAATAACATTTGATAATGTGCAGTGTCCGTTGTCATGTATTTTCATGCTTATGATATTATGTTTTGTATCAATTTGCACTTATGCTCGCCTGAAATTATTGGTCTAAATAATAATGGGCAATAGAACCGGTGAGAGACTTGGCTTTTGCTGGACAAGTTATTCAATTAAGTTTATACCACTTCTACTACTCAAGATCCTATCCAAAAGTGACCTAATTGCAAAGTTTAATTTGAATATAGGCCTACATGTACATCGAAATATTGAAATGTGTTCCGATTAAACAGTGATTCATCGTGTGCGATGGAAATCGTAAGATAGTAAAGCGATTTATTTGTTTCAAATTACTAAATTCCCCCATGAATAATTCCACCATTTACAGCCCCGTAAAATGAAAGAGTAAGGAATGGTACTCACGTTAACCATAATTAGCGTGAAGCCCCAAACCATAAAGATATAAGTAGACTTCTATGCCACTCCTAAGCAGATGATCTTTTGTGTGCTGAAACATGCCCGTTTCATTTTTCACAAAAGACCATTTTCGTAATTAATGCCCGCTTTTTTCCATTTTCCCCTTACGAACATTAACCTTTAAAGGGCTGGTCACATCTGTCCGATAACGATAAAGATAACAAGATTTTTCAATAATGGTACACTCTAGAGCTGCGAGCATATTCACGCATACACACCGTACACTGTAAAAAATTACTGTAGTACAGTAAATTACTGGCAACCCGGCTGCACAGTAAAATACTGTATCATTTACAGTTAAATATTTTTTGTTACAGTTATATACTGCTTTTTACAGTTTAAAGGAGAATTACGCTCAAAAATAAAGACGATAGTGTTCAAATGTGTTATTTATTCCTACTTGTTAGACTATATGGCTTCGCGTAAAAATATACGAGATCGATACGAATCAAATTTTTCTGAGCAAAATTTACCATCTGCTAGCAATATGTATCGTCTGCTAGCAGCACATGGGGGCTGCCATTTTGTTTATGTGTACAAGAAGATTTTCTTAATCCAAATGCTCAATTGCCTTTTTCAAAATTAAAAACCCATTTGAGATTAAAAATATAAAATAGATATGTCAATTTATTTTTAACTGAATATTTCCTTATATATTTCTGTTGAAAATCGATATTCGCTTAATAGAAATCTATTTTCTCGATACTGGACGTATGGGACGGAGCAAATTAATTCAAATTTTATGGATGCTTCTTCCCTGAGCATCTATAGCGGCAAACTATGCATTCACCTGCTTTCGGATAATGGACTTGAAAAGTCAGAATGCATGCTGCATATATTATGTTCTGCTCTGTTTTGGAAACCCAAGAAAATAGATTTTTGTTAAGCAAAACCAGACAATTTAAAAGTATCATTATAAAGATTTAATTTTTATAATACATGTAAACACCCACTTTATATTTTCCGTCACATATGGGATTTTAGGTAATGAAGAAAACCAATTTAGGATTTGGATTCAAAATATCTTCCTGACTGGAACATTTCTCAATGGTTCATGTACAACTCCAAATCAGCAAAAAAAATGGCAGCCCCCATGTAAATGAGTAGGAGACGATACCGGGTGTTGGAATATCTTTATTTATAGCCTTTTCTGATATCTTATTAGAAAATGATTTAGGCCAATAAGTAGGAATATATTACACCTTCCAATATAAGTAAATTTGTTATCAGGGCTTAATTCTCCTTTAACTGTAGAATAAACAGTACAATACCGTGAAAAATACAGTAATTTACTGTGCAGCGGGTTGCCAGTAATTTACTGGAAATTCCTACAGCAATTTGTTACAGTGTAGGGTGTACCTTTATCGCTACCATGGTTACCGGACAAATATGACCAACCCTTAACAGTGTATTGAATGCGGAATTAAGTTTGCACACATTAGTTGTTGCTAGGTGCTAGGAGAGCCTGCATGCATGATAATAAAATACAATAAAAAATCACCCTTTTAATGTGTGTTTTTTGTAATACCCCAAACGATCTTTGCCAGCAAAAAATGATACGAAACCTAGGGCCTTCTTACAAAATCTGCGTAACGTCAGGCGGTGTTAATATCGATATATAGGAAAATAACAGGAAACAAGAATGTTGGGGTTTCAGATTTTAGTGATATCTAAAAAGAAAGTGTGCAGCTTTAACTGTCTATATAAGGCTTTTAACGTTTGCCTGTAATATTTCCCTCCCTTTCTGGCATATACCATTCTATAGACAAATTCTAAAGTAATCCCGACAAATGGACTTGTGACGTAAGCATCACTATGGAGATGTACGAAATTAAAGAAAGAGGGGACTTGAAATTACCAGGCGGAATTGGGTCTCGTGATATTGGAAATGCATGCATGAAACATTTATATAAAGCAAAACTCAAGTTGCATATTTGTGAGATGAATTTTTTAACGCCAATTTTTATCTCTCAATATATCTGGAGGAGGATGATATGAATGTATACAGCTGAATATCGTCTGCCGCGCAGCACAACATCGACAGGATATAGAGGAGTATTCAAGAAACTGGATAAGAAGCATAATGAGCAAGAGTGCAAAATTAAAACTCATGATCAGGTGGGGCCAATGTTTAAGGGTGTAGTGTTGAACCCGGAAAAGCTCAATTTCGCATTCTTCAAGCTATTTTACCGGTTTAGGTGCGGTCGTGCAGATTTGAACCGATATAGCCTAGTGCTCATTAATCTTCTGTCAGCGTGCAATTCATTATAACTACAATAGTATATGGGTTAACACTAAATTATGTCATGTTGGCCTAGATAAAATGATAATTATAATAATGATAATGATAATAATAACTTTATCTGTGACATTAAGGCGAATCCTTTTATCTCAGCCTATTGTTCAGATTCGCCTCAACCCACGTTTTCGCCTTATCGTCGAATTTCTATTGTAACGAAATAAACCGCATTGTTAGGATTCGCCTTAAGTCGCAGTTATGCTTTGATATTAATTTAATAATAATAATAATAATAATAATAATAATGATAACATTTATAATGTGAGTATATCCATCATTATTATCATCCGCCATTTCTATCAAAGAGAGTACTCAATACGTTACAAAATGCACTGGAGGCGCCTACAATAAAAATATTCAAGAGAAAATGGACGTGAGAAAGCACTTTTTTAGTTGCTTGATTTGAATTACTTTCAGTAGGGAAGGCAGCAACACATTAGCCAATCTTTTTGCACTTTACCTGTATGTTAATTAAAGCCAATTTGCGAGTAAAAAAATCGCTTATCAGCCTCATAAGTCAAAGTTCTGTTACTAACGATTTAGTTTATTAATATAATTTGTGTTTACAAGACTAGTCAAATAACTCGTGGTTGCATGTATGTTTACAATCGTACAAACGTATGTGAATTTAGATACATTAATATCACTTTTATTACCATATGATAATTATATGGACCTATAACACTGAAGTCTAAGGAGTGAGGCATGTTTACAGTAATGTTATAAAATCCATGTTTTAAAAGATACTGTTCCTTTTTGTGATATGTTCTTGATAGAATACCATTTCTGATGAACAATAAGATCACATTAAAGCAATCTTCCTTTTCAGAAAATTGATCCTTAAGATCAGGGGCAGATCCAGGATTTTGTAAAAGGGATGGGGGGCACACAAATCTCCGAAAATTCTCTAACAAGCAAAAAAAAAGTTTCAAAGGGGGGGGCACAATTTAAAAAAGAGGGGGCATAATGCATACTTTTCTTTCAAAAGGGGGGACACAGGCCAGCATTGCTCCCCCTAAATCCGCCACTGCTTAAAATGACAACTGACATCAACGAGATGATAATATTTTGACAATACTTTTTCTAAATCTGGACAAGTGTAAACATTTCTGAGACTTTGTAAGTTTAATCGAGTAAAGGCGATTTAGTGAAACTAGCTTATAAAAACGATTCTGGGAAATGAGAATTACAGGACGTCAGACTTTGGAGACGTGAGAAGTCAGGCTCACATCCGGGCTTTCCTGAAGTCGGGGGATGGGGAAACACTATTTCAGAGGGTGAGAGGGGGCCTAAAGGGCCTTCATCTTTCTAAACTATGCCACCCCTTCCATATAAGCATAAGGCGATTATAAACTGTGCGCTGCTCGACTGGACAGATGGCCTCTTGAAATTTAACAGTGACCAAACAAATCTTCAAAAATCTTAACTCTCCCTTGAAAAGGATGTAAAAAGTGTGTAGCAACCAAATAAAATCGACTGAGATATTGGAAGAAAGGGTGGAAAGAGTCAAATAGTCTCGCGATTAATGGTCTGCTTGACAAAACAAAACACTTTTTGTCTTCGAAATTGTACCTCAAATGCAATTTGAGATAGATGATAGAATGCATGACACTGGATTTCATCATAATATACCATGTTTGTCATCTACATTCAAATGAAGGTATTTTTATCCGTCGTATAACCTAGTTGTATCAAGATATTTGGTTCACCTATTTCATAAGTGAAGCAGCTTCTTTTGTTTTAGCATTATTTGGCATACACATATTGTTGCTTGGTCAGACAAAGGTTTGTCAATTATTCAAAGAAGTGACAAACACCTACATACAACTGCTCCATACAACATCACCTGTGCGAGAGCCGGGGTACCAAGATGGCTGCCATTTTGCATATGGTGGATTTGGTTCTACAATACTTATTCATTATGCAAGACCATATCCATTGTGCACAGGTAAATGGACATGTACGACTATGACATCACAGGTTTTTTTTTTCAAAATTGCAGCCCCACATGGGAGAATAACTATCAAGGAATCTGCAAACTTAAGAGAGATTGTTTTCCTTACTGAGTAATCAAATAGGAGTATTCAAGATATTTTGAACAGGCTGACAACTTTCCACATGATCATCAGCTATTTTTTAATGATTTCATTCTCCTTTAAAATAACACAGAGCAAAATGGCGACTGAGAATAAATAAAGTGGGCAAGATGTTACAATGCAAAAGTACAGTACCCAATGCAGCGTAAGCACTTGGGGATGACAACCGATGAGTGAAACATTTATCAAGAGCATTAGCCTACATCACATTGAAATCATAGTCTCGATAACTTGCTCCTACCAGTTACCCATTGTTACAGATTTTCGGTGCTAGTGCCCCCCCCCCCCCCTCCCCACCAGAGAATAATGAGTCCGCTACTGATATTCTACACGCAGTGTTATTATCAGCAACCTCAATTGTTAATTTGTAAACTCATTCGGATTTGCACAGATTTCTTGTTTACCTATTTATTTTTTCCAGTTAGCATTGAGTATTTTAGAGTGACAAGTACTGAAGTATTACTTATTACTAACGTTAAATGAGATAGAGCTAAAACTAAGAATCAATTTAGATTAAAATCAGGCACAATGTAACTGCCAAAACTCAGTCCAAAATAGGCACTATATATTTGGCGAGGGGAAGGTATCTTTGGGAAATATGAGTTTCCAGATGTGAACAGGGTTCTTCATTTCTTTCATCGGTGATTATTCCACGGCGGTCATCTTCCGAATGCCTCCTTTAAAGGCTTCACAACTATGTAGCGATATTTGGAACACGTGGCGATAATGTCGAACTATAGACCGCTACTGTAATATATATATATATATATATATATATATATATATATATATATATATGGTCATATATTCTCTGAGCACCTCGTGACGAGCTATTCCATGAACATGCTTATAAATGAGCCTCAATGCTTGGAATCCAGTTTGCATACATTATTTGCTGCTATGCCCGGCAAGCTTTCAGGTTGTCAGGTTGTCAAGAACAACCTTTGTTTGAAAGGTATGCATACAATTTACATACATTACCGAAGCGGTCTATTGGGATGCTTTATAAGGATTCACAAAAGAGGGTAAATGAAGAAAAATCATAATTCTTACGGATTATGCGCCCCACCCCCGATCCGTAGGGTAAATGCACTACAAATACAGTTTTTGAGGGTTGGAAGTGCAAACATTTTCAAAAGCTCGGGATGCAGTCAGGATCTTAAAATATCGCGCCCCCAGGATATAATTCTTAAATAGCGTAAAGGGGAATTAACCTCAAAATATGAATGTGCTTATATTCAAAGATGTAATTTATTCTTGTTGTCCTACGTAGTTTTGCATTAAAATATACGAGATAGGTATAAATCAAGATTTTCTCAGCAAGATTTATCGTCTGCTAGCGATACCCGCGGTAGCTGCCATTTTCTTGATGTGTACATAAAGATATTTTTAAATGCAAAATTGCCTTTCTTCCTGATACAAAATCCCATTTGAGATTTAAAATATTTAACAGATATATACATATATTCTAAAAGCGAAAATGTGCTTTATATTTCTTTGAAAATTACGAGTTTACTGAATATAAATCTATTTTCTTGATACTATGACGTACGCGACGAAGCGAATCAATTCAAACTATGCATTCACCTGCTTTGAGATAATGGACTTCAAAAGTCAGAATGCGCATTGTATAAATTATGTTCTGCTCTGCCAGGCAAGCCAAAGAAATCGATTTCTAGCTAGCAAAACCAGATAATTTAAAAAGAAATCTATAAATTTCAAAATTTAGAATAATATATGTATATTTTAGAATAATATATGTATATTTTAGAATATATGTATTTTCCATCATATATGGGTATTTTTTTTATAATGAAGAGAAGCAATTTAGCTCGAGGATTAAAAATATCTTCCTGACCGGAGCGGTTTCCAGTGGTTCATGTACAACTCCATGTCATCAAGAAAATGGCAGCCCCCATGTAAAGTGTTAGCAGATGATACTGTGAGCTATAATGTATTGATTTAAACCCTTCTCTGATATTTTATTTCTAAAGTGATACAGGTCAATGATTAAGAATATATTACACCTTTGAAAGTACATTTATATTCTAGTGTTAATTCTCAAAATTTGAAAAATAAGGATTTAATTGTCGTTGCTTTACTCGCTATCATGTAATAAGTTTCATCTGAATCTTGCTCAATATTCCGCCGGCAATATATCATAAAGTGTATATAAAACAGCATTTGCAAAGGTTCAACATTTGAATCTCAACTTTTGGTCCCCTTCCTGAATTTCTCGAATACTTTAAGGTATTTCGTTGATTTTACTCCCAAACATTAGAAGTGTGTGAATAGAAAACCGTTCATCAATTTACAGCATTCGAAGTTCTCGATCGCTCAATGCAGTGGTCTATATTGCAAAATTTCCTGGGCAAAATGCACAAGGAATTGCGTCTTTTAGGATAAAAAAAATTGAAAAATTACCGCTCGGTATATAATATATGCCAGAATCCAATGACCGGGGATAATAATAATGCGCCATGAGCATCTTTCATGATGGATACCGGCGCAATACAAATGTCCATATTATTATTATTATTATATACACTATTATAGAAAGAAAACTGCTAGAAGCGTTTGTAATGCATTGTAGCCAATTTTATTTTCTCTACTCAAATTTTCGACGGCTTCCTTCGTCAGGAGTATACAATGTGGTATCAAAACAAAACAAAAATTAAAGATGCAGAGTGCGCATTCTCAGACAGACACATTTGCTATGAGAACTGGCTGAGGATGCGCGCCCTTCACCAGTGATGCAGACAGTGACAATTTATGACAATAATGACAATGTAGCCATGACTACAGACATGATTAAGTCATGTGTGATGATGCAACCTGAGCGTGCGCGACCAACACAGATGATGTGGATGATTTATACATAGAATGTGTTATATAAATATATTTAAAAAATAAAATATTAAAGGGGAAGTCCATACTTTACCATGTTTGGCCCATGCATTGCCTTGGCACGGACACTAGTTTTCATTTTCCTGATTCTAACATTGTGTAGCTATGTGGTTATCGTGAACCACTTTGTTTACGTTCAGGTAAACATTTTCAAATAGAGACCGATAGCATGTCATCAAACTCTTCCTGTAAAATTTGCCCGGAGACTTCAAAAGATTTGTATCTAAATTTAGATAACCGCAGATTATAAATTAACACATGAAAATCGGGTCTACAGGGCAGTGTTTGGGTAAAACGTAGTAAAATGTCTGGATAACCCCTTTAAATGTATCTGGGAAAGGGGATCTGACAGGCTTCTCACTCAATGGTATAATATTTGACCGTATCAAGTTCACGGAGTCGTTCAGAAGCTTTGTGTCTGAACCAACAAACTTAATGGAAGAAGCACGTGGATGGACTACGTGGTATCACATGACACCTCACATATAGGAGTACAGCAATGATGCCCCCACGGTACAAGCATATCCAGCATAGGAGTACAATAATGCACCCATGGTACAAGCTAACATATGGATACAACAATAATGCCCACGTGGTACAAGCATACCCATCATAGGGGAACGATAATGCCCCATGGTACAAGCATATCCAACACAGGGGTACAACGATAATGCCCCCATGGTACAAGCAAATATAGGGATGCCCCCATGGTACAAGCATATCCAACATAGGGGTACAACAATGCTCCCATTGTATAAGCATACCCAACACAGGGGTAAACAGTGCCCCCATGGTACTATCAAACATAGGGATACAACAATAATAGGGATACAACAATAAGCTGTGACCATCGACTACCAATCTGGAAAAATCAGTCCGCGATATCAGTTGCCGATCGGTTGTAGGATAGTTGCCGATCGGTTGTAGGATAGTCGCCGTTCGGTTGTAGGCTAATCGGCGATCACCACAGACTGATTGGCCACCGCTTGATCGGCGCTTATAAATAACCGGTCGTAGACTGATGGCCAATGTTACGGCAGTCGGCTAATACGGGAAGGCTGTGAATCACTGGTGCAAAAAGGTTATGATGAATAGGTCACCCAATTTTATACGTGAATAACATTTATAATATCGGTGCAAAGGTTGACTGGATAAATTGCTCAAATTAACAAAAGCATGAAGAGAAAACAGCTCAATATGGTTCTCCCATTTCTACCATTGGCTTGAAAGTGTGTGGGCTCTATATCATCTTTTTTTTAAGCAAAACTATTTTTCAATAGGCAATAGAACCCAACCCATATTGCCTTCGAGTTGATATGCGAAAGTCTTTGGAATGGTTTTGAATATTGTTTCAACTTTATCTTTAGCTGAAATAATCTACGTGAATAGACCTGTTTACTAAGTGATTCAAATTTATGGAGTTTCTTTCCTGGGGACCTATATAGTAACGAGGTATTCCATTAACCTGTTATTAATGAATGAACTACAATACTTGGAATCCAGTTTGCATACATTACTTGTTATGTCTGATAAGCCAAGAACAACCTTTGTTTCAAAAGTATGCATAAAATTTGAATAACTTAGTAAACAGGTCTATTAAGTATTTTAATGTAAGTGAATACCTTTACTGATGCATTATAGTCAACAATTGCTGGTAGGCATTGTGTGAAAAACACGAGTTCAATAAGCATAGCCCACCTTGAATATATGAATTAGATTGCTTTTAGCATGTGTGCTATGATTATTGTACATTCATCATGATATTTATTATGCACATGTTAATTTTGAAATGATTGTTGTACATTATACAGAGAAGACAGCTTACTAATCCCATTCGATTTCATTTTTATTCATCGTTGTGTGCCAAGTTTCGATCATGATTTTTGTTAAGGGGGGGGGGGGGGGTCGGGAAGAGATAAGAATTCAACTTGTCGAAATAACATTTTGTATCATTGGTGATTTCTAAGAAGGGAAAAAGTTTCTTTTCTAAATATATTTTAAGCATGTCACTGTCTTTCCATGTAATTCATGGTCAGTGCCAGAAAAGAAAAGGGGAATAGACCGCTTCTGTAATGTATACAAATTTATGCACATATATTCTCTGAGCACCTAGTGACGAGCTATTCCATGAGCCTCAATGCTTGGAATCAGTTTGCATACATTATATGTTGCTATGTCCGGCAATCCTCCAGCAAGCTTTCAGGTTGTCAAGAACAACCTTTGTTTGAAAGGTATGCATAAAATTTGCATACATCACCGAAGCTGTCTAAAAGCCATTTCGGGGATGCAATCTGAGCATGAGCAGATAAAGGTCATCTGTACCAAATTCTAAAACCCACTGATACTAATATTCGATATGTGCTCATGAATGTCATGTAATCATTATTCAATTATGCACTAATGGTGCATTCCATGATATCCAGGTGGAAGTATTCTTTTTAAAGGGGGAAACAAAAGCTATTCATGAGGCACCTCTATCACTCCCAGAGTTATTTTTCTGAAGTGCACATAAAGGGACCCTCCATGTCTAAAATATCTGTGGATATTTGGGGTCATTTGTACAATCTCAGTACCATGCGCTAACCCCGAACTGGCTTATTGATTGCCGGTATACATGGTATAAATTCATCCTCATATATTTGCTAAATCAAAATAATGTAGGTGGCTTCTCACATTTTGCCACCTTGATTACATTCAAGCATCACCAATAGACTGCTTCGGTAATGTATGCAAATTTTATGCATATTTTATGCATACCTTTCAAACAAAGGTTGTTCTTGACAACCTGAAATCTTTCCGGGCATAGCAACAAATAATGTATGCAAACTGGATTCCAAGCGTTGAGGCTCATTTATAAAAAGCATGTCCATGTAAAAGCTCGTCACTAGGTGCTCAGGGAATACAGTCATGTGCATAAATTTGTATACATAACAGAAGCGGTCTATTCTGGAATAAAATGATAAATGCGAAGCAAGCACTCATCGTGACTGTGGATCAGTCCCAATGGGGAGCATGAGAGCAATAATAATTATGTTAATGACGTCTAGTGGGAGTATACTGTGGGCGTCAACGATTATCGAATGCACCGAAAGTAATAAATACTGGCTCCTTTGTCATACAGTACCGTTATGGAGACCTGAAATGGGTGTGACCTTCTCTCTATAAATAAAAAACGCATTGACAATCGTGTAATTGAATGTGATGTTGATGCTGTAGAAGTTATAGTGGTCAGAAGTGGTAGAAGTTACGTTGACGCGAAGCATGGATGATGGATAATAAGTTTGTAATAACATAATATGACATGGTGTAGCAACTATATTATACGCCTTTAGCCCCGTGATAGCCCAGTATTGATTTTGATATCAGATTTACGTAAAGCCCCAAACCGGAAACACAATCATTATTGATCTGCGTAAACATAAATTCCACGGTTTCATCTTGCATATTTTGAAATGCACATCATGACAGTGTAACATTTCCCCGGTATTCCGGAAATGTATTTTAAGGTTATTATTGTTCATGGATTTACTTGCAACTAATATGAATGCGAATGAGAAGCATTCAAATATTTCGGAAAGGAGTAGTGCTACACAGAGAGAAAGAGAAATATGATGGTTGAGAAAGCGAGAAACCGAGGCAGAAACCAAAAGCAACATAAAGAGAAATAAAGAGAGCGTGTGGGAGTGCGTGCGTGTGTGTTGTGTGTACGAGAGAGAGAGAGAGAATGAGAGAGAGAGAGAGAGAATTAGGGGAATACATTGCTAAAATAAACAATGTCGTACGTACCTCACAAAAGAAAACCTTGCTCTCGGTTACGGCGTCTTCATCGTGAACATGTAAAGACTAAATATCATTCAACTAGGTGAGATGCCTTCATTCTCTGTCTCACATCTCTTCCCGATGCGGTGTATCCTTGATCTTCAGCTCCAGTGTAACGATCATCCACTATGTGGTCCTCAAAGCAGTCTGCATGTGCAAGGGTATACGTCGCTTTCAATCTCACACGCAATTGTGAACAATGTACTGTTTATTATCCTTTAGCCGTAGACTTTCAGCGCCTGACGCGCACACACATAGATCTTGTCTACATCTCCGTGTAATTAATCGGAGTACATGTATAACCAATATAGGTACACTTTCTGTGTCTCTCTGCAGGTTAGATGTTAAATGTTTGTAACTAAACTCCTGGGCAAAGAAAGTACTTGTTCATCAACTACGATAGCTTGATGAAACTCGGCAGTGCTGACATTATGAGAAAACCTGATGATGATAGTGCATCGTGTGAAACGTGCTTGGGGCTCATAAGCTTTTTGATTATTCTGCACTCTGTTTGGGAAGGGGTAGTGAAGTATTTAAGTTGGATATCATAAATAACAAATAAATAAAACATGAAACCGTTATTTACCATGCCATCTCAAAAGGAAGTGATAAAAGGTACAACCAAATATAGATTAGGGGTGCTGAACATGTTGTGAATTTGCGTAAATTGCGAGAGGTTTTCGTCCTTGCTAAGTACAAGCATGCCATAATGTCGTGCACATTACACCGTGTGTCAAATTACAGATGTATAGCGAGGTGGATGGAGTAGATTACCAGGTTGTGCCATTCCCAACATAACAATACATGTAGAACAGAACAGAGCAGCGATTACATTTTTAAAAAAGTGTCGAACAGGCCCAGTTTCAATTCGATCATTGGTGTGAAAATATTTAACCACGATACTGCGGGCATGTCATTCACGGATTTACATTCATTTTCCCGGAGAGAGGATCAGGAGGACACAAGCGTGTCTAAAAATATTTTACAAGAAAAACAATTTGAATAAAAAGCAAAAACAAAACAAAACAAAACAAAACCCAGAATATACAAAAACGGGGTTCTTACATTATACGGAGGGAAGGGCAGCTTCTGATTTCCCCTGGCCTGGATCCGCCACTGTATTTAGTAATTCCAGTTATATTTTTGACCTGAATCTTGGTCAAGTCAGAATAACTAACTGGTTAAGTAGGTTAAGAGTTTGGTTTGTAGTTTTTATCTGATAAATTGGTCAAAATATAATTCAATATGTCATGACCAAACCTTAATAATGGGACACATAATTATAATTATATCTGTATATTACGACTTAATCAATCCATTTTGAGAATATAATTATATTATGCCTCATTCTGACGTTTACATGATGGAAAAACAACAAACAAGCAACCCCCCCCCCCCCCCACACACACACACACACACTACCACTTAAAATATCAGTGGGGTCTACATGTTCCGTTCTTTTAAGTGATGTGTGCATTTTGTTATTTCCTTTTTTAATCTTTATCGTGTCGTCCTCTTGGAAATAAAGATTTCTTCTAGTGAGATGGCGCTCTCGCAAAAATTATTTTATGACACATTTAACGTCTGAGGTATCTATAAGAAATGCTTACAATGTTTTATTATAATATCCTGTAGACAGAAATAGCACCAAGAAACCAATTGGTGACTTTGTTTTAAAAATGTTTTTATTCTGAGGAGAAATGTCCTTTTAAACATATTTCAATGGATTATTCTTTTAAAGACTTTGTCAGTATTCAAAGTAAGGTAACGATTTCCATAAAAGACAATCAAAAATAGGGTTTAATATAAAACAAGGCAAATTTAAACACATTTAAATCAGATTCACTTAAAATATAATTAACTTGTATTTGGAATAGCATTTAAGCTCTTTTAGTCGTAATGTCTCGTATATATTCCCGAAATACATTCAAACTGTAGTGATCAATGTTACACTGAACATAAGAGCTTTCAAGCAACATGTATATATTTAAAAAATAGGTTAGTGCTTTAATAATGACGAGGTACTTGGAAAATGAAAATTGTTATATTTATTTTATACAAAAATGAATTAGTGTATGCTAAACATGATTGTACGAGAAAGCAAAAAATTGTCATATTTCTTTTCAGAAGTTCAATTTATAACAACCTAGAGAGCTATGTCTAATGTTTCATTACAGTACATGTATGTAAGCTATTCACCAAGTTCAACATTACAGTAGTTTAGCTTGCATAATAAAACACAGAAATTTGTTGTCATCATTAATTATTCGGTTCATCGCCCATTGTCTGTATGCTAAATCATTTGTGAGAGATAAATTGTTTCAAAGTTAATTGTATACAATGAATAGAGGAATATGAAGAATCCCTGGAAGGAGTTGAAGACCAGGAAGAGGGTGTTGAAGGGGAGGCGTGAATGGCTGATAGCAAGGAAACCAAACACCCACGTCAGACCAAGAAGTACGGAGATCGAAGGTATCAGTTCGGTCAACTTGACTTGCGACATGACAGGCGTTGCGTGACCATCTCAAAGATGATGAAGTTACCCGTAAGTATAAGAGAGCAACAATTAGCAACACTCCGTAATACAGGGTTGTACCACGCTTCACAAAGCAACTATTTTAACAGAAGAGTACAGCAGTTATGGGACCGTTGTCCTTATTGAAACAAAACACGTTTGAATTCTGTACAAGTATTTTGCTGATTGCCAATGCCACTGACCAAGAATTGCATATTGTGGGGGTGATGGAATTGGAAATTATTGTCAGCTGGGAACGCAAAGGTTAAGAAACATTCACCACGAAGAACAAAATTACACACTTTTCGCTGCCTTAGCATGAGACGCAATTACGACTTCGTAAATAAAAATACGACACCCAACACAAAATAACCAGGAGACCGTTTAGACAAATATGACTCAGAATCCATTCTTTAGACATGAATGCATTGGTTGTCTTACCCAAGCAATTCTAAGAGGAGATTATCAAAATATAATCAGAGACTTACTATCTATCACCTCCCAGCTTATTGAACTGTCGAATGATACAATCATGACACACACAAGGAGAGGTAGACCTGCAAAATAAATGAAATCATGATAGCAAACAGTTTGAGTTGTAAACATTACAAAGAGAAAGAGAATTATGTATATAAAAAACCCTTTAAAATCCCACTGTTGTCAGTGAGGAAGTAAGAAAAGTACTGATAGACTGAACATGAACGTATCTCATGAGTGTGGTTCTATTTACAATATATCGACAGGTCTTTTTTCTTCAGCACTTGGTGTATATCCGAGTCTTGGACTTATTGTCATCTACATCAAGAAAATAGGCCTATAAAATCTAAACACTTGAAAGAGCACGATCGGTGATGATACAATGTACTAGGAAAGGGGAGGAAAGAAGAGTCTAATATACTCCGTTTATAACTGGAAAGGCAGACTCGTCCCCGCCATTATGATATCGCCGTAAGAAGATGTATAGATCTATGCCACTTTAAATATGCACAGATATGTCCTATTCACCTGCAATAGGCACCAATTGAGGTCTTGAGAAGAAAATGCGAGATCCTGGCACTCGTCACCCTGACGAAGAGGAGGTACATATTAACAGCTTCCACCAATATCCACGATATCGACGACAGCAACAAGAAATGGATGAAGAAACCGACGATCACGCAACCCATTTTTTTGTTTTCAGAAGTTTTTATTATTTTCTCTCATAAAGAAAATTGAACATAATTTGAAACATTTAAATACAATACAACAAACATTTCATACAATAAAATAAACATTTCAAACATAACAAACATTTCATACAACATAAATAATCTTCACATAAATATAACTACTAACTGAAGTTTCACATTTCAAAACAATAATACAAATAACCTTTCATGTAAAAATATATTTGCCAATAATAAGATCTGAACCATTTTACACATTAATGTGAACATCCAATAGCAGATAACTTTTCTAATAACAGATTGTGATCAACTGTGTCAAATGCTTTACGAAGGTCTATGAAAACGACTCCAGAGATCTGTCTATTTTCAACGTTCCATGACAAATTATTAACAAATTTCATGAGTGCTGTTAAAGTAGAATGCTTTGCTCGAAAACCAGACTGACGGGAGTTCAATATATTATTATCATCAATGAATTCAGAAAGTTCGCGATGTACAGCCCTCTCTGTGATTTTGCTAACAACAGACAAAATAGAAATTGGACGGTAATTGCTTGGATCAGACATATCAACATTTTTAAAAATTGGAATTACTCGAGCTTCTTTCCAACCCTTGGTTACACATCCCGTGGTCAAAGATGTATGTATGATATCGGTTAACGATGTTAACGTCATTTTTAGAAGACAAGAAATGTGGTCATCGCCAGTATCTCTATCTTTACACATGCGATCAATTTCCTTAATGACGAAATCCTCAGACACACAGTCCAAATAAAATTGTGAGATATGATTAATCGGAGTATCGTCACCGACATGATATTCAGTTCTAGAACTTTTCAGGTTTTGTTATTTTCGCAGCACAGGTAGTCAGGTAGTAAAAAAGTTATTGAAAGCATTGGCTATTTTAGTTGGATCTGATATACGAGCAGCATCAATTTCAAAACTATGCGGCGATATCTTGCTGGATTTTGGAATTACACGTTTTCAGACACTTCCATATATTCCGAGAATTTCCATGATTTTCTTCAATAAGTAACAGTGGTATTCTTTCTTCCTTTTTCTAATAAGATGTGTAACTTTATTCTTAAAGTAGAACGTTGATGATTTTAAATATTGGCTTAATACTTATTATTGCATAGATGGCATAAATTAAACAAGGTTATCCAAATTCAACGCTTGGAAACATTTGAAGTAATGATTATTATCAATTATAAAACGGTAAAATACAGCCCCCGATATAGCAGCTGAAGAGCTCCTCGAACGCTGCTGAGATATGTGACGACACACCCTGGACCAGTCCTGGCTAAGCAGACGATGTCCCATAACATCTTACACATTTTTCAGAGCCTATTTTGTCATCTCCTCTTCACTTATTTCTCTTCCTTCACTAGCGTCAGTCTTAATGTTAGTCTGTTGCCTCACTCTTAACTTCGTGTATGGTATTATTTTGATGAAAAATGCAGCGTTAAAAAAATAAAGGAATCAGTCACTTGTAAACAAAATAAGACGCCATTGTATTTTCAGCTGTTTGCACCGGGGCATGTTCGGCGTTTCAAGAGGGAACGAATACCATCCTGCTATTATTCGGAGGGCTTTTCAATTTGAAAGTGGGGTTTATTTCATTGATCATTGACCCTTCTCCTATGTATTTACAATCAAACGGTTTTAGCTATCAGAATCAGTTTCACTTTCCCTTTATAATGGTGTGAAATAAGGTCATGTTTAAATACACCAAACTCTTTATAATTTGATAAATAATTGCATTGCAATTACGTTCATTCATTATAGGACGTCGTCTGCTTAAGCAGGATCGATCCCGAGTGTGACGACATCAAAACATCGCTATATTTCTGGCGAATCCTCGGATATTCCAGATGCTGAGAAGAGCTTTTATTTGTGTTGTTTTTATAATCACCAGATACGCAGTTGACATAAAACTTATAAGATTGCCATCTGTAAGCTTCCCAGTTTCTAGTGATACATTAATTGCCATATTTGTGATTTTCTTTGAATATCTACTTTAAGGGATTTGTAAGTATTTCATAACTCATCGTCTTTTGTAAGCATAGCAGCTCTGTGAACATGGTCACGTTGTTTCATTAAATGAATATCGTCCGTTATCCATGGGCAAACATTTTTACGAATTCGCTTGTGGCATAACGGAATATGCTTGTTCACGACCTTGAAAAATAGACGTTCCCAGGTTTTCCAGGCAAGATCAACATTTCTAATATCTTTTAAAACATGCCAGGCATAGTTTTTAAAATCATAAAGAAACCTTTCTTGATCAAAAAATGAACGAAATTCAACTGAGGTGGGATTTTTTCTTTTACTAAAATTGAAGGATTTTACTGCATAGACGAAAAATGATCACTAATACTAATGTGACAAACCCCTGCTTCACGGTAGAGTTCAGGATCAGAAACAAATATAAGATCAATTATTGTACTCGAGCAGTTAGTAACTCGAGGTGGGCTGTTGACTAAAACCATATAGCTTTGAGTAGTAGTCTATAGTTTATTAGTATTAGAGTCAGCTTGATTAGGCATATAATTACAGTTAAAGTCACCTATAGAAAGATGCAACTTCTGTTAACAGAGCTGGCCAACTCAAGATTAGAGTCAAGTTTATCAAAGAATTCGCTTGGCGCATTAGGTGGCCTATAAAAATCTCAAATCAGAATAGGTGGTTTATGTGGATAATGAAGTTCAACCCACAAACACTCCAAATCTTGATGAGATAAATAATCTCTCCTCTTTTAGTCAAATCTCTTAGAAATAAAAACAGCAACTCCTCCACCATAGCTATTTCTATCTTTTCTTAGTAATATAAAATCATCCAAACATACTTCGGAGTCAATTGTCACATAGAGTCTCACGGAGTGCTATAACATCAAAAGGTGAATTCTTCATTATCAATTTCAATTCAATTTTCGAGGGAAGACTGAATATTTAGATGAGCAAACTCAATTCCTCTTTTTATTATTTGGAAAATTCGGAACATCATCATCATTTATAATTTCAGTGCTAATTGCAGGTTGTGCTAGTTCATTCTCTCTATTATTCAGTCTATTACTTTCATTAGTAACGTAATTATACTATTGGTGATTATCCGTTGAGTACCATCCTTACGAATTGCAGGTATTCGTGCCACTCCTGTCTGGTAGGTTTCAGCCGGGCTTTGTTGGACGTTGTGGAGAAATCCAGCCTTTCTGATCTTTCTTCAGCCGATGATAGGAGACATCCGCCGTCCGTTCTGACCATCACCCATACGCCACACTCTCATCTGGGGGCGTTTCATGAAAGGACTTGTCAGATATTTTATCCGACAAATTTGCTCTCAGCCTATCAGATGCAACGATTTCAGTAGCTTATAACAGTTGTCGATAAAATATCCGACAACTTCCATTCATGAAACGCTCCCCTGGCTTCGTCGTCGCCTCTGATCATGAGCTGCCTACTCGTCTGATACTTCCTTCAGCTGGTTAGAAGAATAATTTCGGAGAGCGCATATTTGTCATGTTTGTTGTGGCGGCATCAAAGCTCGCTTTAAAGGGAAGCTGTCTGTTATAACACGTTACCCGACTTTTTTTATTCACTTGATTATTGTGACAAATATACGGTACGGTGATTAATCATAAATAGCTAGCGCCCGTGGGTGTCCACGGGCTGCTTCTGCTAGTACATTGTAATAGGTGAATGCAATATTTCGTTACTATAGGCAAGTGTGTATAACTTTGACTGCATTACGATAATGGTCTTTTCCAGATTATTTGGCCTATACAAGAGGGATCTATATACAAGAATAGCCCAGTCACACCGACCAGACTGATACTATACCGACAGCAGACTGAACCAAAAATTACATTACTCTGAATGACCAAGACTTGTCGATTAAGAAACCGTTTGGAGTTGGGTTCGTGGTGTGCATGAGTGGGATATAAGGTTTAAGGGGCTGTCGTCCTAATTAATGCGACCATAATTTAAAAAAAACAAGAATACACCCAAACATTCGACATAATTCAATCAGTTATTTCGTTAGTAAATTCATAACAATATCCACACCAATGTATTTCACAAGTGACAAGGGCGTTTATTCCGAGGATGGAGGGGGCCAAGTGGCACTGTGGGGCTGATTATAACTTCCGAATCACCTGATCGATATAGCGTATTATTCTGATTACTACATTTGTCGCCCCTTATCTTGAAGAAAGATATAGACACCCTCAACTTAAAAGGCACTTGTCAGCATCATCTCCATTTTCACCTAAAATTAAAAATCCGACACTGGGTTCTCGACCGAGGTGTAAGGTTTCCCTTGATTTCGACCTCCATCTTAATGAAGGGCTTGTTAGACCTCACCGATAACAATAATGAGATTTATCATTGAAGGGATGTCTAATGGACAGCTCAGGTAACCCTCCTATATTACTCTATGTTTTCTATTGTTCGCATTTCAACCGATGACTCCACTATTGAATTGCGTCACAAAATTCATTGACGGAATAAACCTCACAAATTGTTGACAACCGATGATCTATTGAATTACTACCGATGACCCATTGTTCTCTTTGTTGGATGTCATCGGTTTGAATGCGTACACATGTACACACCCACCCACACACACACACACACACACACACACACCACACGCACACACAACATATTAGGGTGTACCTTCCGTTGAAAATATTGTTATCATTATCGCTATCGGTGAGGTCTGATCAGCCATTTAATAGAATACGGGTCTATCAGACTAAAGAGGCTGTATAAATATACGCGCCAAGATCTCGTAGCAGCACAAAATATGCTTCTGAAACATAATTTATCATTAACCTCTGAAAACAACAACAACATACACATTAGATTGAATAATAATAATAATACATGTAAAGCGCATTGAGGTGTTCACGTAATGCGCTATATAAATGTAACATATTATTATTATAGCGCCAAATCCACTCTGTGGAGTGCTCAAGGCGCATTGACCTGCCATACCATTTCCATATAAACTTCATGAGACCTTCATGGTTCTCGTTATATCTCTCAAATAGAAACGGCCCTTTTATTGAAGGAGGACTTCAGTGTGCAGTGAAGCCGAACAAAATTACAAACCTGAATACTTTATAGGGTTTTGAATAGTTTGTGGTCGGGTAGATTTGGTCAATAGGAAATTATGCTGAACTTCTCCGTGCAAATATGAGTTAATTCAGCTTGTAACTTGTCGGTGTTTTGTGTGTTCTGAACTGGTGTGGCTCAGTATTCTGGATGAATTCTAGAAATTTGAGTGATTTGAATTTGTGAAATCAAGGGTCATTCTGTGCAATTCAAGTGAGATATATGTAGTCAGAGAGTTGCTAAACGCACCATTATTTATCTACAATACCTCAAGGCGTTTGGATGTTGCGCAATGATAGCATCACCTAACTTTCCTAACTTTCCAGTAGCCCTACTACTTTTCCTAACGACATGTGCCGGGATAGGAACGAGTAAGTCCCTAGGAATCTTTCTACAGAATATCGCTGGGGGATCTGGGGACACACTCGACGGACATACGAATCGCTTTAGGACTTTTCTCTGCTTTTAGCTACATCCCAGGTAAAAGTATTAATATACCTGTAAATACATTATTGTCTAATATCTTTAAAGTTTATATCCATAATAATGATGATGATGATGATCGGAATAATAATCATGACAATAACAATAACAATAATATAATAATAATGAAAATAATAATACTAAACCAAATTCTTCATAGGGCCTAGCTCCTGTCTTCTGATGTTTAAATGTGTTAATAAATTAGCTCCTGCCATCTTATACCAAAGACTTTGTTTGTTGACAATGTCTCGACAAGGACCACGCGTAACTCTAATAAATTGCTTTTGAGACCACCAAAATATCGCACGGCTTTCTACCAAAAATCCTTTGTATATCTAGGCTCAGTTAATAGACCGCTTCTGTAATGTATACCAATTTATGCACATAATTCGCTGAGCCACCTGGTGACGAGCTATCTATTAACATGCTTTTTACAAAATGAGCCTCAATGCTTGGAATCCAGTTTGCATACATTATTTGTTGCTATGTCCGACAAGCTTTCAGGTTGTCAAGAACAACCTTTGTTTGAAAGTTATGTATAAAATTTGCATATATTACCGAAGCGGTCTATTGGAACCAACTGCCCGACCATGTACGGCTCTTCACTCATTCAAATACCTTCTTAGGCGCATAGAGACATATCTACAGTTTTATAGGACTTGTAGACCTTTTTATTTTTCTTTAAACATGACCACGTCTATTGTTTTATAGCGGCATGTATTATAAGCAATTCAGTTATTTGGATCACTGTATCATTTGCTTTACTGTATTATTTCATATCGATTTTTTACGCAACCTTTTTTAATCTTCGTAGTCATATTATTTCTCTCTCTCTCTTGTTAAAAACTGAATTTCATGTTTTACGCATGTTAGTAATAAAATATATTCTTGCTCTCTTTGGTTATCTGAGTAAGTTCATATGATTAACAATAACTTGATGTATTTATGTCACAATTTATTTTGTTATGTTTTGTTATTCTCGAATCGACCCTCAAGTGCAGTGTAATGCTTTAAGTTTTTTTCTAAATGCTTCGCCTTGCATGTTCTTTAATCCGTTTTTAATTGAACTTCTATATATATACCTTGATCAATTTTTGATCTGTCCAAATATTGCATCGTTTTAATAATAATCAAACAGAGCCCCGAGGAAGACCAGCCTGTTTTCAATTTTAAGTGTTTTGTATCTTGCCATTATCCACGATTTTTTTTCTGTTTTATACTATGCTATGTTATTATCATATTATGTTATGTTATTTTTGTCCGTTTGTTTGTTTGTTTTGTTTTATGCTGATTCATGCCACTCTTTATAAACATTCGTGAATAAATAAATAAAATAAATAAATAATAATGATAATAATAATAATAACAATATGTGATGACAGTCATAGTAATTACTTTTTTTTTACATCATGCTTTTCCACGTTCAAGTAAGTAATCAAAATATCGAATGCCATCGCCGCCATTTTGTCCGATAGATCAGACCACCATTCTGCAATTATGATGATATTCAGCATTTGCAGTCTTTACAGTAAAAAACAAACAAATAAACACGTGTGCATTCGAATAGTTATTTATTTGGTATTTGTGTCTGAATCAAGAATCCGGAATTTCAAGAATGTATAAATTATTATATTTGCTGATTGGTGAATAGGCCATATTCCTATATTCAAATTTAAAACACACTTCTTTGTAAAGTGACCTGTAACACAATATCCCGATTATAGGAGTTATTGCTTTTCAATAGTCAGATTGTAGATTAGATTGGACAAACTAAAATGTATGTCCTACCCCCCCCCCCCAAAAAAAAAAAAAAAAGAGGAAAAACACACTTCTTTGTAAAGTGACATGTAACACAATATGCCAATAAGCGAGTTCGAAATTAGGATTTGCGCATGAGCAGATAAAGGTCATTTGACATAAACTGGCATGTTCGTTTAAAATTCACTGAGATAAGCATCGACTCTGATGTAATGATTATTCATATATTCATTTAATTATACTTTTCATTAAATCCACTGAAAAGCAACAAAGTGTTCATTGTGGTTGGTATTTGACAGTCTGCCAAATGATAGCCAAGTTCATTGACGCGCTATTCTAGTCACCTGGTGTACGATGTCTTTCTTTCATAGAGTTTGAATTCTGTAGGTTGCTATGTCGGGCAAGCTTACGTATTATCTTTCTTTGAAAAGATGCCTATCCTAATGAAAAAAGGGAAAGGTCATTTGCCAAAAGTTGCTCATGGGCCAATAGACCTGTTTACTAAGTGATTAAAAATGTTGGATGTTTTGTTTTTTCCTGGGGACCTAGTAACGAGGTATTCCATTAACCTGTTATTAATGAATGAATACATTGCATACATTACTTGTTGCTATGTCTGACAAGCCTCTGGCAAGCTTTCAGGTTGTCAAGAACAACCTTTGTTTCAAAAGTATGCATAAAATTTGAACACTTAGTAAACGGGTCTATTACGAAATCGCTTATTATATGAGTTCTTGCTTTTCAATAGTCAGATTGTAGATTAGATTGGACAAGCTAAAATGTATGTCCTACAACCTCCCCCCCCCCCAAAAAAAAAAGGGGGGGGAAAGAATGCATGTTATTACAATAATTTTACTAGGCAAACGTGAAAGATTTGAATGGATTCTAAACCTGACGATATTTTATTTCGATTCCCTTTTGGAATATTTCCCTGTAATGTTTTTTTCAGTCTGTAGGAGACAAAATAATGTAAACCTAAATCTCATATATGCACAGAAAGTGTGTGAAGTGAATTCAAAGTATTTGCATACTAGACCGTTTAATAATGTATTTAAATTTATGCACGTATCTCTGCAGAACCCCTGGTTAATTTTTAGTTCACCTGCCATGCATAACAGTAGACTTGTTTCTATGGAGGACATCACTTTCCGTATATTAGTTGTTGCTTTTGTTTAAGAACCATGCATAAAATCATTAAACAGTTCTATTCGAAGCTAACAGAGATCACAATGGCAAAGGTGAACGAAGTCAATAACTTTTCATCCTAAAACCTCAAATTCAAAGAGGAATACCCATACAATTACCTTTTCTTCAATATTTCAAGGCAAACAAAATACCTGATCTAAGACGTGAAAAAGACACTTGTACTACATGTCCAAGAGAGCTTTGGTCGTAAACGATAAAAAGGGTGTTTTCAAACATACCAAGGAGGTTCAAACAGGAGTCTCACCTAACTGCAAACACCTGACAGATTTTAAAGGATGTACAATTAAATTAATAAACTGCCTGATTCTTTGATGCCGATGTCTGATGCAGCCAAAGTAAACGGAAAGATTTAGAGATGTTTTGACATTTTAATGTTTACGATGCGCAGTTAAATTCATAAATCGACAAACACAGAAAGTGAATGTGCAGTTTTAATGTAAATAATTTCGATTTCAGTCTGAAATTCCACTGCTGCAGGATGAACAATTTTTTTGAGATATAGCCTTAAAAGTGTCACAAATGTATACCTCTTTAAGGGCAAGTTTAACACCTTTCCGCTTCATTCCGATTATTGAATTTTATATACATGTATTAATATCGTGAAATATGGCTCCAGGATATATAGCCAACCAAAGTAGTGGGCGCGCGCGGTCAGTCAATAATTTGTCATCGCAGATCTGGTATTTTTGGCACTAAATACTTTCGCTTAACCTTGTTATATTATCCATGTGCACTTTTTCGATGTTACATTTCGGTCTGCGAAAACTAATCATCATTACAACAGAATATCCTCCATTGTACGTATCCATGGTTATGCAATAAAACGGAATTTGATTTGTTTCCTCGTTTGCAAGAATGTTTTCGGAGAGCGCATATTTGTCATGTTTGTTGCGGCGGCATCGAGCTCGCTTCAAAGGGAAGAAAAAGAACATTTATCAAGGTAGGGGCTGCTACTTCGAGTGTCCTGCTTGGCTTTTCGCCATAGAAGTGAGTTGCGTGACTAAGGAAACTGTAAAATATTTTGGTCGGAATATTTGAGAGTGGAGAGCTATTTATAATGGAGCTTTTGCAGATTGTAGCATGTGCCATGCCTACGTGGAGTTCTTGAGGTGATTCTAGCTGCAGAACCTATCAGGGTTTGGAGTTGGTCTATCATAATTACAGAAGACTGTTAAAGTCAGCTCACGACTCATATAGGACAATATTAACGTTTGCATTGATGAATAGGCCCAGGTCGGGTATCTTCAGATCTTCCCTCAGGCTAGCATGCCCTAGCATGGCGGCTGTAGCAGGTCTGTCAACGTTCTTGATTGGTCATTCAACATCAAATTTTGTTGTCAAGTAGGACAACTAAATTCCTCGCCCTTTTACCCGTGTAATCTCCGATTCACCATCTGTCACTCTTGTGGGGTCGGAGGTTCTTAATTTTGAGGAGAAATGCACTGCTTCTTTTATTATCGTTGATTTTAGCGTGTTTTGTGTTGCACAAAGTCTTAATCTGAGATGCAAGCATTTAGTCGAATGATTGATTCACCTTGGATATATGACTCGAATAAGACATACAGCCGAGTATCATCTACGTATACGTCATGGTCTGGAGCTCAAGGGCTGACATGACAAAGATGTTTAAGAGTGGACCCAGTGGCAGATCACTGGGTTATTCAAATGTCCATGTATGCATACTGCATATATCACGACATTGGATCTTCTTCATACATAATTGTAAGGAAATAACATATACAACAGCTTTGGTAACTCTCGTGGAAATAAATACAATGCGAAAGGAAATGAGAGAATAATTGCGTAACTTAAATCAAAGTTCCCCAGAGCTGTCCTCCCTTTTTGAAATTTTTTGCAAAGGCTGAAAAAATGTCTCCGCCGGGAATCGACCCCGGGTCGTTGGCTTAGAACGCCAATGCCTTAACCACTAGACCACGGAGACGGGTTAGTGGTTTCGGCGACACCAGATTCAATTGACCGACAGATTTGACAAATCTTCAACCTTATTAATGAATTCCTTTGTCGGGGGCAGGTGAGTTTTGAACAAAGACAAGCCGCGTGCCTCAGCTGGATCCAAGCGAATGCTTTAGGATTCATGTATACATTAGAATAATTATTAACAATTGTAAGGAAATGACATATACAACAGCTTTGGCAACTCTCGTGGAAATAAATACAATGCGAAAGGAAATGAGAGAATAATGGTTGCGTAACTTAAAGTAGAACTTTAATGATTTTAAATATTGGCTTAATACTTATTATTGCATAGATGGCATAAATTAAACAAGGTTATCCAAATTCAACGCTTGGAAACATTTGAAGTAATGATTATTATCAATTATAAAACGGTAAAATACAGCCCCCGATATAGCAGCTGAAGAGCTCCTCGAACGCTGCTGAGATATGTGACGACACACCATGGACCAGTCCTGTCTAAGCAGACGATGTCCCATAACATCTTACACATTTTTCAGAGCCTATTTTATCATCTCCTCTTCACTTATTTCTCTTCCTTCACTAGCGTCAGTCTTAATGTTAGTCTGTTGCCTCACTCTTAACTTCGTGTATGGTATTATTTTGATGAAAAATGCAGCGTTAAAAAAATAAAGGAATCAGTCACTTGTAAACAAAATAAGACTCCATTGTATTTTCAGCTGCTTGCACCGGGGCATGTTCGGCGTTTCAAGAGGGAACGAATACCATCCTGCTATTATTCGGAGGGCTTTTCAATTTGAAAGTGGGGTTTATTTCATTGATCATTGACCCTTCTCCTGTGTATATACAATCAAACGGTTTTAGCTATCAGAATCAGTTTCACTTTCCCTTTATAATGGTGTGAAATAAGGTCATGTTTAAATACACCAAACTCTTTATAATTTGATAAATAATTGCATTGCAATTACGTTCATTCATTATAGGACGTCGTGTGCTTAAGCAGGAACGATCCCGAGTGTGACGACATCAAAACATCGCTATATTTCTGGCGAATCCTCGGATATTCCAGATGCTGAGAAGAGTTTTTATTTGTGTTTTTATAATCATCAGATATGCAGTTGACATAAAACTTATACGATTGCCATCTGTAAGCTTCCCACTTTCTAGTGATACATTAATTGCCATATTTGTGATTTTCTTTGAATATCTACTTTAAATCAAAGTTCCCCAGAGCTGTCCTATGATGTTAACTACTGAAGAACTCTGCAAGTGAACCCCTACCACTCATAGATTAATTATACTCCTTGATTTCTTTCTATTTTACTCAGCTCCACTTGTAGCGGCCCTTTATCGACAGCGCCCCTTACGTCGTGTTCTAATGATATACGGTTCTTGCCTAGTCTCTGTGGGTATTATGTTGACTTCAATATCAATACACGAAGTTCCAATAGGAATCTTCGTGTCAGTTTCTGGTAAGCAAATACGGTGGAAATATTCTATGACACTTTTCCTCCGCTTTCGAATAAATGGCACCTGTAACATGAAGCTTGATTATTTTCACACTCTCCTCCCTCTCCAATTCCTTTTTATTTTATTTGATATTTTTTTTTGCTGGAAGGAAGAGCAGTCAGTTAGTATGGATTTGTAAACAAAATCAATTGAACGTATCGAAATGACACCTCATGTGAAAACGGCATTATAATGCAGTCCTTTTGAAACCAAGCACCATGTTACAATACACCAAGAAACGTTATCCAGAATACACTTTATAAACCCAGAAATGTAGGCGTGTCAATCTCTAGCTAAAAGATAGAAATATTAATTGATCTAAGTACCTGGTGTTTGATGCACCCAAAATACTCACAAGGTAATACATCTGTGCTTAAATGGTACATTTATAATACCTGTTACACAGGCGAAGTCAGTGGCTGTTGAAAGACCGAACTGTGGAAAAATAATTGTCATATCTTTGACGCCTCGTGTGAGAGTGGCACAGTATACAAAGTGAAAGCAAAATGAAGTTTGCAAACATTACTTTAAATTACTGACGTATGGGATTATTGTCTTCGCGGGCATAATTATAATGTAATCAAAATCACTCCTCATGTGCAAAATGCATAATCCTTAATGCTCTTTTTCGGGATTGTCGTGTCCCTATGATAAATTTCATCCTATTTCTTCCTATTTCTTATCAAAATGCAGGTCTTGGAAACTGTATGCTCCTTACAACGGCCTCTATAGCACTGAATGATCTTGCCAGTCCACATTTCAACCTGATATACAGTCTCGCTATGAGTGGGTTTGGAGTAGGAATGGTGGCGCTGCCATTCCTTACAGAGTTATTAGGTCACTTATATGGATGGAGAGGTGGACTTCTGATCATTGGAGCACTCATGGCGAACATCATTCCTTCTGCAGTAGCGGTAAGGTTTCCTACAACATCCAATGAGACCCATACAGACCCTCAGAGCTCTGATGAAGATGATATTTGTGAAAGGCATTTGCTTAATTTACCACATGGATCTAATAGTTCACCTTATCGTGGTGGGCATTCGACAGAAGAAGAATCGGAATCAGATAGCGAGATGAAGCATAACTCACAAAGTGAAACCTATCCATTAGTCAATAGTCATTCAGGGTCCTTGCGTGACGCAAGGAATGACGAAAGGAAAGAAAATAGTGAACTAACAAATAGTTTCTCCAGGAGAGTATTGGCCAAATTTCGCGCCTCGGATTTCTACTTAGACCCAGCATTCAATTTCTTCTTCTTAGCAATGATATTGGTTTCCCTTGGGTACTGCGGCTGGCATGCATTTCTCATCCGTAATGCTTTACAACGAGGGTTATCCGTCAATGATATTCTCATACTAAGCATCTCTGCATCAGTTGGTAGCATCAGTGGCAGGGTCCTTGTTGGAGTCCTGTCTGACAACCGTTATAGTCCAGTCAGTATGTACCTTGCATGTACTCTTCTTGATATAGCATCGCTACTTTGTGACGTGTTTCTTCCAACTCTCTACGTCAACATTGTGACGTCATATATAAGAGCAGGAACTATCGGCGGAAGAGGAAACCTCGGAACTCTCGCAGCCCGGGAGAGGGCGTCTGCAGGAAAGAAGGATATTGTTTTTGCTCTTGGAATTTTCTGTGTCGGAATTGGAACTCTACTTGGTAGCTATTATTCAGGTCAGTTGGTTTCGGGAAATGAGACAAAAACTGTCCAGCTATAGCCTTTAGAGTTATATATATTCACATAGGTGTAGTTAAATTTGGAGTTGAAGCATTCAAAAGTGCTCAATGCTGAAGTGCAGAGCATAATATTTGTACCTGGGTCCTGTCCGCTCCCGTCGGTTTCACGCTCGACGCGATCTTCAGGCAGACTGGTGACTCGACTCGGCTTGTGCATCTGCTTGCTGCAATGGATCGGTGTCACACTTGGGTGGCTTTCTTGGCGGCCTTTTTCGGTGCCTGCACTTTGAGATGATATCCGACCTTTTGTTTAGTGCCTCTCTGTTACTGATAATAGTGTATTTCTCCTCCAGGCAGAGATTGCAGAGCCCACTTTTTCTTAAGTTTAGATTAGATTTCTTTTCGATCCTCCAAGATAGTCACTCTCTGGTTATGGGATTTTATAACTGTTTCCACCCCTTTTGCTTTTACCATGGTTTGTTATTGTTGTCATACAGTAGGGTTCTTCTCGCGTGCATTATTGTTTCCATCTCATCATCTCCTATGTTAGTGAACTGCTTAGCCCATTGTAGGCATTTGGATAGCAAGTCGGATGAGATGGAGGGGTAAAAGTCTATTATATCAAAGACAATGAACGATAGGGACTGTTTGGCAGTTTACTGAACCAGTCAAGCACATCAGCTGTGCTTCTCCGCTGATTGGTGTCGGTTTTGTCTTTTATTTCGTTATTTATACGTTATTTATACGGTCTAGCATTATTTTGCTGGTTTGGTGGGATTAATCAGTCTTGCTTGTGGGTTATCTCTGAAATTGTCCAAATATGTATGGAACTTAAAGGAATCTAACACCGAATTCACACTATCTTGGAGGATCGAAAAGAAATCTAATCTAAACTTAAGAAAAGTGGGCTCTGCAATCTCTGCCTGGAGGAGAAGTACACTATTATCAGTCACAGAGAGGCACTAAACAAAAGGTCGGAGATTATCTCAAAGTGCAGGCACCGAAAAAGGCCGCCAAGAAAGCCACCCAAGTGTGACACCGATCCATTGCAGCAAGCAGATGCACAAGCCGAGTCGAGTCACCAGTCTGCCTGAAGATCGCGTTGAGCGTGAAACCGACGGTAGCGGACAGGACCCAGATACAAATATATATAATATATTGTGATATAGTTCCACGTGTTGGAATAAATGAATAAAGAACACAATCCGGACAAATGTTTAGTTCCAACAACAATTTATTTACAGATCAAGAAATTTTCGGAACACTCTTCCTTTTTTAAGTGGAGAACAGATATGAACAAAAACAATATAATTATAAGATGGAAACGCGTTAACATGGATGCGCGAATGAGTCCAATTTTGACGCTTGGTGTTCCAGCAGGCAGCAGCCGCGCATGATGCGCGGCTGCTGCCACAGCTCTTGACAAACTAAGAAAACGGGGCCCCACTGATGCCCCACTGGTATTCCAGCAGACTGCTGCCTGCTGAAATACCAAGCGCTAATTCGGGCATCCATGGTAATTGTTATTGTTTATATCATTCTGTTCTCCACTTAATTAAGGAAGAGGCTTCCGAAAAATTGTGGATCTGTAAATAAACTGTTGTTGGAACTAAGCATGATATTTGTCCGGATTTTGTTATATATATATATATATATATATATATACATACATGTATATGCAGTCCCCCCCGCCCCCCCCCCCCCCCCGTAGACCCAACCCCGGGTCGATTAGGGAACTTAAACAATTTACGTATGTTTCTGGCCATTTAGTCAACCCAGGGTAGATAACACTTCCAACTATTTATATCACAGGTGTCCCAGATGTTTTATTTTATTGTCAACCCAAAATAGTATATGTGGCCATTTATTCCACCCAGGGTAGATAAGAATTCCAACTGTATTGGCATGTCGTTTGTACGCAATCCTAAAATGTGCCCTTTTCAAAATGTCGACCAAATTGCACCAGAAAACATGATTCCACCATTTTTTTTTGCCTGTCAGAGATTTTATGGCATTGAGCCCGATTTGTCTAAATCCTTGATTTGTCACTGATATACATATCATACAGATCTCTTATTCATTATGAGCATCTATGCACCTACTGAATAGAACACTTTTTATTTAATAATGTTAAAAAAAAGCTAGTTTGGAATAGTTCTTTATGATTGTTTTATTTTCTTTATTTCACCTCTTCCAGGTGTGATAGCAAATATATCATCGCACTATGACGTCATCTGGTGGTTGGTAGCTGGTATATGCTTGGAGATAGTCATCTTTCTGACTGTACTAGTACCGTTGCTAGTCATAAAAAGATGAAATTAATCCAGCTCGTCTTTGGGTTAAATTGGGTTTGCATTCCAACCCGATCCAAAATTAAAATAGATAGGAAGTATGTAATACTTCAAGTCTTAGAGCCTTTTACATGTACACGCATGGTGTAGGTGGGTAGATATGTTACTGAAAGGAAGAAGGTATGGCCTATGGGTATTGCAGAGAAATGTGATTTGCATTTTATTATCTGAATAGTGAGGATCTAAAGACAAGAAAATGAATGGTGCGGCTCTCGTTTCACTAGTCTCTAGTTCCACCCCTATAATAATATATACATGTAGGAAAGAGAAGAAAAAGAATGCTGTATGCATGCATTATGTTGCTGATGATTCGAAATTTTAGAAAATAATGAACTTGATGACTGAATAAAACAAAAGGATGCTTATTAAAAGAGAGGTTGGGCTGTGGTAGATATGAGAAATACTGAATGAACTTTCTCACTCATTTTATGTTCGTTTGGATGGATATCATAGAAGTAGTGTCTCCCAAAAAGGATTGTTCTTCAATTGCCCTCATAATTCGAAATATGACCCCTCCCCCCAAAAAACAACCCACCCCCCATAAAAAAAAAGCTGAAAAGGAGCGTTGATAGAAGAAGGGGTGAAATAGAGAGAGAGAGAGGGGGGGGGGGGGGATTGGGAACTGGGATATAAACCTATATAGGAGTTTGAGAGACATGAGCTGAACGTTGACTATTTCCTACTATTTTTGTAATGTTAAAACAATATTGAAACTATATCTTACTCCTCCGTCACAGAAATGAAACATTATAATAATGAGGATGCTTGTAAGGTAGAAATATGTGGGAACACGTGACGTGTTCTCGAGCAGTATATGAACAAGAAAACTTCAGTGAGGGATTAATGTTGACTTTGTGAACACCAAAGTGGCGACTTCGTTTTCTTTCCGGCAGGGAAGAAAGAGAGATAGAGAGAGAAAGAGAAAGATATATTGGGAGAGAGATAGAGAGTTAGGAGGAGAGAGACAGAGAGAATTAATAAGAAGAGAGGGTGAGAGAGAGAGAAATGGAGACAAAGGAATGGAAGAGGTGTTTTAGAAGAGTGTAGATAACATAAAGATGAGCCTTACGAAATAAAACGGCATACTGAAGAACATTAAAAAAATAATAATCATAACGGAGCAGATAAGAGAGAGCTCCATAATAAGCAATGTTCTTCTACACATGTGCGACACTTCAATATAGATAAACCAGCGATCTCTGCCGTCGATGAGATAAACATAGAGGCCCGACTTCACAAAGGTTTCTTTTAAACTATGGTTTAAACCATAGGCGCGTTCAAATCGTGTTCGAACGATAACGCGTAATGGCGGCCGCTTTAGGTGCTTGATTTATACGGACTTGGCAGGTGCAGGTGGCTGTCATACATGCGCTGAGCTACAGAAGCTTAAAAGTGCCACTGGGATGACGAGATAATTCCTCGTCTTCTCTAATTTTTTGGTCCGAGAAGGAGAGAACGCGAGATCCCCCCTATCGTTTACTCGACATTTGGGGTCCGAGAAGGCGAGAAGGTGAGATCCGGAATCTCGGCAACTCGACTTCTTGAGTCCAGGAAGGCGAGAATGTGAGATCCGGCATCTCGTCTTCTCGACTTCTTGGGTATGAGAAGATGAGAAGGTGAGATAATCTCGTCTGCTCGACATACCCAAGAAGTCGAGAAGACGAGATTTGGAATCTCGATTACTCACATTCTCATACCCAAGAAATCGTCTGAACGAGATCTAAACTCTCGGCTTCGCACCTCCTCATCACACTATGAACACGATGACAAAGAGAGCGGACAAAATATACAGCTCCTCATTGTACCCTCCTCAGTTGCTCTGGTAGACAAAAGAACATCCCTTCGTTGCTATTATGTAAAAAAAAGTAGAACAGGTGAATATGCATGTGACACCCGGGGAGCGTTTCATAAAGCGTTTTGTCAGTGATTTTTACCGACAACTGTTATAAGCTACTGAAATCCTTGCATCTGATTGGCTGAGAGCAAATTTGTCAGTGAAAATCACTGACAAATCGCTTGATGAAACGCTCCCCTGTTTTAAACCATGGTTTAAACCAGGAGTTAAAAATTTAATTCGTTATAATGGGGAGCATTCAGACATCATTACCAGTGATGTCGATACAACCATCAAATTGATCATGATTTGACGAAATAATAGTAAAAAAACAACAACTTGTTTTCCAATAATTCACTTCAGTTAACTTATAATTATGAACAAATATTTGTCAGAATCAAAGTTTCCCATTGTCATATCTATTTGTAGAATACCTACATGTACATAATAGTGAGTTTTCGAATGTGTCGACGTGAACGTGGTCCTAGATCCTCCCAGCTACAATAGACTGCTTGTGTTAACTGCTTACCGCGCTTTGTGCAAGAACGCCTCACCCGTCCACTTGCTTCTCCCTCGTCCACTAGTCAGATCGAGAACGCGTCAAACATGGCAGTAAGGAGTTTTCGGATGTGTCGACTAGAACGCCTTCCTAAATCATCCCAGCGATAATGGACTGCTCTGTGTTGACTGTATACAAAGTAGGTGAAGCATGAAGCTAACAATGGGTGAAGCGAGGTTCACGTTTTAGAGAAGACGGCAAAACCATGTTTGACGCGTTCTCGATCTGACTAGTGGACGAGGGATTCGCCGTACTTCCACAAAGCGCGGTATGCAGCTAACACAAAGCAGTCCATTGTAGCTGGGAGGATCTAGGACGGCGTTCAAGTCGACACGTTCGAAAGCTCACTATTGCGGTCTTCTCTAAAACGTGAAGCTCAGTTCACCCATTGTTATAGCTTCATGCTTCACCTACCTTGTAAGCGGCTAACGCAAAGCAGTCCATTGTCGTTGCAGGATCGAGGATGGCGTTCACATTGACACATTCAAAAAATCCCTAATATCAACGATCGCTCAAACTTTTGTACGAGTGTCCTGCATGAGTGCCCAAGCCTGAGTGGAACATTTTCAGTGGAATATTTTTTTTAAAGCTCTCCAAAGTCAATTTGATTACAACGAGGAAGTCTTTGCTGTCTTCGTATTGTCATAATACACAGTAGCATGCATAATACATAGCACCCTAGCTTTACTTTATGTTTGTCATGACCTTCTTCAGGATACAGTTTCGTTATTGACCATGGATACATGAGACTTGCTTAAATAAGATGGCCAGAACACAAAATTTTCGCCTGTCCGCTAGGGCATGTCAGGTATGATTTCGAATTATTGTATATGATGTAACTTCTGTACTATATTCCAGAGTATACCCATGTATTATACACATACGTCTATTCACAAATTGAGGGAGCAGAATGCAGCCTGCTTTAGAGTGCAAGATCGACAAAGAAGCAGCATAATGTGATGTAATTTATATTTTGGTTGCATTTTTGCTGTGTTCTTAAGCAAATCATTAAGCTATCATATAATTTCAGTGTAACGAAACAACAGAGCTAGTTCTCCTCATTTACTGCACTGAACGGGTGGATTGGAAGAAAGTTTGAAGATCAACATTTACTGATTAGAAATCTAAAGCCCATCGCGCACTATACGATCAGAGTGCCATCCGATTTCAGAAGATATTGTAATAACATTTGAGAAAAACACTTAAACACATAAAATATTTTTGATTGAGGTTCTGAACAGTCGTACTAATAGTAAAATCGAAAAACGGCCTATTTCAAGCTCTCTAGTAGGAGGAAGGGCCATATTATTTGCTCCGAGTCGTAGTGACGCCAGAACAGTAATACCATTGTCTACAATTTAAAACTGATTTTCCCCCTCATTCCGGGTATAAGGCCAACAGCGCACCAAAATCCTGTTTGGTATTCATATAATTGTTCAGAACCTGAATCAGGTATATTTCATTAAGTTAAAATGCCCATATTCAATACTTTTGCGATATATTTCACAAAATCGGATCGCAGTCGATCGTATATGGTGGGCTTATTATAATTTAATCAATTTGCTATCAGTTTTCCATTTGTGATGAAAAGCAGAACGAGCTATAAGCTAAAATAAGTTTTGAAGACATAAAGACAATAAGGTTTATCGAACACCACTCTTCGGTGTAAAACCTATATAAAATTCATATTCATACTGGTAAATGTATTGCATAATCCTGGGCACAAGGAAGGGGGGGGGGGCGAATGTGCCCTGGCAAGATCTTACCTTGCATATCTTATGTACAAAGAAAATGTGTCCCCTAATATTGTGCCCCCTCCCCCGGCATTAAATTAAGTTACAGAAAGTATTAAACATTAAATTTCTTTGAGCTTGTCAGAGAATTTTGGAATAAAAAAGACACCCCAAAATGATGACTTTATTCTGGATCTGCCTCTGATTGTTGATTATTAAAGTAGATATTCAAAGAAAATCACAAATATGGCAATTAATGTATCACTAGAAACTGGGAAGCTTACAGATGGCAATCGTATAAGTTTTATGTCAACTGCGTATCTGATGATTATAAAAACAACACAAATAAGAGCTCTTCTCAGCATCTGGAATATCCGAGGATTCGCCAGAAATATAGCGATGTTTTGATGTCGTCACACCCGGGATCGATCCTGCTTAAGCAGACGACGTCCTATAATGAATGAACGTAATTGCAATGCAATTATTTATCAAATTATAAAGAGTTTGGTATATTTAAACATGACCTTATTTCACACCATTATAAAGGGAAAGTGAAACTGATTCTGATAGCTAAAACCGTTTGATTGTAAATACACAGGAGAAGGGTCAATGATCAATGAAATAAACCCCACTTTCAAATTGAAAAGCCCTCCGAATAATAGCAGGATGGTATTCGTTCCCTCTTGAAACGCCGAACATGCCGCGGTGCAAGCAGCTGAAAATACAATGGCGTCTTATTTTGTTTACAAGTGACTGATCCCTTTGTTTTTTTAACGCTGCATTTTTCATCAAAATAATACCTTACACGAAGTTAAGAGTGAGGCAACAGACTAACATTAAGACTGACGCTAGTGAAGGAAGAGAAATAAGTGAAGAGGAGATGACAAAATAAGCTCTGAAAAATGTGTAAGATGTTATGGGACATCGTCTGCTTAGACAGGACTGGTCCATGGTGTGTCGTCACATATCTCAGCAGCGTTCGAGGAGCTCTTCAGCTGCTATATTGGGGGCTGTATTTTACCTTTTTATAATTGATAATAATCATTACTTCAAATGTTTCCAAGCGTTGAATTTGGATAACCTTGTTCAATTTATGCCATCTATGCAATAATAAGTATTAAGCCAATATTTAAAATCATTGAAGTTCTACTTTAAAGAACTTATTTGAAACCACCTTATCTTGGTGGCCCAATAGAATCATATTGTCTACAGCACAAATGCATTGTTTCCTTATCTGCACGGTGAATTATGAAAACTTGAGGGTTTTCTTTTGGAAAGGAATCAACTGTGAACTTGTGTAGACAGTCAGAGTCGCTTGTAATCCTTGAAACTCTTTGATGACAATACTACCTCAGTGGTGTTATGCATTGAAGAGCACACGTTACACATGTTACATGTCATGATATTTTCCCATCGCTGTTGCGTTGAGGTTATGCCCAAAAGGAGTAACGGTTTTTTTAAACATTTAACTGCCCGTGTGTGTGCATTGGAAATGTCTCCATATCGTGTAAAGCTAGATTCTTAGAATCCTACATCATGCTTATTGCATACATTTTCTCATATAGTATGCACGAAGTCATTGTAATTACTAATTACAATCATGTGTATAAATAATAATCATTAAACCGTTATGATTTTGTTTCTGTTTCCTCAATTCGGCTAGTGGCCGCTACAATAATTATTAATAATAAAACATTTCAATTCAGTTCCAGTCAATTTCATTCAATTCAACAGATTATACAACAACAAATTGCTCGATGCCTCTTTAAGCATTAAGCATTTTTGGTTTTTACGGCGCTGTCATTCGGCGTTTGGGAGGGCATGGATTTCAAATCATAAAAGAAAACAGTTTGGAGAAGAAAAATAATTCTAAAAATACCATTAATGGAAAAGATATGCAAAAACACATGCAAAATATACTGCATTGTAGCATGCAGACCCTAAGCTAAATCTGGTGCATTTATTTTTCAACTTTGGGGATATCTGTACATGTAAATGTACATATTTTCCCAAAAATTAATATAAATTTCACACATCAATGAATTCATTATTATGTTGCATGAATCTGTATTGCTTTAAAATATTCGTAACATATTAAGTTATCTCTAGAAAAACCAACTGTTTTCTTCAAATTTAAAGTTAGAATATCTTTTATTTGTAGCATTACTCGCTGAGAGGTTTGTATCGGATACCCGGTATCTTCTTGTGAGGACCTGATAAATTGCTTTCATGTAGTTGCAAATGACTGATAGTGGCGTAGCCGGGGGGATAAAGATGCGTACAGTCGAATAGAGAGAAGAGGAGGCTGAGAGAAAACAGAAAGGAGGAGAGGGGAAAGAAAAGAAAGAAAATAAAAGAACAATGGCTGGACCCACGCTACGCCATGGCGCGCCACTTGCTGTCATCTTCTTTTCCTTACTTAATTTGCCTCCCATTATTTCAAGGCATTGCGTCTATGGGTCGTCGTCTTGCTGGTTCCCATCACATCAGGCAGTACGGATGAACAGGTGTGTCTGAGAACGGAGGAAACGCTCTCCTGCAGCAGTCCACCAATTCTTCCCCCTAGACGTCCAGCATTTTGTGAGACATGTACGACAGTATGCTGTTATAGTGTATTCTACTCATGGGCGCCAATCCTCACAGAAATTCTATTCAAGTGGGGGGGGGGGGGGGGGGGACACACCTGTATGCAACAATGGGGTGTCCCCCCCCCCCCCCCCCCCGTTTGAATATAATTCCTGTGAGGATTGGCGCCCATGATTCTACTTGTTAAGAAGTTGTAACGATATCATTGTGACGTCTATATTGATCCTTTATAAAAGACATTTGTTTTGGGCAAGGAGGTACTTTCTTGGTTTTTGAAGATAATTCTACAAATTCTGTATTCGAACTGCATCCTATAGGATTCATATTGTATCCGAAAGCTACTGCTATTGGGACATTTCAAGGCTTCAATGTTATATCTAAATATCTTATATCTATATAGGATTTAAGGAATTTTAGTGGTACCTTCTTTAATTTTAACGACCATGGTGAATATGATAACAATTACTCAGTGATAATGTCGTAATGCTTATTCTAGTAATAAAAAAAAATTATGGAATTTTAAGTGCCATGCAAGAGATACCAATTAAAGGCTAATCATATTCCCCCAAACACACACCTTTGTAGGGTTTCGATTAACATTTAGAATGAACAATCTGTGTAATGATAATAATTATATGATATTTCAGGAGACCCACCCTTACTGATTGCACTGATTATGTAATCATGGAATGTGCTGTAACACCTGGATATAAGGCCAAGTCAAAACGGAAATGTTTCAGCAAAATGATTTTTTATTGTCAATAGTGAATTCCACTTTGATTGGAGGATGGATTATGTTTTGAATGATGTTGAGGTGGTCATTCATAAAATACAATGTCGTTTTCACCTTTTGTTTATAAGAAATGGGTTTTAATCGACTGATTATTGCTGCGTTTTAGTTTCATACAAATTCAAGGCACATTCTTTAAAAAAAAGACTGAAACATCTTGCATTCATGAATGATCATGCACCTCAACACCATCCAAAACTCAATCCAAACTCCAAACAAATGGAGATTTTTCTGTTGACAACAATGCATTATGCAACATTTCACTTTTGACTTGGGCCAATATTCAGGTGTACTGTACATTCTGTAGTTACATTATCAATATCACTTCAAAGGGGAAAAACAAGATGTTCAGTGATACCAAATCCCAATATGATGATGTACACTGTAAAAAATGAAGTGCTATTTTTAGCACCTCAAGATCTGGAGGCAGCACCTGCAAGGGCACGCATAGGGACTGCACAAATTGTGCTAAAGTAGCACTTGTACACCAGTCCAACTGCTACTTTAAACACTTTAAGTGTAAGCCTTTTACACTTCTGGTGCTATTAAACGCATGCAGCTCGCAAAAACAACCCTTCTAGTGCATTAAATAACTCATTTTAGAGCCCCCAAAACGGCACTACTAGCGCTAACACTTTTGCACCCAATATAGTGCTAAAGAACACACACAAACAGTATGCACAAAATCACACCTGTAGTGCTGAAGACTCACTCTTCTAGTCTGTTAAAGAGCCCTACTAAGGTCTAGATTTTGTTTTTAGATTGATATGAACTGGTTATATACATAGATGACTAAAACCATGGCATGTGGATTTAATCATCTGAGAATTACTTTAGACCAAGAAGTGGCAATTTCGGAGGTTTAATTGTTCCATTTCGGCAATCCACAATCGTGACGAAAAAAAGCACACACACTGCCTTCCAAACTTCCCAGGCCCGGCCCCGGCCCGTGCGGTCGATCGCGCCCCATGCCTGGCTGATCAACAATTTTCATGTCAACGTCGACAACGCGTACCGTAGACGGTTGGCCACACGCTGAAGCATTTCCACTTCATTGCTTTTCCTCATGTTTCATATCCACCACCACAAAAATTAATGTAATTGTCATATTATTTGATACCTTTATTCGCATAAAATTACAGAAGTTTTAAATTTAATGTCTTAAAGTTTTACTTACCGCGCCATGCCTATGCAGCAGATGATGGCTCTTGCACTATACAGTTGCGTAATAAGCGATTTCGTAATAGACCTGTTTACTAATAAGTGATTCAAATTTTATACATACTTTTGAAGCACAGGTTGTTCTTGACAACCTGAAAGCTTGCCAGAGGCTTGTCAGACATAGCAACAAGTAATGTATGCAAACTGGATTCCAAGTATTGTAGTTCATTCATTAATAACATGTTAATGATACCTCGTTTACTAGGTCCCCAGGAAAGAAACATCCATAAATTTGAATCACTGAGTAAACAGGTCTGTTGGCCCATGAGCAACTTTTCGCAAATGACCTTTCCCCTTTTTCATTAGGATAGGCATCTTTTCAAAGCAAGATAATACGTAAGCTTGTCCGACATAGCAACCTAAAGAATTCAAACTCTATGAAAGAAAGACATCGTAGAACAGGTGACTAGAATAGCACGTCAATGAACACTTGGGAAAGCGCATTGTTTGCAAGTTGGCTATCATTTGGCAGACTGTCAAATACCAACCATCAATGAACACTTTGTTGCTTTTCAGTGGATTTAATGAAAAGTATAATTAAATGAATATATGAACAATCATTACACAGTCGACGCTTATCTCAGTGCATTTTAAACGAACATGCCAGTTTATGTCAAATGACCTTTATCTGCTCATGCGCAAATCCTAATTACGAAATCGCTTATTAAAGCACGGGACGTTGGTCAGCACTTGAAGTGTAAAACAAGCGTCCTAACATTCAGCACTTACTTTTAGCACTCAATTTTCTGCACCTTATCATCTCCCAGACGCAAATGACACGTGAGGTGTTAGAAATAGCACGTCAAGTGCAAACTTCCAATATGCACTCGTGTTTCAGCACTTCAGTTTTTACAGTGTAGGAACAAGAGAGATATCAGTACTGAAACTTGAATTGCAAAAGGGTTTTTGACGGGTTTATATGCTCCAATTTGTTAAAATCGTGACGAAGTCTCAAGAATCGTCACATAATTATTGACATGAGGATGATACAATGACATTTGGAGACACAGATGTAGCTGGGAGCTGTACTTTGATTAAGAAATACACTGTTGGAATTATAAGACCTTCTTGAGGTCACGTGATTATACATTGAAGAACCAAGGAGTTATCGCATACAGGCCGCAGGAGTAGGGGGGGGGGGGGGAGGGGGACTCCACATCGGGGCCTGTACATGGACCACGTCCTTTTGCTCACTCTGAGCGTCCCCACCTACACTCTTAGAAATGTTGGGTAAATGCCTCTGGGTAAATGAAGATTGGGCATAGGTTGGTTAAATCTTGCTCCACTTTTACATGCATTTACCCAACATTGGTCAAAAATAAGAATGAAATTGGTAAAGTTTACCCAAAAGTTGGTCGGACTCATAAGGACCCTCATGTTGGGTAAAATTTGGGTAAAATTTTGCCCAATACTTCTAAGAGTGTATGAAATGGTTGCTAACCAATGTCAAACTGGAGAGAATTGTCTTTATTTAACCTCACTGAAGTTTGTTTCCTGTCCAAGTTCTTAAAAAAACATAGTAATACCGTTGCAGCATTGGCCGATCCAGGGGGGCACTTCCAGCCCGTGCCCTCCCCCCTTTTGGAAGAAAAGTATGCATTTTGACCATAGACGATCCGCCATTTTCTCGATTGTGCCCCCGCTTTTAGAATGAAGGCCCTTTTTTTTTTTTGCTTGTCAGGGAATTATGGAGGGAAACTGGACCCCCATACCCCCCCCCACTCCACTGAGCGACTTTTCGAGAAGCTGGCGAGACCCCAAAATACGGATCTACCTTTTCCAAAAGTTGACAAACCTGCATTTGTGTGCCCCCTCTTTTACTCAATCCTGGATCCGCCCCTGCGTTGCAGGACTGGTTAGCAACGTGCTTTTTCAATGATTCTATTTCTACTAATATTTTCCCTCCAGCCCTTCTTCATCCTCTCCTTTTTCTAAGTTGTTATTCTCCTACTGATTCTTTCAACTTTTTCCTGTTTCAGGCGCAGATTTTTGCGAGATTTGTTACAGTGTTCAAACCCTATGTATAATTTTGCTGGCCCTGAACGTACTAGGCTGTGTTTGCTGTATGAAGGTTGCCTTGATGCCAACTACATCCCCACCTCTTAGGTGAATATTTAATTTACAAATTTACATCAGTATGTAGGATATATTCATATTCTGATATTTACATGTATAAAACATTCTGCGGTATATCACTATTACTGTTAATAAAAAAAGAAACACACAATTTAATAATATCTAAGTATTAAATTAAAGCTGCACTGATTGTTTGGTGTTTTCAATCTTGTTTTTTAACAACTGTTTTATAATATAGATACAATTTCAAATTAACTTTATATTTTGTTTATGATCAAAATTATAGATATCCATCTGGTTTTATTCATTTGATGAGCAATAAAATAATCACTTGCATTTTTAGGGAACATTAAACTATATAATAAGAGGATTACATCAGCGAATGTGTTTTAGGCAAAAAGCATGGTTTTTGATGCATTAACGTCATCATATTAATTTCTAGGTTATAAAAGTAATAATAAAAATATTTTACTTTTTATATTTACGTTTGTACGATAGATCACACAGTGATAAAGCTTCGAAGGCAAACGGTCATGACCAAAGCGGTACCCTGGCATCAAATGGCCCTGATGATCATGATGCTTATGTCAACGAACTCTTCCAAGACATCGACGAAGCAGGAACCTCCATAGATGAGACCGGATCAAAAACCACTGATGGTCATGACTAGGGTACTACCTTGACAACGAATTGCTCTATTAAAGCCACATTATAATGGGTTCTCATATGGGGAATTACACCATCAGGTATACCGAGTGTGGACTTCACTTTTAAAGGGTCACTAAAATAAAAAAATAATTGCCCATTTTTCGTAGGAAGGTGTCATCAGGAGCCAAAAAATATCCATCACACAATTTTTTATGCATTCAGTCATATTTTATAATCATTTGAAAAGTACATTTTTGCTGATTAACACAGTCATAAGCCCCGCCCCTAAAAAAACCCATCGAAGCGACATCATGATCACGTGATCTGTGACGCATGAAAAGTAAGGGAAAATATTCCACTAACCTATACCGTGCGCCCCCGGAGGCCCCCGGCAGGCCCAGCCCGGTGCCGAGCATGATATTCACCGCATCGACCATTTGCATTGCGTATTTTCGTGCGTTTAATTCCTCACAATAACTTTGATTTTGGGACACAGTTTCATCAATAATGCCTAATCGGTGTATAGTTGCGGGCTGTAGCAAGACCCCTAAAGATGGTGTAAGCCTACATCATTTTCCTAAAGATGAAAATCTACGGAAATTGTGGGTCGCAAATGTAAAGCTCACGCAGGCAGAGTGGCAAGGGCGGGCCGGCCAAGTGAGAGGAGTACAATCTGCAGCGATCACTTTGCCGAAGAAGATTTTGTGGATCCTGGCCTGTATTCCGAATTTGGCATGAAGAGAAGGATAAGCTAGCTAAAAGATTCAGCTATTCCAAAGATCAGACTTGGAGTCAAGTCTTCCAATCTATTTTTCAACGACAGCAGCTGCAGCAGCTTCACACGTAGACCGAAGATTTTGTCTCTCATTCGTTAGCTAAGACGACCTAACGAACGAGAGACAGCATTTACGGTCTACTTCACCCGTAACTCTAGGGAGCTCCAACACGTTGGAGCTCCCTGGAGTTACTTCACCCACGGCCCTTTACCGTATTCTGCGAGGGGTTCAAACATATAATATGGTAGAACTTCCCCTTGCCACTCGAGCTTCTTTGCCTTCGGGGTCTGATAAATCATCTGATAAATCAGAGTTCGTATCTGCATGGCTCAGAAAAGTCCTCCAACTCGGAATCGCGGGCACTTTTCCTCTCTCTATAACAGCCAAAATCTAAGTCAATACTAACGTACTACGTAAAGCGAAGTAAAAAGAAAAAAGCACAGAACTCCTAAGTTCTGTGGAAAAAAGCCGTAAGTGAAATAAACAAAACAAAAGCGTTCACCAGTCGCTATGTACGAGGGGAACATAGTCACTGCCGTACTAAAGATGTGTAGGACATTGCTTACAGACGCATAAAACGGCTGTGCACGCGTTTATGACCAATGCAAAACTTTCGTTCGGCAAGCTCAGATGGATGAGAACATTGTTCAAAAGAAAAGCTAAAAAACAAAACAAGAGCTGTATATTTGGGCAAAAGCGTTTTCTGATCTTGTAGAAAATATATTGCTAATGATTATTCACTCCTAAGATTATACTGATTTATTTCCTTTTTTCATAAATTGTCCGTTGAACAGAGGGGTCAAATACTGCATTCTGTGTACAATATTATATGCTGCAGCCTTCAGATCTTAATTGTGCCTCTTACTTTTCATACGTCACTTGGGGGTTAGCCAATCAGCTCACGAGATTTAAGGAACGGTCCCAAAACCTCTACTTTTCCCCCTTTTTCGCCAAAACGAGACATAATTTGGACAATCGATTGGCAGATTCGTGATTAGAAGGCAAAACTACATGGAAAGAGTACCCATTTTCTCTCTAATTTAGTCAACCTTTAAGACGGACGGGTCTTACGTAATCATGGTAATCATATAGAAAAGTTGCGCGCATCTGCTCCATACGCCCCGCCGAATCCCGTTTAACACGGGAAATGAACATTGAAAACAGCGCTTTTTTATGAAATGACTATAAATATGCAAAATTAGTAATGTTTTTGACAAAACTTCGGTCGGTTTATGAAGGTTTAAAATGTTTTGCTTAAAATCATGCCAAATTTGCTATTATTCTAATAGAGGAAAGAATTGCATATTTGACGTTCCAATTTCGACTTTTCAGCTTGTCAATGGAGATGCCCTTTTCCCTATTTTGGTGAGTATATAGTTGGTACAATCAATGGCCTGGGCGGGCCGGCCGCCAGGGTTACACTACTAGTGTAGAGGAGGACTCTCGGTGCTTCTAGCACTTTATGCGCGTTTTAGGGTTAAACTTTTTCATATGTGCACACCCTTCATCATCTTCACCATCCTGAAAGTGTAAGGAAAATTCATCATCTTTCTCAGCGAATGCAGAGTAGTTTCCAAGATGGCCACGAGTTTCGCTGCGTGTGAGATTTGTAACATTCCGGTTTTACCAAGCGAAGTGGTGACACGTTGCCCATGGAATCTGCCGAGAATGTGTCTTCGTCCTAGACATTGGTCAAATACATCCACGAATGAAATATGAGCAATTGAATAATAAGAATGGCTGAAGACTTGACGGATGGTCAATGTATCTTAAAGCAGATAACCGGAGAAATGTCCCATAAAATAAGAAATAGGACAAATTATACATTTTTGGAAAGCTAATCCCCCAAAGAATACGATGAAATTTTAGAGATGTAAGCTTGTTCTAAAAGATTACCAGGACTTTTTTTCAAGACCCCTGACAGGGTCTCAGATGAGCCACAAAAGCGAGAATTCTTGCACTAAAAAAATTACGTCATTCTAGGGACAGCTTGCTTACAGTATACGACTTGACTGTACTGTAGCTGTATGAATCGTATATGTGTGTGTGGCAGCTGCAGTGATTCACCCAGTGATTGATGGAATGACGGTGTGATTCCAGGTGCTAACATCTGAATCAGGGCCAAAATCAGACATTTTGTCGACAAGATTTTCAAAGATTTGAAGAAATCAGTAGCTTACCTCGAACCGTGAACGTTATGTGCGCGCGCTGTATTGACGGGATCGTGAGCTAGCTAGAAGCAAGCATGTGTGTCCCGAGTATTACGTCACATTTCCACGGTTGAAAAAGAAACTGCTCGCGGGGCGAAAATATGCGAATATTTTGGCACACATTTGAAACAGAATAATATTAATTTATGAAAACCTATGGATTTCGAATGTTGATGGAATGTTTTAGGGCATCTTCCCCTTTCCGTTGATACCAAATTTATTGCATTTTGATTTGTTTGTACATCTCCGAGTAACACCTTTAAGCAGGTCATAGAAATGAAACTGAGAGGGAGGATAAAGAGAAAGAGAGAGGGGGAGAGAGTGGGAGAGAGAGAGAGACAGAGAGGGATGAGAGAGAGAGAGACAGAGAGAGAGAGAAAGACAGAGAGAGGGGGAATTAATGACTATGTAAATGTACACCCTTATCTAACAGTTTCTTAACTTTAGTTAGTGTTTACTTATACGCTCTATAACATGCCAATAATAAAAGGTTTGAAATTGCTTTATATGTTAAATAGACGTATCTTATATGAAAGTAACACCTATTATTTCGCAGAAGCTGAATTATTGTAGATATTTGAGGGCGTGAAGAAGAGATTTAATCCTTTTTTTTAAGACAAACTTTCCTTCAAGACTATTTTGTATCTTATGATGTTTCGTTTATATTGTTATTTCAACTTAAATTTCGCTTTTATTATGTTACCACGTTATAATTTTTTTTTTTGTGATAAATCTAACAATGAAAGCTAATATTTGTCTTCGTATAAATGAATCAATAAATTTGATTCATATTCATTTTCATGCAATTATAATCTCTTTAACGTGGCTTGTACATAGAAATGTATATTCAGATTTAGATCAACATTTGGTTGCTCATTTACTATCGAGCTTTTCAAACGCTGAACCATGGTATCTTTTAGAAGACTTTGTGCGAGGATGATAATTATAATCATTTTGATAAATCAAAATGAAAGGCGATTTTACTATAGATTTTCCCTTTCAAATTCATCAAACAGCGGCCAAATTGATGAACTGTCGCTCGATTTCATTTGAATTTGAATGTTCATCAAGATAATTAGGGTTCAATTTGATTCTTAGAGCAAGCGATAGCATACTTTCATCATGCATTTTGATAGGATGAGCATTCAAATTTTACACAATGAGCATTCAAATTCATGGGAGCTTCGGATCGCAAACATGTGGGAATTCGATTTCATCAACACAAAACATGGAAAAGCATGGTCGCGATTTAAGCAATAGATTTAACAATACACTCCTTCCCTTCGAATTTTCTAATTGTTTTTACAAGGTAAGATTTAGAAACAATATGTAAAGACATATACTTGCAGTGTCATAAATCAGGATTAAATGATGAAAATTGGTATTACTCTACAAAAATGTAAAACCATGGAATATAACAGTTCATAAACAGACGCAAGCGCCGCGGAACGAATATCTGACTATGAAGTGGGGTTGCTCGAGCCCCCTTAGCACCCCTCCTATTTATTTATATTTTTTTGGTGGGGGCGGCCTGTGATTATCAAATACAAAAATAAGAAATAACAAAGCGAATGATCAACTGAAAAAAGTAGACAAAAATAAAAAAGACAGACCATATGATGTACACATTTGAAACGATATATGGAAAATTAAGGGTTTCAAATAATTCGTTTTTACACCATATGACCACATGACTTCAACAAATTCCATTTGAAAACATTAGAATACTTAAATGACAATAAAAGAAAGGCAAAGCCCGGTTATTTTCTGTATTGCGGCAGGTCACAAGTAAACGCAAGGGGGGGGGGGGGAGGGCGGGAAGGTGATTGGGGGTAGCTGAATCCGTGCACCATATTCATGATTATGAGTTGTCACTATATCTGTGTAATTGTTTCATTCATTTTGAGATCAGAATCCAAACAAGCCAACCCCCTCCTTTCTTGCCATATTACTCTTATGTTTCGGGGTTTTTTTTTAAGTCTATAACCTCATGCTCATCTATTTTGTTTTTAATATGGTTTTGTGTTGATGTGGGGGTAGCTAAATCTGTGCACCATATTCATGATTACGTCACTATATAAGTGTAATTGTTTTATTCTTTTTCAGATCAGGGCCCTGTTTCGTAAAACTTGTTATCAATAACAAGGTGCAATAACTGTTATAAGCTACTGAAATTCTTGCATCTCATTGGTTGAGAGCAAATTTGTCATAGAAATGTGGCAGTTGTTACTTACTGATAACAGGTTTTATGACATGAGGCCCAGAATCCAAACAAGCTAAAACAAGCCCCCCTTTCTTACTATACTCTATGTTTTCGTTTTTAAAGTGTATACTTCATGTACTTAACCCATTGCATATTGGAACCGGGTCGTTCCTGGTTCAAGTCTATAGGAATAGAAGAATTCAGCAGTCAACAGGTTAACCTTATGCCCATATATGTCATTGTCATCGTGGTTTTGTGTTGATGTGAACTGTCTTTAATCAGGTTACATAGTTTGTTTTTATAGGGGAATAAAGATGTTTTAAAATCGAACTAACTGAATTAGGGCAATAGATAAGGGTAGAAAAGTTAGAATATGGACAAATCTGCAGGTGCAAAATTGTGCAGAAATTTAATGAAACTTGGATGCATAAAACCCATGACACTACGTCTAGTGATATAGGCTTATGTGTATATCCCTAAAAAATGAAGACACCCTCCATATGTTAGTTTTTTGGTTTTTTTTGTTAAGATGGGACGATATTTATCTGAAGTGTGCAATAAATTGGATTTAGTCACAAATTTTCAATCTGAGGGTTGTTTTTTCTTTTTGTCGTTTGAATGAAATGCGTGAACGTAATGTATTTCATTTGAGCACAATAAATAATATATATAAAGCTGCAAAAAAAATGTAAACATTCGATATTTGTTTGAAGAAATCTATCGGATTCATGGATTATCGTCATTTTAGTTGGTATCCTCAGAATTTATGTGTTTTCCCACCACAAGGATGGCAAATTCATGTTGGTTGTTTAAGTTTGGTCAGATCAATGGACATGTATGGGGGAAAGAGTCTGAAGTGCAATCCTACAAAATTATAGATGTTTGATAAACAGTATTTTACAGGTTATAAGCCATGACATTTGAATTAAGATTTAAAATGATTTTTCACAGTCGGTACACTGGGATATATTCTATCGTTTAGCAATGTTGAGTCCCAAAACAATTTGAGTAATTTTGTAATTTTTTACATTCGAAAGAATATCAAATTCTCCATCGGTTTTATCGCTACAAGAAAATAACATAAATGAATAACAAAAATGACAAAGTCAGTATTTCAATTTGCTCAGTAATCATAAAAAGCCTCATGTCAGGGAGAAAAAGACAGAGTATGACAGTATAGTAATCTTCTATTTCTTCTTCTTTTTCTTCTTCTTTTTTTCCTTTTAAAAAATCTCCTTTTCCCTTTTCTTCCCTTACTTTTCCTTTTTCCTCGATCCCCTTTTCTCACTTTTTGATTTCTATGAAATATAAACTTCCATCCAGTGATATTATGCATATGGTCGTGCTTGGAAAATGTTATTGTTAATAGTCCATTTCACTGTAAAAAAAAATATGATTATTTGTGTGAAGATGTTAGGATGAAAATGGAAGTAAAAGTATAATCTTTAAAAACAAAAACAAAGGCAGTGGCACAGGACCTGGGGCACCAACGATGAGCTCCTGTACATAAATCCATGTCGTTTGTGGATTGAATTTATAGGCCTTCCCCTTTTAATTTGTGAAAAAATCTTTCAAAAGCTCAATATTTTCCTGAACACCCTCCCCTACACTCATCGATGTGTGATGGCTGTTGAAATAAACATCCGGTTCGTGATCGATAATTTTCTTGTCCGTTTTCTTTCTCGCAGGTCCCCCCTCCCCTGCCAGTTCTGTGCAGTTCAAGGATTGGGGCATAATGGCCCTTCTAGACAATTTTCGCCGAAAAATTCAAACCGCTGCATTTCACGCCAAGCCACTTTCTGACTTTTTTCTTTCAAGTCTTGCGCATTTTTTAACACCAAGTTTACGAAAATCGGTCGTACCGTTACCGAGTCACGTGACGTTTTGTGACCTCATATGAGCCCGAAAACGGAGAATTTCTGAGTTTTGGGGTACAAAACGAATGGGAAACAGCACTTCCTCATATTCTACCATGATCACCTATAATTTCGTTTTAAGCTGTTATAATCATCCATTCTAACTGAATAGTGATCCAGATAACACCTTTAAAAAAAATTAAAGTTGAAAAACGAGCATATACATAAGAAATTCGTAAAACAATAGAATACATAAGAATTGAAATCACTTTCAATTTTTTTTCTTTCATACTAATGTTTTCAACGTTTATAAAGAGCTTCTTTCATAGAAATTTTATCTCCAGGGCCTTTCATTACTTGATATCACTAAAAAGATAACGGCTCGTACCACTGGCGTAGACAGGGGGCACAGGGGGCCATGGCCCCATATTCAGCCACTAAAAAAATAAAGAAAAAAAAGCGAGGGCGAAAAAGCGGGGGAAGTGAGAGAAAAAGACCTAAAAAGGCGCTACCAGCCGTTATCTAAAACGGCAAAGTTTTTGCGCTTCGCGCAGAAAGGGGGAAACTCCCCATCCATGCACCAACCCTTGTTACATACAGTGCAGTATTGCGTCCAAATATAACTGAAAAGCAGCTTGGGCGTCGAACTAACTTTCCGCCTTAAAAAAAGTGTTTGCTGCAAGCCGTTATTTTTCTCTCAAATTTGCTAAAACGTCAGAGCTTTCGCGCTTTGCGCGGGAAGGGGGGAAACTACCCCCCCCCCCCCCTTCCTGCACTCATTCCTGTTACAGTGCAGTATTACGTCCAAATAACTGATGAGCAGTCCGGAGTCGAAATAACTTTCCGCCTAAAAAAAAAGGTGCTACGTGCCGTTATCTTTCTCTCACATTTGCTATAAAACGTCAGAACTTTCGATTCGCGCGGGAGGGGGGGGGGGGACTTCCTCCTCCCCTCACCCACCCCCTGGGGAGCACCCTTTAATTGCGTGCTCATCACCAATTTCGCACTATTCGCGTGCTCACAACCGCCCCTAAAATGAAATCCTGGCTATGCGATTGGATCATGGGTGTCGATCCCGGGGGCGGGGGGTGGCCTGTATTATCATCCCCCAATAAATTTGAATGAAATAAATGAGAATTATGATACATTAACTTAACACTAATAATTATCCAAACTCATAATGTTTGATCTTGAAATACCATCACATTCTTTTAGAAGTAAGGAAATAAGATGGAAATAAGAAATAAATCAAATGCCATAATTTCAATGCGAAAATATCTAAGAAAATTCGTTCGCTCGCATTGTTGCATCCGTGCATTCCTTCTTTTAATTTAAAAAAAAAAAAATTTCGGGATGCTCTTAAATGCAAGTTTTATACAAACAGCTTTTTGAAAAAGTCCCTGGCGTGGGAGGGGGGATCCTTCTCCTTCTCCTTCTCCTTCTCCTTCTCCTTCTCCTTCTCCTTCTCCTCCTCCTTCTCCTTCTCCTTCTCCTTCTTCTCCTTCTCCTTCTCCTTCTCCTTCTCCTTCTCCTTCTCCTTCTCCTTCTCCTTCTCCTTCTCCTTCTCCTTCTCCTTCTCCTTCTCCTTCTCCTTCTCCTTCTCCTTCTCCTTCTCCTTCTCCTTCTCCTTCTCCTTCTCCTTCTCCTTCTCCTTCTCCTTCTCCTTCTCCTTCTCCTTCTCCTTCTCCTTCTCCTTCTCCTTCTCCTTCTCCTTCTCCTTCTCCTTCTCCTTCTCCTTCTCCTTCTCCTTCTCCTTCTCCTTCTCCTTCTCCTTCTCCTTCTCCTTCTCCTAACATTTTAACGTATTTTTGAGTGTTTTGTAAACACTGTTTTTAGCTGTGCCATTATGGCCAGCGCATCAGTGTCTGCTCCCCCGGGCCTGCCCGAGGCGAGCACAGCGGCTGCGTCCGCTAAAGGTAGACCTCCTCCTGCTAACGAGCCGTTCCACTCTATTAGCAGGAACAATGCAGTTACTTTCAATACAGAACCAAATATTTCTATACAATCGTACATTGTTAGTCTTATTGACAACATTCCTGCCAAGCGAATTCTATCTGCATCGCGTATCAGTAACCATCGCATAGCTGTCTATTTTGATACACAAGAGTCCATGCAATATGCTGTTGCCAAAGGTTTTGTTCATAATGAGACTTTCATTCCAATCATGCCTTTAGTTCTTCCAACCACAAAGCTTATTTTTTCTAATGTTTATCCGGAAGTTCCAAATTCTGTTCTTTCTAAACAAATCCAGTCTTTTTGTAAGGTTGTTTCACCAATACGACCAATCCCTCTTGGTTTCAAAGAGAAACGTTTAACTCACGTCATGTCTTTTAGGCGCCAAGTACAGGTACTTATGAATGACAATACCATTTTACCCGATTATATTAATTTTGCACATGCCGGTTCCACCTATCGTGTTTTCTTGTCAACTGACACATCTATGCGATGTTTTGATTGCGGTGAGATAGGTCACTTGAGCAGAAATTGCAAGAAGAACAAACTTGAAGAAAGTGGGATGGGTACTGCTCCTGCCCCTACATCTATGCCCAATCCCCATAAACCCACCAGCAGGACAAATGCCCCTGGACCCTCATCCAGTATCGATCTCGATAGCAACCCCACTGTGGTAACAGAAAAGGGACACCCGGGAACTGTGGTGTGGCCCCAGAAGTCCAACCCTCTGGCAAACCTGTTGTGAAATCCCCCCACGCCCTATCAGGCTTTTTTCGGATGTAGTTACTAAAAGGAAACAGTTGACAGAACTCCCAACTAGTAATAATATTTTCACTGTGCTTGCATCACCCACCCCACCAAAGAAACTAAAGAGGAAAATTCCATCCCCTGCACGAGGGTCAGAACCCCTTCCCCTTCATCTTCAAGGTCATCTGTCCCTTCCACCCCAAGTTCCATACAGGTTGACACTGATCCAGATCGGTCTGATGATAGTCAGACATCTGACGATGAGTCAGTTGATTGGGCTTCTTCCCTCCCATCAAGTCAAGGTCCACTTTCTAATAAAGATTTAATGAAGTTCTTGCGTAAAGTAAAGGGAAGAAAAAAGCCACTAGAAATAGCGAAGAGATTTACGCATAATCTCCCAGGTTTACTTAGACAGTTGGAACCTCTTAGAAATAGTTCACTTTTTGATAAGAGTGCTCAACAAAGAATATATAAATTAATTAGAAAGCTTGAAGACAATGTATAAAAAAATCAATATGTTAATGATGGCCATGACTAAGCACATCTTCTTTTATATATACATGACTTTGTCATTACTTTCCTTAAATACAGGAGGCTGTTCAACACCCATGAAAAATTCCTCCATCTCTTCCTATGTTCAAAATTTTGCTCCTGAATCTAATTTAATACTTTTACAGGAAACGAACTTTTTGACTGGAAGTTCTCCATGCTGGAAGTCATGGCCAGCTTACACTGCTTTTTGTGCTCCTAGCCACGCTACAGGCTCAGGAGTTGCAATTTGTATTAAAAATACTCTTTGTGATGATACAACTTGTTCAGTTGTTATTTATGATAGTTACATTCTGTATGTTAAAGTTAATTATAATAATGATGTTTATCACATCTATAATGTCTTAATACCTCAGGATGATAACTGTGCCCTCAAAGCAATTCATAAGCTTGAGGATCATCTCAACACATACAATGATGGCACAGTTATCATAGGTGGTGATTTTAATTGCACTTTAAACCCCACTCTTGATCGTTTTTGTTCATCTAAGGAACATAGAATTAGAATAGCCACTGCCTTAGAAAATTTAATATGCAAATCACATTTGTGTGATGCGTGGCGCAGGCTTCACCCTCGTGACGAAAAATATACTTGGCACAGGAATAATTCTCTTAATATTCATGGGGTTTCTAAAGCAAGATTGGACCGTTTTTATGCCTCATACAGCTTGATATCATCCTTATGTTCCTGTAAAATCATTCCATGTTCACTTTCTGATCATTCTGCCATTCTTTTAAACATAAAAAATACTCCAATATTGAGGAAAGGGGGCGCTTTTTGGCACTTTAATAATTTACTTTTAGAAGATAAGAATTATATTGATATTGTTATTAAATTTTGGTCAAGTTGGCGAGAGCAAAAAAATCACTTTCAGGATATTTGTATGTGGTGGGACTTTGGTAAAATTCATATACAATCTATAACACAGATGTATGGCCGGAGGATAGCTGGAGAAAAAAGAGAAGCTCTTATAAGTATAAATAAAAAGATTGATGAACTGCAATCAACATCTTTTTTCACTCCAGATATTCAACAAGCATTAATCGACCAGAGGTGCATGTGAATTGAATAATATTCTCAAAAATCGGGCCAGGGGCGCTTTTGTTAGATCGCGTTTCAAACATATCAATGAAACTGACACGAGCTCTTCTTACTTTTTTAATTTAGAAAAGAATAATTCCTGTGCTAAGACTATATCCAGAATTCGAACACCTTCAGGTGATTTGTTAGAAGATGAAAAGCATATTAAAATATATGTTAGAAAGTTTTATGAAGGTCTATATAAAGAAACTTTAATAGATCAGGAAGCACTTTCTGACATTCTAGTTAATGTTAGAAAGCTAAATTCAGTGGATGCTAAGGAACTTGATGATTCTTTTACTTTAGAAGAAGCAGATGCTGCTCTTAAACAACTGAATAAAAATAAGTCACCTGGATTAGATGGATTGTCTTTAGAATTTTTTCAAACGTTTTGGCCTATTCTTAAGGAGGACTTTTTTCTGTAATACAACATTCTATTACTTCAGGAAATCTCCCAGGCTCTTTTAGTAAAGCTGTCATTACGCAAATCCCCAAGAAAGGGGACCTGGCTGACATCACTAATTGGCGACCTGTTTCACTCCTCAATGTAGATTATAAATTTTTTGCAAAAATGCTTGCCAATAGACTTAAACAAATTATTGGTGATTTAATTCATGAAGATCAAAGTTATTGTGTCCCAGAAAGAACAATTTATGATAATTTGCATCTAATACGAGATGTTATCAATTTTGCTAATTATAACAATATTCCCCTTGCTGTTATTAATTTAGATCAGAAGAAGGCTTTTGACAATGTTAGCCATTCTTACTTGTTTTCAACAATGGCAGCAATGGGCATAGGAGATCGTTTTATTTCATGTATTAAATTATTGTATCATAATGCTGAAGGTCTAGTAAAGATTTGTCGATCTCTTACAGCGCCTTTCCCCTTTCAGAAAGGTATTAGACAAGGTTGCCCTTTATCAGGTCTATTGTACTCTATAGCCATTGAACCTTTTCTCAATGTGCTGAGGGCCAAGCTAAATGCACATAATTTTTCTATTTGTAATGGCAATAGGCCTATGAATGTATCAGTGTCAGCTTATGCTGACGACATATCTATTTTTGTCACCTCCAATCAAGGTTTTGATATTGTACAAAAATCATACAATTTATTCAGTAAATCATCTAATGCTTGTTTGAATCATGAAAAATCACAGGGTCTCTGGGCAGGGTCGTGGTCTGGACGCACAGACAAACCTCTTAATTTTAAATGGAACAGTGATGGTCTTGTTTTTCTTGGAATTTATTTGGGTAATAGCAATAACTACATTAATAAAAATTGGGCAATGTGTAAGGAAAAATTAAGAAAGACACTTTTGAGGTGGACATCACTATCTTTCGCATTATCTTTAAAAGGCAAAGTGTTAGTAGCTAACCAACTAGCTGCTTCTAAAAATTTTCACTGTCTAGCTATTTTGTCTCCCCCTCAGTGCGTCCTCCATGAACTTCAAGATATGCTCGTGAATTTTGTATGGTCAAACAAAAGACATTATTTAAAGAAAACACTATTGTATTTAGAGCCAAATAAGGGTGGATTAGGCCTAGCTTGTCTCCAAGCACGTCTACTTACTTTTCGTTTTAGTTTTATTCAACGTTTCCTTAATATGTTCTTGCATCCAGCATATGCGCTCGGTTCATATAATTTGTGTAAATACAAAAGACTCAATTTTGATGTCCAGCTTTTTTTGATTGAGTTGGAACCTAATTTTTTTGTTAGTTTGTCGTCTTTCTATTCAGAAGTATTAGTTGCTTGGAGAACCTCGGGAGCACAAGTCTTAGCGCGGCCTCAATTAACCATGTGTTGAATATTCCTTTAAATTACCCTCCTTTATTTTTTGGTGAGACAGATGATACAAATGCCTACCCTGCACGTCTGTTTGTAAGTGGAATCAAGCTCGTTAAGCATATTATAAATCCAACAGATGGCACCTGGCTTCAAGCTGATGATTTCATCTTCCCCTCTGTTCTTCGACGACCATCCATCCGCATTCTAAGCAACGATCTCTCCCGCCTGCATGCTGCACTTACCAGTACCTTTTCTGCTTTCTTCACACATCACGGACTTCGACCACGTTTCTGTTCTTCACAAGACCTCACTGCCACAATCAACTCTCCATACTCCGCAACGATCGCTAACGATACAAATGTACTTACTTCGCCCACTAAGAGCCTATATCGCATCTTTAATCGCTCTGTCAACTGTCATCCGTCTACATTACAAACTCACTGGCATGATTCTGCAATCCTCTCTCAGTCGACATACATTAATTGGACTGAAATATATCAGCTGCCAACAGAAAAAAGAGACGGTGACACTCAATACAAACTTCTTCATAACGTTTTACCATCTCTTCCAGTACTCCATCACCTTAATCCAGATATCCTGCCTTGGTGTGGATGGTGCGGTGAGAGGGGAACAATTGTTCATCTTTTTCTCCAATGTTCTGCCATACAACCAGCACTGACGTTTCTACATCATCTTATAGCTCGAGTTCTTCCTGATATAAAAATAGACTTTGAACTCTACTGGGCCTTGGTTCCGCATGCTCGTGGGCGTTGTAGGGAGGCTGTTCATCTGTCAAACTATTGTATTATTAGTTTTAAGACCACCGTTTATTGGCTTTATCGTACATCACATTTCTATGATCCGCTTCCATTTTGGAAAATGAGAATGAAAGCTAAAATTCTTTGGGATTATGAGTATTTTAAGTTATGTAATAATATTCATGCTTTTGAGAGACGGTGGTCGCACAATGTATTTTTTACCTTAATAATGGGTCACTCACATGGTTAATTTAAAGTGCAAATACATTATGCATACAGTTATGTAAGGAGTTCCTGGAGCGTTTTTTCCCCTCAGTTGTATTTTGGTACTTGTTTTATAATGTGATTTTCATTTTGTATTTCATTGTTTAAAAGTTTTCAAACTGTTATCATCATATGGTAATGTTTTTTTTCATTGAAATTAATTTTTTTTATATTTTTAATTATTGGAAATAATTTTACATATGTTATTGTAATTAGTTGTAAATAAAGTGCCATTTGAAAAGTCAAAGTCTTCTTCTTCTTCTTCTTCTTCTTCTTCTTCTTGTTTTGTTTTGTTTGTTTGTTTGTTTGTTTTTTTTTTTTTTTTTTTTTTTTTTTTTTGGGGGGGGTCTCGCCAGGTCTCCCAAAGTCGCTCAGTGGGGGGGGGGGGGGGGGGGGGTATGGGGTCCAGTTTCCCTCCAAAAAAAGGAGGGATTATCAGTTCGGCACAATCCAAAATAGGGTGATCACTGCTCATGTCTGCTCTATGCTTGTTAGTCTTCATTCTTGTGAATTCCTATGTAAATCACCGTTTGTTTTGGTGATTCAACCCACTATAAAACGGTTACATGTCGTTTTTCCAAAGGTTCGTATTTCCGAAGGTTCATAATTCCGATAGGTTCATTATTCCGAAGGCTCGTTACTCCGAAGGCCCGTAATTCCGAAGGTTCGTTTTCCCGAAAATGAAAGAGGGTTCATAATTCCGAAGGTTCGTATTTCTGAAAATGAGACAGGGTTCGTAATTCCGAAAATGAATTAGGGTTCATAATTCCGAAAGTGGGAAAGAAAGGGTTCACAATTCCAAAAATGGAATAGGGTTCATATTTCGGAAAATGGAAAAGGGTACCTAAACAACAAACGAACATTAAAAGGAATTCAGGAGGCCGAGACAGCCCAGCACCATATCCCAATCAGAGATCCAAAAGGAGTGGAGAGAGAGAGAGAGAGAGACAGACAGACCGGAGACAGACAGACAGAAACAGAGAGAGAGAGAAATAATAGAAGACAACAACAGACAATAGGACAATATAAAGGGCAAATGAAAAAGAAAAGGAAAGAAAGGGAGGAAGGAAGAGAGGAAAAGTAGAAAGAGGGGATAAGATTGAATTCATTGATAGAGAGCGCGGGTTGTTGACACGCATAATTATCCATTGTTAGTGGGGGGGGGGGGGGGGTGATCTATTCATTATCCCCCCACTAACAATAGAAAGTGTGTTCGTATATCTACGCCACTGATAGAGAGTGAAAGATAAAGGGCAGGTATCATGATTTATTAATAAGGTGATAAGTGGAGGTCATCTCACCGATTTTGTTCTATTTTCTGATTTATTACTATTTGTTATTTATTATTTGCTTGTTGCTTTTCTTTTTTCTTTCTTTCCTTTTTTTTTTGTTGGGGGGGGGGGGGGGGGGTTGACCGTCCCCTCTTTTCAGGTTCTATGCAACCAAGTCGGAAGCAAGTAACCGCAGCTGGAATAACATTCATTTCTACTTTGTGGGCAGTCTATTCTCAAGTTTGTGATGCCTGTATTACATTTTCAATAGACCGTTTCTGTAATGTATACAAATTTATGCACAATTTCTCTGAGCACCTGCTGACGAGCTATTCCATGTACCTGCTTTTTTATAAATGAGCCTCAATGCTTGGAATCCAGTTTGCATATATTATTTGTAGCTATGTCCGGTAAACCTCCGGCAAGCTTTCAGGTTGTCAAGAACAACCTTTGTTTGAAAGGTATGCATAAAATTTGCATACATTACCGAAGCGGTCTATTAAAGGTATACATTCTACTATAATTATGATGAGTACGTTTGAGCAACAAGCAGCTTTGAAGAGCTGTCGTCACAAGTAGCTCATTCCCTTTGAACCATGTTCGATGCCGTGAGGTAAAAATATGTAAGGCATGTGCTGTACTGGATCTTCCTTGCAGATAAGAAGACAAAAGATTCCTGCCTGGCTGCAACCTTACAAGCCATTTTCAAAGGGAAGTATGCTTTTGTAATGATAATTACTTTTCGCTTTCACTAGTGTAATATGAGCCGTTCACAGTGTTTACCTTTACTGCATGCAAGCGAAAACAAATGTTGCATAATTTCCTGAAATATGAAACAAAATTACTCAAAATTGACATGTCTGGACACTATTCTGACATATAACATCATAAATAAATGTACTTGAACAATTGCATTTTTGATTTTCGTTTGTCGGAAGTAATCGGAAGAGTGTCAAATTGCGAATATTAGGATTGTCAAATTTGTCCCTTTTTTAAAAATTGCAACCGCTAGCATACAATATAACCAAATTTCTGAACACAGTTAGGCTTTTGTATTCATATTTTATCATCTGCTCAATTTTCACTTTGTTTATTGAAATAAAAAGTGAAAATTCCCGATATTTAATTTGTAACAAAAATCACTACTCGGCATCGAACATTGGACATCAAAGGCAACAGCGCACCTGTAGATTCTTTGTGCATCCTTAGAAAGGGGCAGCTGCTTGAATTAATTTGTTGCCAGTTGTGACTCCAGCTCTTCAAAGCTCCTTGATGTGAGCATGTGCCATGTCTGTTAATAGTAGGGCAGCTCACGGGTGTACCTTTAATTTTGTTTTGTTTTGTAGCATTCTTTATTGCATTCATCCAGTACAAATGAAAATCATACAACTTCTTTTTTAATGGATGTACATAACACAATTACCAAAATGTATAGAAAATTCTACAACTTTCAGAAATACATAATATAATGAAATATATAGTACATAATACATTCAAATTAATCATACTGAATGAATATCTTCTTGTTGTTTTTTGTAGCATTCTTTATTGCATTCATTCAGTACAAATGAACATCATACAACTTCATTTTAGTTGATGTACATAACACAATTATCAAAATGTATAGAAATTCTACAACTTTCAGAAATACATAATATAATGAAATATATAGTACATAGAACATTCATATTAATCATACAATGAATTTTATAGATCATAGCTTTCCCCCACCATCTCCCTGGCCTATATTTTTTGTTTTTGTTTTGTAGCATTCTTTAATTTTTTTTTTTTAGTAGTATTTATTGATTCATTCAGTTCAATCATACAAAATATATTCTCAACATTAACATAAGTCTAATCATGAACCTTGCAAAGTCATAACACATAATATAACGTCATAAAACATAGTATCATATTGCTAATATAACCTAATATTTGAATAGTCAAACAACTTATATCACCTGAATGAATCGGAGATTGATTTGGCCATGCCCCCCCCCCCCCCCCCTAAAAATGTCACAGGAAATGTCAAAGGAAAAATATCGTTATCGTTATCGTTATCGGACAAATGTGACCGGCCCTTAACTTATAAGTTAAGGTATACACAATGAAAATTATGATATTATTTGACAGGGGAGTAAATATTAAATTAGAACATACAATTACTGATACAGAAGGTATACATTTTCACAGTTAGGGTTCTGCAAAATCAAGAGGTAATACTAGGAAATGTTTATTTTCCAGTTGGAAGCAAGGAGGTGGAACAATTAGAGTTTTTGCGCACTATTATACATATCCTAGGAAAAGATGAATTTAAAAATAAGCCTTTTATTATAGGAGGGGACTTTAATATGGTTAGAGATGTACATCTAGATTACATGGGAAATAATATGAATAAAAAGCAGTCTAAGCTCAGTAATAAGTTTGAAAACTTTTTAATTGACTATAATGCAATAGACATATGGCGATTAAGAAATGCCACTAAGAAACAATTTACGTATCACCAAGAAAATCCATCTATGCAAAGTAGATTGGATTACTGGGTTATTTCCGAAAGTTTAGGAGAGACAGTGTTAAACTGTAAAATACTACCTTCCATTTCACCTGATCACTCAGCAATAGAGCTGAATATTAGATTGAATTCTATTACTAATCCCGCGATAAAGGCAGGTTATTGGAAGTTTAATAACAGTTTGTGTAATGATGAAGGTTATGTTAAAAGTATGAAAGAAGAAATAACACGTTTGAAACTTAGGTTATCTGAAGAGATTACAGATAGCAGAATATTATGGGATTATATGAAAATGGAAATACGCAGTTTTACAAGAAAATACTCCAAGAAAAAAGCCAAGGAAAGAAAGGAAAAAATTGCCAGTTTAGAACAAGAAATTTTAAAATTAGAGGAAGAACTACAACTACCAACAAATATTAGAGACAATGGTTTGATTGACAATCTGGAAAGAAAAAAAAAGTGAATTGAAAAAAATTTATGTTTATATAAATGAAGGGGTAAAAATCAGATCTCGAGCGCCATGGTTTGAAACTGGAGAAAAGGAAACGGCATATTTTAAGCAATTAATAGCTTCCAATGGGAAAAAAAGTGTTATTAAAGAGCTAAAGGTGAATGAAAATATAATTGATGATGAAAGTGATATTTTGCAGGAAATCAGAAACTTTTATTCAGCATTGTATGCTGATTCAGAAGTAGGATTATGTGAGAACATTAACTTTTTCCCCGAGAGCTTACCCAAATTAACCGAAAATCAGAGAAATCACTGTGAGGGAAAAATTAACCAAGGAGATTGTATTGATATTCTAAAAGAAATGCGGTTGAATAAATCCCCAGGGAATGATGGATTGAATGTAGAATTTTACATCACAGTAAATGCTTTTAATGATATTATAAAATTTAAAGAATTATCTCCTTCTCAAAAACAAGCAATTATTACACTTATACATAAAGATGGTAAAGACCCAAAATGTATTAGTAATTATAGGCCTATCTCCTTACTCAATGTAGATTACAAGATCCTTACTAAGATACTTTCTAAAAGATTAAAAACGATTTTGAGTAATATTGTGTCAGTCGATCAAGTAGGTTATTTAAATGATAGAAACATTGGTGAAGCAATAAGACTAATCAATGATATGATTTTTCACACGTCAAATTTTAATAAACCAGGATATCTATTGGCAATAGACTTTGAAAAAGCCTTCGATTCAATTTCACATACTTTTCTTCAAAAGGTGCTTAATTCATTTGGGTTTGGACCAATGTTTAGTAAATGGGTTAAAATACTATATACTAAACACTATGAACACGGTGACAAAGAGAGCGGACAATTTATGCAGCTCCTCATTGTACCCTCCACAATAGCTCTAGTAGACAAAATGACATCCCTTCATTGCTATTATGTGACACCTGTTCTACATATTTTTACAGGATAGCAATGAATGGATGTTCTTTTGTTAACCAGTGCAATTGTGAAGGGCACAATGAGGAGCAGCATAAATTGTCCGCTTCTTTGTTCGTCAATGTTCATAGTGTAAAGCTCAAAGTTGTGTTTTCAACAGGGGGGGGGGGGGGGGATCAACCGGTTATTTTAAAGTAGAACGGGGTTTAAGACAAGGAGATCCGCTGTCTCCTTATTTATTCATCTTATGTATCGAATGTCTAACTCATATAGCAATGAAAGTGCAACTTTTTGAGATATTGTTCTCCTTCTTAAATAATCAAATAGGAGCAATTTTAAGATTATATTTTTAACAGGCTGACAATCATCTACATGATTATCGGCTAATGTCTGTTGCCTTTCATTCCCCTTTAAGTCACACCCCGTCCCTTTAATATCTACGCTGCTAATCGGTGTCAAATGCCTAATAAGACAGACACAGACATTTCTAAAGTGATACAGACATTCCACGGACATTTCCAAAATGACACTTTGATCAAATTTTCCAACCACAGAGAGGAGAACTTTGTGGAGCAAGGTCGGGAATTTAACGTATGGCCACCCCTCAAAAACGGCTTTCAGGCCATTTCCTCCAGATGACTCGTCTGTCCCTCTTTGTATGGGACCAAAGCACGACATTAGATGTCATTTACAGGCACCACAAACTTGAGAATAGACTGCCCGCAAAGTAGAATTGAATGTTATTCCAGGTGCGGTTACTTGCTTCCGACTTGGTCGCATAGAACCTGAAATACGAACCTTCGGAATTATGAACCTTATTTCATTTTCTGAATTGTGAATCCTAATTCCTTTCGGAATTATGAACTTTGGGTAAACGAACCTTCGGAATAACAAACCTTCGGAAAAAAACAGTGCACCCCCCCCCCCCCCCCCCCCCCCCGATAAAACAAATGAATAAATAGGCTACACTTTCATCTGATTTAACTTTGATATGACAATATCATTATCTCATTTATTACCTTATAATAACTCAATGTGATACATAATATGACGATTTCCGAATTGGGAATTTTGATATCTTCATAATGGTCCTCATTTCTGTGTTTTCTTCCAAGACAATGTATCTCTGGCTGGTCATCGTGCTGGTGCCCTTTATATCAGGCAGTGTGGTTCAACAGAACTGTCTCCAAACTGAGGGCACTGGTACCTGTACTAGCCCACCGATTGGATTACCTAAATATCCATCATTTTGCAACACAACTACATGTGCTGGTATGTATAGGCCTACATTAATTTCTTTACGACAAAGTTATGATTACTGCTCGTTTAGTGTTACATCGATAATACACAGCCTCATAGGCGGTGGAGGGGGCAGAGGGGAAAAATGCCAGAAATGCCCTTCCAAGGGGGGGGGGGGTCGATTTTTTTGCACCCCTTAAATCTCTTTTGTTTTGCATTGCAGGTGACGCATTGGGCTTTTACTGTGATAAAACAGCTGCGATGTAGGCCTAATGTTTTTTTTTTGTGCTCGGTCACTATGCGATCTTGTTCTTCCAAACACTATTTGCCAGCTGGCCTATTCATGAACAAATGGGGGGAAAAGGTTTCTGTTCAATTTTATTTAATTATCGACATGATCGATGCTCCGTCCTAGTTTCTTTAGTACTAGGGATTGCGAGGACAAGTGGGCTTCAGTGTGGGAGGGTTCCAGTTATTTTAGTCATGGTTCTAATCACAGCAAAGGAGTTCTCGTTTTAATTGCGCCGAGGGTAGATATTGAGATATTGCAAGTCTTAAAAGACAGTGAGGGTAGATATATTTTTATAGACTGTAAGTTTCAAGGTGTTAGGTTGATTTTAGGCAATGTGTATTTTCCAACAAGGAATTTTGAGAATGATCAATTGCAATTTCTTCGAAAACTACGCAATAATTTGGCTAAGTTAAATAAAGATAAATACCCGGTTATAATAGGTGGCGATTTTAATATGATTAGGGACATTGAATTTGATTATAACGGGAAGTCTTTAAACAGGATTTCGAAAAGATTTAATCGACATTTGGAGATGTAGGCATCCTTTAAAAAAGCAATTCACTTATATGCAAAAGAATCCCTTTATGCAAAGTAGACTAGATTACTGGATAATATCGGAATGTCTAGAGGAAATGGTTATGAAGTGTGATATAATTCCATCTGTTGCCCCTGATCATCATTCAATATTTTTACGCTTATTTGATAAAACAATTAATAAATCGAATGGAAGAAAGGGGTCATATTGGAAATTCAACAATAGTCTGTGTGAAAATGAAGATTATGTTAGAGAGTTAAAGAAGAAAATTTGTCAATTAAAAAATGAACTACAAATTGAAATAAAAGACAAGAGGTTGTTATGGGATTTTTTGAAAATGAAAATTCGGAGCTTTACACAAAAATTTTCGAAAAAATTGGCTGATCAAAGAAGAACAATAAGAACAGATTTAGAAAAAGAAATACAGTTTTTAGAACAACAATTGACAGAAAGCACTAGTGTAAATATTTTAGAAAAATTGGAAAACACCAAAGAGAAATTAAAGGAAGTTTATGGTTATGTAAATGAAGGAATTAGGATTCGATCACGAGCCTCGTGGTACGAAAGTGGGGAAAGGGATTCGCGTTATTTTAATCAGTTGATGCAAAATAACAAAAGAAAAAGTACTATTAAGAAAATTAAAACCTCAGATGGTGCTATCTGTTGCGATGAAAAAAGGATAACTGAAGAAATCCGGGAGTTTTACAGTAGGTTGTACGGTAAAGTAGAGTACGAGTGCTCGGATAACTGTTACGATAGTTTTTTTCAAGGTTTACCGAAATTGACAGAAAAATCTCGAGAATACTGTGAAGGATTTATAACTAATAAAGAATGCCTAGAAATCTTAAAAGAATTGAAACAGAATAAATCACCTGGAAATGATGGTCTTTCTTCAGAATTTTATTGTACCTTTTGGCCGGATATTGGAGATTTAGTTAAAGATGCCTTGAATGAAGCTTATAGATCAGGAGAATTAGCATCTTCACAAAAACAAGCAGTAATTACGTTAATCGCTAAAGATGGGAAAGATCCCTTTTTATTGAAAAATTATAGACCCATTTCCCTTCTTAATATCGATTATAAAATCTTAACAAAAATCTTGGCTAAGCGAATCAAGAAAGTATTAAATGAAATCATTATGGGAGATCAGGTGGGTTATATGAAGGGGAGGAATATTGGTGAGGCCATTCGCATTATTGATGATATTATTTTTCATACATCCCGTTATAATTTATCCGGTTTTTTGTTGGCTATAGACTTCGAAAAAGCTTTTGACTCGGTTTCACATCAATTTCTTCAAAAAGTTCTGTCATCATTTGGTTTTGGTCCATCTTTTCAAAAGTGCATTAAAGTTTTATACACGAACACTTTAAGTTGTGTATTAAATGAAGGAAGGTCCACTGGTTATTTCAAAGTAGAAAGGGGAGTAAGGCAGGGAGATCCTCTTTCTCCGTACCTTTTTATCTTATGTATTGAAGTAATGGCACACAAATTACGAACAGATAAATTGGTGGAAGGAATTAATTTTGGAGATAAGGAAACTAAACTAGTACTTTATGCCGATGATATGACAATTTTTGCTCGCAATGAAAAATCAATTGATAGGTTAAAAGTACTATTTGCAGACTTCGAAAAACTTTCTGGACTGAAAATAAACAACGACAAAACTAAAATATTAAGGTTAGGTTTATGCCAACGTTTAGATTATGATTTTTCTTTTGGCGAAATAGTTGACTTTCTTAAGGTTTTAGGGGTTTTCTTTTCCCTTGATGAACACAGGAAAGAAGATTTAAATTACAAAGAAATCTTAAGTAAAATAAAAACTTTTAAATTTTTGGAAGCAAAGGGATTTAACACTCATGGGAAAGATTCAACTATTGAAGGTGCATATTTATTCTAAAGTTCTTTATCGGGCGTCACTTACTCCTGTTCCAAAATGGGTTTATGATTCACTGGATGAACTAACTTTTGATTTCATATGGAAAGGAAAGACAGATAAAATCAATAGAAATACAATGTTTTTAGACTATATAAGCAAGGGGGATTGAAGATGTTAAACTTTTCTGCACAAGTGAAATCGCAGCGAATTATGTGGATTCAAAAACTTCTAAATAAAGATGAAGACATGAAATGGAAACAATATTTTAACTTTGTCACTAAACACCTGGGTGGAGATTTAATATTTTCATGTGACTATATACCAGGTTTATTAAAAGTGACCGCTCCACAATTTTATATGGATTTATTAGAAGATTGGGTGAATACAAGACATATAAGGAGTATAGACATTGGTGATGTGGTAATTTTCAATAATAAGCTTATTCGATATAAAGGAAGTTGTATATACGATAAGAGGTTGTACGACAAAGGAATTTACAAATTAAAACATATTCTGGGAAACGATGGTAAACTAAAATGTGATAGACACTTTGTCGATTTAGGTGTAGAAGTGAATGACATTGTAAAGATCAAGCACCTTTATGCCTGTTTACCCTTTTGTTGGAAAAATAATATTAGAATGGAAGAAAAAAATAATTCTGGAACTGATTTCACTTTGGGAAAGAAAACAACTAATATAACTGATGTAAAATCAAAACAAATCTATGTACAACTAATAAAGAAAGATGGATTTAAACCTTTGGTTTTTGAGAGAATTGGAAGGAACTATGGTTTTTCCTGCAAGGAAATAGAAAACATATTTTTAAGACTAAGAGAGTGTACACTTAATAGTCGATTAAGAGAGTTTCAGTTCAAACTTATACATAATATATTATAAACAAACCACCACCTCTTCCGTTTTGGTCTTGTCTCGACTAACTTATGCTCATTTTGCGAAACAGAAGAAGAAACATATAAACATTTATTCTATACTTGTGAATTTGTACAATCGGTGTGGGAAATGTGCACAAGATTTTTAGATTTTGAAATACATAACTATAGTTGGGAGGAAATTCTGTTTGGGAAGGAGGAGAGAAATAAAGGAAATTAATGAATCACATTCTAATTCTTGTTAAATATCTGATTTATAGAAATAGAGAACTTAAAAAACCACCTTCATTTAATGAAATAAAGAATAGTATTGTAGGGGATAAAGTAGAAGAAAGGAAATTGGCAGCAATGAGGGGGACTCTTACTATCCATTTTTCTAAATGGGAAAACCTGAATATTAGACAAACAATTGGAACCCAGAGCCAGTCGTCCACCGGTTAAGGGGGGGGGGGGGGGGAGGGGGAGGTTGGGTAGGGTAGGGTAGGGTAGGGTAGGGTTGTTTGTTTGTTGTTTTTTTTTTTTAAAGAAAACTTTCTCTCAGGTCAACAGTACAAAGGGAGTATAAATTACGACATTGCAAAACAAAATTGTTGCATTATACAACTGGATATGTTTATCTCATTAAGAATTAAGTTTGTTTGTTTTTTTTTCTCTGGAAATATGAAATCTTATTTGTATGATGTATGGAAATTGAACATGTAAGGAAAAAAGGTGGAAACGCTTGTCATTAGGAGAATTAAGAGTATATGATTAAGGATATCAATTTATCCGGTTTTTGTTTATGGATTTTTTTCTTCAATATTCAAGTAATATTAATTTCTTTTGAAGCTTTTTGTTAGATGAAAATTTATATTGTTTCAGAATATATTTGTAGTATGTGTTATATACGATGATTGTAATTTGTTGTAGCGTCTAAACTTATGTAACTTGGGAAAGAAAACAACTAATATAACTGATGTAAAATCAAAACAAATCTATGTACAACTAATAAAGAAAGATGGATTTAAACCTTTGGTTTTTGAGAGAATTGGAAGGAACTATGGTTTTTCCTGCAAGGAAATAGAAAACATATTTTTAAGACTAAGAGAGTGTACACTTAATAGTCGATTAAGAGAGTTTCAGTTCAAACTTATACATAATATATTATAAACAAACCACCACCTCTTCCGTTTTGGTCTTGTCTCGACTAACTTATGCTCATTTTGCGAAACAGAAGAAGAAACATATAAACATTTATTCTATACTTGTGAATTTGTACAATCGGTGTGGGAAATGTGCACAAGATTTTTAGATTTTGAAATACATAACTATAGTTGGGAGGAAATTCTGTTTGGGAAGGAGGAGAGAAATAAAGGAAATTAATGAATCACATTCTAATTCTTGTTAAATATCTGATTTATAGAAATAGAGAACTTAAAAAACCACCTTCATTTAATGAAATAAAGAATAGTATTGTAGGGGATAAAGTAGAAGAAAGGAAATTGGCAGCAATGAGGGGGACTCTTACTATCCATTTTTCTAAATGGGAAAACCTGAATATTAGACAAACAATTGGAACCCAGAGCCAGTCGTCCACCGGTTAAGGGGGGGGGGGGGGGAGGGGGAGGTTGGGTAGGGTAGGGTAGGGTAGGGTAGGGTTGTTTGTTTGTTGTTGTTTTTTTTTAAAGAAAACTTTCTCTCAGGTCAACAGTACAAAGGGAGTATAAATTACGACATTGCAAAACAAAATTGTTGCATTATACAACTGGATATGTTTATCTCATTAAGAATTAAGTTTGTTTGTTTTTTTTTTCTCTGGAAATATGAAATCTTATTTGTATGATGTATGGAAATTGAACATGTAAGGAAAAAAGGTGGAAACGCTTGTCATTAGGAGAATTAAGAGTATATGATTAAGGATATCAATTTATCCGGTTTTTGTTTATGGATTTTTTTCTTCAATATTCAAGTAATATTAATTTCTTTTGAAGCTTTTTGTTAGATGAAAATTTATATTGTTTCAGAATATATTTGTAGTATGTGTTATATACGATGATTGTAATTTGTTGTAGCGTCTAAACTTATGTAACTTGGGCACCGATTTAGTTTTTTATGTCAACCCCCTTTACTTTATTAATTTCATTTTTCAGCAAAATCTCACTTTTATTTTTCAATAAACCTGAAGAAAAAACTACCCTCTGATTTACTTCTGTACTGCAGGTTCTTTTTTGAAGCAATCATGCAAGTGTTTGCTACAGTATCACAGGAAAGTTTGTCTTAATTCCTAGTTTGAAAAAATAAAATGTGCCCGTTTTCCAAACAGCTGTTAGTCAAAATGCAAAATGAAATTTTCAAATTATAATCTCAATTTACCAGTTTAATGCCATTTTAAATTGAGAATATGTCCATTGTTAATTTCAGTACAGGGAAAATTCAACAAAACGAGGCAACGGCTGTCACGGTCCCAAATTTACTTGCGTGTAATTCTTTGGCGTCACTGACCTTTATAGCGAGGTCGGCTATCACCTATAACGAGCCGAATCTTGTGCCTCTAAAACAAAGAAAAAGATTGGTAATCATGCCCGTTTAACTGTCAAGCAAATTTCTCTGCGCCTCAAATGGACAAAAATCATTCACCTGAAGAGTCTGCACCCACACAAGCATATATACAGTAAGAGAGGCATTTGGGTGTGTTTTTTTAATATGTATCAAACATACAGTGCGTCATACAGGGAGCGTCTTTTTATTCATAAGACAGCGCAGGGAGACCGGCCCCTGAAGTATGAATGAGACTTTTTCCATAGCATGAGTACGCGCTATGCCGACAGTACAGGTGCAGTCCCGATACTCAATGCGGAAGGGTGATGGACTTACTGTAAAAGTGGAAATTTTCACGCGATTATTTTTCGTGCTCGGCCAAATAAGGCGACTTTCATTTGTTTTTAATTTCGCCCACGCGCTATACTCATGGGCAAAAGAATACATAAACAGAAATATTTGCGTGTTTTAATTTTCGCACAAATTTCATCCCGCAAAATATTCCACATTTACGGTAACTTTTAGTTGGTTACTTAGCGTCTGAAAATAACGCCTTTAAAGCATTTTCCAACATGATCCAATATTTTATTAGCTAGGATTAGCATATTATTAATGCCTTCGTAGCTTTCAAATGAGTATATAAGCAGCGGCAGAAGAACTAGGTACATTAATTACTAGTGTACATGTAGAATCTTGTCCCATTTGTGCATTTTTATTTATGTTCTGATATAACAAGATAACGACCATAACAAGGAAAAAAATCCTTGGGTCCCGATGGCCTCGTTACATCAAGTTTTCCCCCTGTACCTCATAAATATGTTTACTCATATCTCTATTTTCCATTCAATATTCACAGAATTGATATGTGTCAAATACAAGAGGAAATATTCTTTATTATTAAAGGATGTATTGAAATCTCAATTTTTTATATTGGAGAGACAAGAGCCTGGTGTGGATGAGCCAGATTGACAATAAAAATTTATACAAAGAATGTAATTTCTCCAATGTTTTACAAGATCTGTTGTACATAACCTAAAAAGTTGTCCAAGATGATCAAAATAATTTTCTGAAGGAAAATGTGTAACTGCCTAATTTTTTAACATTTAGCGATCCAAAACTATACAACTTATTTGCAAATATCTTCGAAATTCAAATTTTAGGAGTTTGTGAAACAGCTGGACTCACTATATTTTTTATGATGTCTGGAAGGCAGTTTTCATTCGAAATGCTTAATACACTGTAGTTGGCTTACAAAAGATGGAATGCACAATTAATGTGTGTACAAATCTTGAATGATGCGAAACCCATGGCCCATTTTCAGGAAGCAATCAGTAATAATTCTGAGGAATTTATTAATTGTGAATTTCTCTCACGTGGCAAGTCCTCCAGAAATTGATGGAGGGTATGCGCAATATGGAAGACCTTCTGTCATAAAAATGAGGTCCACTCTTGATGACTGATAACATTTTATTGCGGAAATAGCAGACTGGAATTAAATCCCCACGACGACCCAAAAGAACCCGAAATAATGTGGCTTTAAGTTGAACCCTTCCCATCAAATTTAGTAAAGAGTCCTGTTTATGGAGTTCAGTTCCCATGGTTAGTAAAAGGGACTCAACAATGATGGGTTTACGTCTCTTAATTCCTCAGTTTGGCTGCATACTATCCTGCTGCCCAGTGTGCATCAACAGGCAAACGGAACACTTCTATTTCTCTCCACAGGGGCTGAGCTCTGTACATCAGAAGACAATAAAATTGAACAGAATATACATGCATATATAAATATAAAAGCAGAAATATTGTCCATTCTTAAACGTTTGGATTCCACTTCCAAAATGCATAGTTTATGAATCGTCCCAACTTTCATGCAATATGAATTATCCTAAGAACTTCTTCGTTAAACTGATTGGCATCATTACTTTATAGGAAAACATTAGCTGGCTTAAACCCCAAAACATCCAAGTAAAAAAAAAGAATATTACATAAATGCCAGCTCGGTCTGTAAAACAAATACACCCCAAAAATCTCCACAAGGACAAGATGACTATCGTTTCTTCAAACCTTTTCTTTTCTTTTTCCGATACTGAGCAAATAATTACAGCTAGAGGCTTTCCTCAAGACTCTCACGAAAGAATTTCCACCCGAGCAAGTACCTGTGATACTTGCTCCACCATTGTATGGTGACAAACGACTGGAAAAGGCTGGTCCAAACTGAACAATAACTACTATAAAACTGGTCCCACACTAACAGTTCTGGCAAGCATAAAATGATTGGGGTTCTGTCAATCAAACATTATTGACATTGCCTGTATCGCTTTTTCTGAACTCCTGTCACTTTGAAGGAGTGAAATTAACAGGGAGCAATTGGGAATGATTTATCATTATCATTACAGTTCACATGGGACCAGCCCTTTATGCTCACATATGGGACTCACCAAAAAATGCAGCATGCCAATCAAACCCATTTTCCTGGTATGGAGTCTTGTTATCTTCTTGGATTGAAGGCATATCTGATTTTAAAAATTGACAAATTCAAGAGTGACAAATAATCATTCAATATGGTGCTCTTTACAAAAACAAATTTGGCAAATCGACTAGATTATTCAACTTTAGGTATTCTTAATGAAAAGCAAAATTCTTGGAATAAAAAAAAATGACACTGTATGTAACCACAATAAATAAGATTAATTTCATCTCTTACATGGAAAACATATAGCTGAGAAACACAAATTGTAAGGATTTATATTGCAGAAAATTTCTTCTGTAAATTATTAGGACAAGTGAATTTGGAGTCCAGGCAATTATCTTCTGCTTTATTGCAAGACTGAGCAAGTTGTCGCACCCCAGATGAATTGCACATGTTGCTAATACAATAAAACCTCATTACGAAGATCGCCGTTTTAACAAGCTATCACTGTAGAACTACATTGTAGCAAGATCAATTTTCCTGCCTTTTTCTTTGTACTATATTTCATATTTGTTTGCCTTAATATACCATGCTTTCATTACAAATTCTTTCACTTGTTCCATGAATTCGTTATGACGTTCCACTGTAGTTATTTTCATTACATAACCCACTTACCTATCTGGCACTGCTCATAGATGAATGCAAATCTTTTTGCTTTACAGACTTCATCAGGTCACTGAAATTAATTAGAAAATAGAAATGGATAAGGACCGTGCATTTTGGGAAACTTTACCTCATTGTCATTTCCCTATTATTCCCTCATAAAGGCAGCATTCTTGTGGAACAGTCCAACACTCATTCACTTTGCACAATAGCAGTTCATTGTGTGCAATGCTATGGTGACTTCTTTCCACCTCCACAGACAACACTTAGAGTGTGCATACACACTGGACAAGCAGTGGATTATGTCACAAGACAGCCATGAAGGCTTGTAAAATTAACACTTGAAGCTATTAAAGGAGAATGAAACTCAACAAAATTTAGCTGTGACTCAATAAGGAGAACAATGTCTCTAAAGTTTGCAGATTCCTTGCTAGATATTATTCCATGGGGGCTGCCATTTTGAAAAACTGATGTCAGAGTGGGACATGTCCATTTACCTGTACACAATGGATATGATGTTGCATAATGAATAGCTATTGTTCAACTGAAGCCACGAATGCAAAATGGCAGCCATCTTGGTACCCCCAGCATCTCGCACAGGTGATATCTAGCAGTTGTATGTAGGTCTTTGTCATCTCTTTGAAGAATTGACAAACCTTTGTCTGACCAAGCAACAACTTGTGCATGCCAAATCCTGCTTAACAAAAGCAAGTGCCCCACCTATGAAACAGTTGAATCAGATATCTTGACACAAATAGGTTTTATGACAGGATAAAAGTTTCTTCATTTGAATGTACATGACTACAAAAGTGGTTTGAGAAAATCCAGTGTTATGTATTCCACAGGTGATCTGAGTGTCATCGTAGCTAGTATACAGGTCAGTGGGTATCTCACAAATAGCACTGCTCTGACATTACTTTGTAAAGAAAATGGCAGCCCCCATGGGATGTCTAGCAAGGAAACTGCAACCGTGAGACTCTGTTCTTCTTAAATAATCAAATTGGAGAAATTTCATATTTGTAAGAGACTGACAATTATCTACATGATTATAGGATAATGTTTGTTGCCTTTCATTCCCCTTTAATGATAAATGATGCTGTTTAAAATTCATGTACAGTACTTGCTGGTCCTAAAACATAATTTTCTTTGATTTAAGTTGCTGAAGAGCTAACTATCCACAGCTGCAAAATTTGTCTTCAATTAACCCTATTCCAACTGGGCTATTTTACCCCGTTTTTACTGGGGGGGGGGGGGGTCAATCTGACCCCCCTTCAGATCTCGGCCGCTGATCGCGCGATTGCCGCGAAATTTTGCCTGAACATAGAGCTGGATGTAAGCTACAAGATTATAAAGTTAAATTTAAGAAAATTGATTTTCTAGTTTTAATTAATGCAAATTTATGCATGAATTTATGTTTTTGCCTGTAACTCCATAAAAAAGGCTGAAAGAACGCTAATTTTTTGTGTCAGTATTCCTCAAGACACGAACAATTTCCTTGCAAAAAAAATCCACAATCAAAATTAATTTCTTATGTTTTTTATTGTTTTGCTAATTTCTTATGTATTTTATTGTTTTTTCGATCTTTTGTTTTCTATTGTTTTTTGCCGAAATTTGTTGGGGACAGTTTTTCAAGCTTATTTACATTAGAATAAATTAATTTCAATGATTTAAATTTGAAATAATCTAATATCAATTTAACAGAATTTGCATTGGATTTGCACACAAAATCACAAATTTGAGCTGTTTTGGGGCCGACGTGCATGTACAAAACATGTAATTTCGGAACGGTCTACCCGGACATCGCAAATTTGGTCTCAAAATATGCGGGAGACTTCAAAGAAAAAAGTCATGAAATGGCGCGGCAAAATCTTTGCGCGTTGCAGAATTATCGCGCAAAATGTCGAGGGGGGGTCAAATTGACCCCCCCCCCCCCAGTAGGAATAGGGTTAAAGTGAAAGCAAATAATGGGAACATCTACCCAGAATTAATGTGAAATGCTTGATATGAATAAGGTCATTGAAAAGAAATGGACTACCAGGGGTATAGAAAGTAAATACTACAGTTGCTAGTTGAAAGTCTACAGGGAATGAAGAGCTAACAATCAGAGTACATGTAGTTTCTTTCTTTACAAACATGGCAAATCCTAATGAGACACCTGGCCACCAACTAATTGGATCATTTTCATTTATTTTGGTATCTCTAGTCATACCTCTAAACAATTCAAATTGATATGCTTATATCCCAGGAACACTGTAGCGTACATGAATTTCCCGATCCTTTTTACATTTACAAGAACAGAATACGAGTTATATTGGTTAATGACCTACGTATCAAGCCTAGGCACCCTTTTTAACAGATTTTTCTTTGGGGGTTTTAAATTTTTGCGACGTCACAAACCAAGAGTGAACCATGAGGAATAACAATTTCAAATATGTATTGATAAAACATGTGAAAATACATGTACAAATAAAAAAATAAAACCACCTAAATTCACAGAATGTCTACAGAATGTTCCGTAATACAATAAACAATCCACACAATCCCAGTCTACAAACATTTACCCATTTCTTCAGCTTTATTTCAACTCCAACATCAGAATTTGAAGCATGTGTGATAATGCACTGCTTAAAACCATAAATGCACTTTTTAAAAAAGCTATGAACCAAATGGAAAAAAATGAGTTAATTCATGAATAAGTGGTAGCCATAAAACATTCCATTACAAAAATAAACTGGATTAAATGAGACAGAAAACAATTTTGCAGAAGTTGGTATAATACAAGAATAAAAGAGGAAATGTTTAACAGGGAGTTTTGATAGTTACAGGGTTTAACAAACTGGTTTTTGTTTTTATTTTTGTTTTCTAAATCAACATTTGCATGTTATGGAACATGATTTTTGAGACCTACATGCCTAGCATAGACTGTGTGAGAGCCAGAGCAGTATTAAAAAGGTTTAAAATAGAATTAAAGCCCTTCTGGATCTGAACAGTTATAACTTCCCCTAGCCTTTTTAAATGGGCCATACAATCATAAAGAACATACAATGATAACCCACATGGCTTATTATAAAGATAAAGAGCTGGCTATCGAGAAAATCAAAATACATGTTTTTGTACATACACATCTTTCAACATGACGGTCATTTTTAGTCTGGGTTTTGAAAAATAAAATATTTGTATGAATCGTCCTGCTTTATCCTATATTAACACAGAGCAGTTACATATGACACTGTACCACAAGACATCTATAATCTACAAGAAAATACCTTCATACTCTACCTATCATTTTGCAGAATCCTATGCTCCTATCATTTCACTTGAGTAGAGACTTGGCTAGCAAACACCTATGTCTTGAGCACACTTGGCTAGCAAACACCTATGGCTTGTAGAAAGAGGGCTAGCAATGGCCTATGATTTGAAGAAACTAGGCAAGTTCCTATAGCATGTAGAAACTGGGACACAGGCTTATGGATGGTAGTAGAATCTTGGTTAGCAACTGCTTAAGACTTGAAGGAACTGGACTAGCAAGCACTTAGGTTGTAGAAACTGGGCAAGTTTCTATATCTTGTAGAATCCTGGCTAGCACCTGCTTACGACTTGAAGAAACTGGGCTAGCAAATGCCTAGCTTGTAGAAACTAGAACACAGCCTACAGCTTGTAGAATCTTGGCTAGCAACTGCCTCTGAGAAACTGGGCAACTGCTTATAGCTTGTAGAATCTAGGCCGACAACTGCTGATGAACTGTAGAAATGGCTACAGACTACCTACAACTTGTCAATCAGTTGCTAGCAACTGCTGACAGTTTGTAGAAATCATAGCTATGAAATGCCTAGGTTATGGGAAGGGATGGGGGCACATTTGGTCAATAAAATTCAGGATAAACAAAAGTCACCTTTTGGGGAATTTGGCTAGCAACAGCATTTAATTACAAATTTACATACCAAAGACTAAAATTGGCTTTACCACTCTAAGATATGCATATTTATCCAGGCCATCAAAATGCTGTGTTCTTTCCTATCCTTCCCAGTTTCTCATTCTGTGTATTTGCATGTTGACTATTGTCATTGGCATTCATTAGGCATGGGCTTTCACCAGTTCATTAAGTCCAATCCTAGCAAATTAATTTGATGTCAAAATATTTACCCCTTATCATTAATGTAAATTAATTTTGGATTGGTTGAACAGGAACAAGTCATATCATTGAGAAAAAACAAAGGTGACAAAAACAGCTGAAAAAAACCTTATATGCTCTATATATTAACAATCCCCCTGGAACCTTGAAGTCCATGTTAGGTTGTATATTTGAAACCAAAGGGATCGAAAACAATGCTTATAACAAAACACCTAGCAAAATTTTAAAATATAGGGTTAGATTTTTTTTCTTTACCAATAGGTCAAATGTCAATAAGTCACACAAATTCTTTTCAAGTATTTTTTTGCATTGACATGTATCTGAGATGATGCAAAATCAGCCATATGATATAACAAATCAAACGATACCCCCCCCCCCCTAAAAAAACAAAAACAAAGTTTCAAACCACTTTGTTTACATGCAAATTGGACAGCCTAAATAGTTCAAAAATTTTGCTTAAATTTGTCAGTTTCCAAAAATTGTAACAAGAAAATAAAAATTCAACAGAACTTTCAAATAAAGTTGAGATTTTAACAACCTTAAACTACTTTTCCAAAAAAAAAATCAATAGATTCTCAAAGAGATATCTACCAACACTATGAGGGTCATTAAATAAGGTGGGTAGGAGAATGCAAGACTTTTATGGAGCAAACAGAACTACTGACAATAATCTTCACTATTTAACAGAAAACTCATTTTAATTCAAAATCACTATGTTGGAATAAAAACATTGAGACACAGAATATTCAAGACAACTTACATGTAAAACCCAAATGAATGTCTACAATAAAACCTACTTGATATTTGAATAAGTTAAGTCAAAAGCGCAGCAAGTTCTTTTAATCAACCAGACAAGATCATTCAATCATGGTTTTATGAGTGGCAAACAAAGAAAACTAGAAAATTGGTTTCCACTGGTGGTCAGTTGCATGAGGTAACAGATTAAACTAACACTCATAACATTCTAGAAAGGGACATTTTGTATTTAAAGATGTCTTCTTGGCTTTTCATGAATATGTAATACAAACAATCAAACTGACTAGAACAATAATCTTACGATAAACCCAAAAGTGTGACTCAAAACATGATCAGCAAAGTATTCCTTAGTATTCACATTTCATTCAAGAACGATTTCTCATGTACAATTTAAATCTGGAGACATAATCAGTATATTTGTAATGTATGACAAAAGCGCATGAATATAAAAAGGGAGATGTGACAATAGCAACTAGCCTAATAGTAACATTCAATCTGTACATATTTACAAGCCTATTCCAGGTAAATGGCAAACTTAGTTTCCTAACCCATGTGTGCTACTTTAGGAATGAATGTCTCAGATATGTTGAATTTTATCAAAAATAATATTTCCACACATTCCCTGAAGTATATTCTTTCTTTCTGTGATTTTTTTCCATGTAGATTGATATTGCCCACTTTACATAGCTTGTTATTAAGAGTTATTCAAAATTCTTTCCGTAAAGTAGTATCAGGAATTCAACCTTGAGGAAATTAAGGGCTCTTAATATTTAGGGTACTTAAATTACAAAAAACAAAACAGCTCGTACAGAACTTGTTAAAAAGGACCAGGGCTACTAATATCTAGAATTCAATTTGGGAATTCCCATTAACCAAATAGGCAACATACTGCCAAATGATTGAAGTTAGTAAACAATAGAAAAGAAGCCTTGGACACCCTTCTATTTAATATACAGAAAAAGAATAACATAGTCAAGAAACAGATCAACCCTATATTTCAAGTTGCGGGAAGAGCAATTTTCAGTAATTCCAGGTATAATTTAATCATATGGCAGTATGTTTTCTTTAAAATAGAAAAAGTAATTAAAGTGAGACACTTGTAATTCATGGAGGAAAGAAATCAGAAATATGACATGGCAGTTGAGGCTAAGCAAAAGAAGCAACTCAATCTGTCATACCATATTCCATTTGAATACACTTATTATGTTTCAGTTCTTTGGGGAACATGTCCTGCTGGCAATTCGATAGTCATTAATACTTCCGCTTATTGAGCAGCACATATTTCAAAGTATTATAAAACTTTGCCTGATGATAAGAGCAATCGTAGGGTAGCTATATTGAGTTCCATGTGCGGGTTGGGTAATAAGCTAGCAAGATTGCTAGCCCAAAGACTGGCTATATATCTCGAAAGTTCTTGAACTTCTTGCAATCCTATAGAAGCAGGAGTGAGTACACTTCCTGCCTGTAATAAAGCTCAAGTGGATGTCTATTTCTTCAATAACTTTGCCAGTGAGACGTGAGGAACAAGAGGAGAGAAGCCTATTTCAGAGATATCTGCTTTCCTGTCAAATGGGTTGTTGTTGGAATCGCCTTGTTACCAATCTATCTGTTTCCTATCTGTATGTGATAAATTGCAAATTACACACAGCTAACAAAATAATGGATTCTGAAATTTACAAATACAAGACACAAAAACAAAAAAAAAAGTCTGAAGCTTACATGGTCACAAACTGTAAAGTTTGGCTGAACACTAGATATTTAGGTATTGAAAGAAATTTTTGTTTTGTGTAAATAACCTTAACTTTAGAGACAAATCTCTAGGTAATTCCATTTAAGCATACACATGCACTCAAAGAGATGAAGAGAAAAATAGGGGGAGGGGGAAAAAAAGTCCTATTCATTTGCCCCCACTAAAAAATAAAAAAATTAAGCATCCTTTCACGCAATAAAATTAATCCTAGCAATCCATGATGCAACCCTAAAATGTTCTTAACAATTATATCAATAGGAGCAAATGGCCACTACATGACTCTTATGTCATTTCACATTCCCTTCTTTCCCTAAAAATGTGTCGATGAAATGCCCCTACAGACAGAAGCATGACAATGTTCGACTACTTCCAAGAAAGTTGCTCCATTTGGGGTAAACGCTGGTTGGGCTGTAATCAAAATAATCAGTGGCTTTGTTTTACAGAATTGAAAGCCTACATACCACCAGTCTAGTAGTTTCGGCCACCACCACTGTTTCCTCCATATCCTCCGCTATATCCCCCACCACCACTGTATCCAGTGTTGCCACCACTGCTGTAGTTGCCACCACTTCCACCGCTGTATCCACCACTGTTGCTGCCACCTCCATAGCCTCCTGCGAGAGGTAAACAAGTTAACAGGTTTGAACGTACAGATTACGAATTACAATCATGTTTCATAGGTTTCAACGATATAAAAACAGATACTAGCCACAATATCAAGCTCACTGATGCTAAAATTGAAAAAAAAAATGCTGGAAACCTTATTTCGGTTCAAATCAATGATTTGAAGAAAAAAATAACCATTATGTTCAAAAAGCAAAATTTAACTTTTTATCTCGTTGTTGACTCAGACTCGGTATATCGTGAATGTAACCCGTGAATGTAACCCGCCAGTGCCTGCACAGGCAGATTTAAGAGTACTACGTGCAAAAAATAAACCAAGCCGGCCCTTTTGGCATAAAATAAAAACATCTCCGGAGTAAATACGCCTAATAACAGCAAATTTGTGAGAAATTGACCTATTGTTACATTTATTACTTCAAATTTTGCAAAACAGAATATTCCAATTTGAAGGGGGGGGGGGGGGGTGGTTAAAATCTTTTGAATCTGAATTTTGCAATGAAATTGGGTAGTATGTCGTAAAGTAAACCTGTGTATAAGATAGTATGATTAGTACCAATGTAACAGCAAACAATCGGCACTTCTGCATTAAAATGGTAGCCCCACGGCTAAAAAAAAAAAATTCCTAGGCTGCTTTTAACCCAAAAGTCTAATCTCTTTATCTCCTCCTAGTCATGAATACAAAATAGATAAGATAGGGTGACAACAAAGCTAAAACTAGATGAATATTCGACCGCGCGCGGTCGGAATTTATGCCTCCGCCATCACCAGATTGGAAATGTATGGCATACATGTACACTCTATAAAAAAAGGATTGGTCCAACAAAATGACAAATCTTTTCACTTAAAATGCACAGGAGACAGAAAAATTTAAAATTTAATTTAAAAAGGCTAAAAACCAGTAATTTCATGTAAATTGACCTCTGACCTTTGACCTATTTACCCCAAAATCTAATCAGTTCATCATTCTATGGGGATGCATACTGGTACCAAGTTTGAAGTTCTTACCTCAAATAGTTCTTCAGAAATCGCGGTAACGGTGCTAAAAACCAAGAATTTCATGTAAATTGACCTCTGTGACCTCTGACCTTTGACCTACTTACCCCAAAATCTAATCAGTTCATCTTCGTATAGGGAAACATACTAGTACCAAGTTTGAAGTTCTTACCTCAAACAGTTCTTGAGATATCGCGGTAACGGTGCTAAAAACCAAGAATTTCATGTAATTTCATGTAATTTCATGTAAATTGACCTCTGTGACCTCTGACCTTTGACCTACTTACCCCAAAATCTAATCAGTTCATCTTCGTATGGGGATACAGACTAGTACCAAGTTTGAGGTTCCTACCTCAAATGATTCTTCAGATATCGCGGTAACGAGAAGTGGGACGGACGGACACACGGACGGACAACCCGAAAACATAATGCCTCCGGCACCCACCTTCGGTGGGCGGAGGCATAAAAAAGAGTCATCTACGACCTGTCAACTTTGACCTCTGAACAAAAACCTAATTAGTTCGTCTCACTATGTCTACATACTAGTTCAGAGTTTGAAGTTAATGGCTCAAATGGTTCGAGAGTGTCAAGGCACAAATCCGAAATTTCATGGTAAATGACCTCCCATGATCTTTGGCCTGTGTTTACATAATCCGGACAATATTTTTGAGAAAGCAATACATTTTTCACAATGTAATAACTTATTAATCTAAAGACCAATTAACCAAATTGCACCTCAAGAAGGGTATACTCGAAATTATTTTATGAAAATTTGAATGGAATGGAATAAAAAAACTTTGGGAGTTATCATAGTCACAATATAAGAAAATGGGTTTTTTTTACATACAGATCATTTTGGGGGCAAAGCATTGTCAAAGGGCACTTTGGGGTTCTTATTTCAGCGGGTCTGACACTCACTTCCTGATGGATAATTTAGTCAGTTTTTATACATTTTTTGTACATCCACCCATAGCTTTTCTTCTGACAAAATTTGGTCCCTGGGCTTAAAGGATAAAAATTTACCCCAATTTTTAGGGGCCATCTGACACCAAATCCCGACAAAAATATGCTGTAATGTTCAGTCATACTACTTCCTACTGACAAAGTTTGGTGCATGGGGGAGATGGGGTGAAATTGAACCGACTTTAGGACTTCTTTTGGGGGCTCTGGGGGCTAAACCTGGTGGCTACGGTCAGACTGACAGCCATTTTGTCAATGACTTTGATGGTTTGATTAACTTAATGGGGTCCAATGTTAAGGGTAAAATGGAGTGACTATTTCGGGACAGGTTCCCAGACTAAGGGAAAACGGGAGAGGAACTCGCAAGATACGTCACGGAGTGGCCAATTTGTGTTTGATTGATTACAACTTCAAAAATTCCTAACTTTCTAATTTCTTATCGTATTTGGTCAAACCCTCACTTAACTTTTTCTTTTATTTTTCTGCCTCTTAATACCAACTTGTAATCAACAGGCATGTGAGTGAGGTAAAAAAAAAAAAGAGGAAAGTAAACAATGCGAGCGAGCGAAGCGACCGGGCAAAGCGACCGAGCAGATAGGGTATAGGGCGGTGGGCACGCCCCTCCCACGGTAGGGAGCTCTTGCATTTTAAAATTGGAAATTATGCAATCTGGTGCATACCAAGACAGAGAGGAAATTCAGGTTAGGAATTAGGATAAACTGTTTCTGGGTAGGCCTAGGTGTGTTATGATAGACCACAAGCATGACAAGCACAAATAGTAATTGAGACACTAACAAATATGCACCCTAGAATACACAGAAATTACTTATTTACATGTGTTATTCACGTTCACAGTTCTAGATTACATGTAATTCAAAATTCATTGTTTATTTTGATACTCACAGACTACACACTTTTTCTCTATCCTAGTCTCTCCAACTTAACACCTTCTTCAATTCTTCTTGTGGCTCTGTTTCATTTTTTTGTGAAGTTATAACATCAGTAAAAAAAGTTACAAACAAGTTCCGAAATGGGGCACAACTGTGTTTGAAAAGCAGAAAAAATATATCCAAACGAAGTCCCACTTGCACTCGAAAACGAAGTCCAGCAGCGGATCCATGCAACGCAATACACGCACGAATCCCCACATGCGTAGCTAATTCGGCGATCTCCCAGGCCCGGCCGCCGGCGCCAGCCGGCGCGGCCGCCTGGCCAGAGTTTTCCCCGCGTGAAGCGATCACTCGCCCGGTGCAGTCATATAATGCACGCACGATAGCCACTGCCCGCGCGGTGCATGCTGGGTGATTTTGATAGTCTCTATTACCAGGCGTTTTATACAAATTGCTCACGTAGCATGATACGAGAATCTATGGTTTTTCATTGCCTCCGAAAGTTACAAAAGCGCGGAAGAGAATAAAAACGCGAGAAAATGATTTTAAAAACGCGGAAATTCGCGTAAACGCGGAAGTCTCACATGCCTGAATCAAAGATATACATAAATTCATAAAACAATAGAATACATAATTGAAATCACTTTCAAAATGTTTCCTATGTAATGTTTAAGTTTTAGAAAGAACTTCTTGCATTGGAAGTTTATTTCCAGGGCCTTTTTCACTTGATTATCAATAAAAAATGTATATTTATTCATATAATTTGCATAACTTATATTAAATGAAATTTTTTTTGTTACATAAATGGATTTGTGTTCTGTACGCGATTCTCGAGGTCCGTGCAAAATTTTGCGGCGATAAGTCATGTCACTGCAGAGATCATAGCTTGAAATAGCCCAGTACAGTAAGGGTTAAAGATTACAGTTGAGTTCTGGTCATGAGATTACATTGTGAAAGTACCGTCTCAAGAATTGGTGTATACTATGAGGTTTCAGAATCAAAAGAAATCGACCCAATCTAACCCCAAACTCACATGCACTGCACACAGAAATGGGTATATGGGACTGCACACACGTGTCATGAATGTTCGGCCTGAAGAAGATTTCAGCCATTTCTGATATTTTGAATGTGGGGGCAACTGAGGAGCAATTCTTTTCAGGGGACATTTCTACTGATGTTCTTCTAAACTGGCGTAAAATGAATGAGAAAGCTTACAATTTTTTTTTTACCTTTCCCAGAACTCAACCTTCTCTTTAAGAGTGCAAGGACAAAATTTGTATTCAGGCTATAGTGCAAATAGCCTTCCAAATGGAGGCATTTCTATCTCTCCTTTTCTTTCCATATACAAGCCATATTTTTTCCAGCTAACAGATCAAATCCAACATATTCTACTGGGCAAGTGAACAGCAATCTGCTTTCTGCTTACCAGAGTATGGAGCATTGCGTCCACTATATCCTCCTCCTCCACCACCACCAGTCCTCATGGGTCCACCAGAACTCTGCTGACTGTATCCTGAACCAAAGTCACTGTAACCACCACCTATGTCGAAACAGATTTCAAGAGGGAACTAATCATTGACTGCAAACACTGACACCAGTCACGATCGCAGATCAAACTAGCACATCAATGATGTGGCGCTCATCCGGCATCCAGCAAAGAAATTCAAGCAATTTGTACTTTGAACAAAATACACATAATGGACTTCTTTCAACAATTTTCTTACTGTACATCAGTAACAGCATTTCACCTTGAAAACTAGGGCCGAAAGGGTGAACTACTTCTCTATTGCAGCCTGTAGAACTCAGTAGTACCACGTCCACACACACCGATGGGTGCTATGCCAAAACTCATTATTGTGTAATACAATAAAGTGTGCATAAGCCATTTTTGTGATCTTTTTAATAAATTTCGCATAAATTATAATTTTCTAGACAAAATTTCAAAATTCCGAGTAGAAGTTCAATGAACCTCATGAAAGTCTTTCAGATGGAAAAAAAAAATCGAAATAGCTCAATGAAGAAGCAATTTTTGTGATTTTTGAATAAATATGGCATAAATTAGCATAATTTTGTAGACAAAATTTCAAAATTCCGTGCAGAAGTTCAATGAACCTCATGAAACATAAAAATTTTTCCGAAATCGGTCAATAAGGAGAAGCAATTTTGGTGAGTTTTGAGAAATGCGCATAAATTAGCATATTTATTGAGTTTCAAAATTCTGTGTAGAAGTTTCGAATCCCCCACCTAGTGCTATCATATAAAGCAAACGGAATTAAAATCGGGTAAGAAATGGCGAAGAAGAAGCATTTTGAAATTGTAGGTAGACGGACGGACGCCTCGCCACGGCATAAGCTCATCTGGCCCATTCGGGCCAGATGAGCTAAAAATGGATAACTTTACTTCAATACTGGAAAACCAGAAATTTACGCGAATTGTTAACGACAGCCAATTTTTCAGCAAGAAACTTTGTGAATTGTAATAATTTTATGTTGTGATTTATTTCATGAAATGAAACTTTTGCAAATCTCGACTAGGGCTGTATCGAAACGGTTGGAAAACGACCTTGAGGTCCCAAAACGGAATAATTCTACCCACCAGAGTTGCCTCCATAGCCACCGCCAGAGCTTCCTCCATAGCCGCCACCACCACTACCACCGTAGCCGCCGCCACCACTGTAGCCTCCTGTCAAACAAACAGAAAAACTGTCTATAGCTTTACTTATAATACCCCCTGCACTCCACACCCAAGTAATACCAGCTTTAAAATATTACTTTTCAGGAGACCACAATAAGAAATATTGGAACTGTCAGATGTACATTGTGCATACAAACCCAACATACAAATTCCAGAGGTGAAGAAGAAAGTCCATTAACTAGTCTTTACATTTGTCAATGCAATAACTCTTTCTGATCCCACTAACCTCTCCCTGAACTACGTTTTCACAGCACACTGATTAATATTCAACCCAAAACGATGCCCCCCAAGACAATTTTCAACACAAAATTTGAATCGCTGCATTTCACACCACACCACTTTCTGACTTTTTTCTTTCAAGTCTTGTGCATTTTTTGACACCAAGTTTACGAAAAGCGGTCATACCGTTACCGTGTCACATGACCTTTTGTGACCTCATGTCAGCCCGAAAACAGAATTTGAGTTTTGTGTACAAAACGAATGGGAAACAGCATTTCCTCATATTCCTCCATTATCACAATTTCGTAATTAAGCTGTTAAATCATCTATTCCAATTGAATAGTGGTCCAGATAACATCTTGAAACAGCAAACTTTAAAAAACAATACAAAAGTTAAGTTGAAATACAATTACATAAGAAATTTGTAAAAATAGAATACATAACTGAAATCACTTTCAAATTTTTTTCTTTCATGTTTTGTTTATAAAGAGATTTTGCAAAGAAATTTTATCTCCAGGGCCTTTCATTACTAGACATCACTCAAAAATGTATATTTATGCATATAATTTGCATAAATATTAAATTAAAAAAATGTAAGATTTACATACATATAACGATGGATTTGTGTTCTTTACATATTCTCGAGGTCTATGCAAAATTTGCGTAGATCGGTCATGTCGATTTCATCCCCCCCCCCCCCAAGTCGTCAATGTCTCCAAAATAGCCCAGTCTTTTCAGGGTTAAATGTATCTCACTGTATTTGGAGAGGACTGAAATGACATGCTCTTCATATGGTGCAAGACACATCTACATGATAGGAAATAAAGCATGAGATCTCACACCAGATGGACAGTACCATCATTCACACAGGACACTCTAAACCGCCTACAATAAAAAACACTAGCAAAATAAAAGCAATTTATGGCTAATGAATTAAGACCCCTAGTAATACTTAATTATCCATGTGTTGGAAAAATAGAGAAATTGAAGCGCTCTACACTTATATTAATTTATTTTGCCACTGCTGTTTTTGAGGCAGTTTACATCGTGTGTGAATAAGGCTTCAGGAAAATATGAATCACTCTATGGAACCACCCCCTGGCTACCTACCTCCACCACCACCATAGCGACTGCCTCCATAGCCACCTTGATCTACAAAATATAAACAAGATTCGTGTTAAACTCTGAAGATAACGATCATGTAATAGACATGTGACGGTGAGGTTAACGGGGCATGTGGCAGGTAAATACAATCACCTTTCTCTTACTATCATTCCACTTGCTATTTGTATACAAGGGAGAAGTTTTAAATCAAGAACAGAACAATTATCAATTTACTAATCTCACAATGAAGTGACCAAAAATGTGGATATACAGATACTTGCCTTCACAGAAGTGAATAAAAAGAAAAAAGTTTATGCAACCAATTATTTCTGTATATTCATGAGCTACATAAACATTGCCGATAATCAATTGTTTATTACTGGACAGGTGAAGACTAGATGAAATAACCTTTGTTGTTATCCTAATATCCAGATTTGAGAAATCACCCTGAGAGACCAAGCAAACATTTAACCTTGAAATGAATGGTGTTAGATGCTCTCTCTCTCAACCAGAGAGGGGCAGATCCCCCCCCCCAGTGATATAATATTATGTAACTTGGTGTGTTCATAGAACACAATAAGAACATGAACTTCTATATATATATGTATCTCTCAAACTGTTTCAAAATTGTCACTAATTATTTAAACATTCACGTCCCACAGCTATTTTTGATACTGCATGGTACCCGTTGGTTGAGACTCTAAAGCGAAGAAAGATTCTGGTGAAAAATAATTATTCTCCAAGATATTACAGCAAACTTCCAGGGGGGGATGCCTTAAGCAGAGCTGCCAACCTTGTGCAACCAAAAAAAGGAATCATGATGGCCAAAAAAAGGAATTTACAGCAAAAAACAGGAATACCTTCAAACAAAACTTAAAACCTCGCGCGACATACTTCCATTGCAGAAATGCTCATTTCTTATGCTGAAATGTCTTGTCACATTTTTCCCTTTGAGTTTGATGTGTGCTCACAGTCACGCATTACTTGGATCATATTCATAGGCCTACTTCATTACTTGCCAACATTTGAAATCGAAAAAGAGGGACAAATATGGCCGGGGTCCAGGGGGCTGCCAAGGCCCCCCCCCCCCCCCCCCCCTGCTGGGAGTCTCAAGGGGGCAACGTCCCCTTAAAACTGAGAAAATAGCACTATGGAGGGCCATTAGAGGCCATTATTAAATCAGCATCTCCAACTCCAGAGACAGAGTCCAAGGTTGATTTTCAAAAACATAAATTAAATGTACATGTAATAGAACTAGAAAGTTTCAAAAACATATACATGTACATGTAATAGAACTAGAAGGAAAATTATACAAGTGTCAGGAATATTGCATGACCTGCTACACCGTACTGGTTTTGATAAAAATGCTTTAGATTTTGGATTTCATTTTTTTTCTTTTTTTTTTTGTTGAAAATCTAATATTATAAATGAGAACTTACACATGCAAAATGCAAATTCAACGCCTTTTGTGCTTGGCTTTATGACAGGAAATCGTTGTTTGTACTCCTTTTTAAACTTCTGTGACCGTTTTCTACTAATTTTGATCAAATCCTCTCCAGTTTCGCGAAATAATTCCGTTAAATCCACGATCGTGTCAAAGCCCGTGCGCAGTTCAGTAAGCGGTAATACATTGTCCCACATATAGAGATCGGTGCTGTGCTTACATGCGTTTTGCATGGGTCGCACGCTACATGGGCACCGCTGCATGCGAATAAAACATTTTCGCAGTCACACGACCCAGTCACACGAGGGAAGAGCGATCGAAACTTGCGTTATTTCAATGATATACTGTACATGTACGTACCATCGGTCAGTTTGGGGTCGGTTTCGTCGGTGGGACTGTAAGATTACGTGTATCGATAGCTCAAACCCGGAAGTCATAGACAACACTGTATTTTCGTATACTAGTACACAGAACACACGCAAACACTTAAAAAAAACCAAAAAACGTATTTCATGAAGAAAAAACGGAATGCCGTAATATTGGTTAAAAAGTGGTAATAATTCTGTCAAAAACGGAATGGTTGGCAGCTCTGCTTAAGGTTAAAACATTGAAATATGCAGTACCTCCTCCTCCATTCCTGTATCCTCCACGGCCACCACCACGTCCACCTCCACGACCACCACTGTAGCCACCTCCGAAATCTAATATGGTAGTAAGATAAGTTTAAGATGTAAAAATTGTACTGGTCATGTGATTGCATTGCAAAACAAAACGTCTTAGAGATTTTGGAAAGGCTGATCATGTAAAATTTCTTTTCATAATTTTTTTATTCCTTGATTCAGATTTTTCAAAATGAATATTACAAATTAGCATTAATTACACAATATAATTCAACATGGCAATATAGACAATACAAATAATATAATTCCATAGCATGCCATTCATAAATAAACCATAGTACAACTGAACAAGGTATAGATTAAAATCATAGGTGACGAATTAAAGTATATAGGGCGATTGTAACAATTTTTTTTTAAAGCCGTTTGTAATATCTTGTACGTCCTCCTTCCTTCCAACATTCAAAGTCCATTTTTTTAGATGTAAACTTAACTTATTTCGAGCTATTGCTTTTTTCCGTTCATTATCTTTACTTTCTAAAAGTGCATTATAGATTTCTTTCTTTGTTGGGGGCGTTCCTTTTGATCTTGCATTGTATATTTTCTGAGTATAATTAAGTGGTTAATGTACATGTTTTTCTGATTTTCCATCTAAACCAACCAACCAAAATTTCCTCCCATTTTAAAGTATTTAAGTTCCCCAATTTTTTGCCACAATTTTTTAACCAATTGACACTTCATAAACAAGTGATTGTATACCTCAATTTCCTTTCCACAGAAAGAACATAAGTTAGATGATAAAAAAACCGAATTGATACAATTTATCATTACAATAAAAGATACTATGTAATAATCTAAACTGAAATTCACGTAACACACACACATACATGTGGCATCTAAATTTGGTCAAAGTTTGAATCCATTCAAAATTACATTTGAAACATGAGGGCATGTCAAGAGCAATGCTTTTTACAAAACACTGCGAATATGATCAGATAGATATTAGTAATATAACATGAAGACTATGCAAACTTACTATCTACTATGGTTTTATTGCATTATTCACACTCTGGGGAATTAATCAAAATAACCAGATTGAACATAGTTAAAAATTCCATAAACATAACCATAAACATTTCCTTTCAAATGAATCACTGACAATCTGTTCTTTGCTTACCTCTGCCTCTATTTTCTCGTCCGCCATACCCCCCACGTCCCATACGATCCTTGTTCTGGGCCTTCTTCACTTCCAAGTTTCGCCCGTTCATCTGGAAATTCTGCATGACTGAAGTGAAAGAAGCACATTTTCCATAAACGTCTTTAAAAAAAAATGTTTATTACTGCAAAACCCTGGCCTGTTATTACTGATTTCCGATATTAAATACAAACGCTTTTTCAACCAGCTGGCTACTTTGTAAATACACCAAATTCTAAGTCCTGAAGATCTACATAATTATACCACTTGAACAAATATTTTATTACAAATGTCACAAATTAAAACAATGGCACCCAAGCAGGTGAAGGTGTTGGTGGTAGATATATGTAAGAGAAAATATATAATACTTACTGATAAGTTTGTCAACAGTGTCTGTGTCTTCAAATGTGACAAAACCGAATACCCGCTTCTTTCCTTCTGTGGATGCTGGAATAGATACATCTGTGACGGTACCAAACTTATTGAAGTATGCCTGAAGTTCATCTGTTGTAGTTCCTGGAGCAAGGCCCCCAACAAATGCCTTGTTAGTGGATTCTTTACTTCCTCCTTCCTGAAGGGCAAAACAATTATCACATAGTATGTAAAACAGTGTTGTCCCCCCCCCCCCCAAAAAAAAAAAAAAAAAAAAAAACATTACTGGGGTACACTGATCAGAATGTGAAGTTTAATATCAATAGTACCCATAACTAAAAAAAATGGAAAAAGAATGAAATATCTAAAAAATGTAATAATATGGAGTGAACAGGGATGAATAGGAAATGAAATGTATTTTTGAAACATGACAAATACTATTTACTGCACTGAACTGCACTCAAATAAATTTTTACCAGCAAGTATTTCCAACCTATATGAAAACGAGTAGTTTTCCATCTCTCAATAACCATTCTTTTTCAGTATTTCTAAATACTCGTATCAACCAATAAACGATAAAATTTAGCAGTGATATAGGATATGTATATTAAGTAATTAAAGGTCATAACCTTCACATCCACTTGTCTTACCTCTTTGGGAAGAGCACGCTTAACATCAATTTCTCTACCATCCAAGACATGTTGACTCTCCTTCTTAGCTTCAATGACCTTGTCTACACAGGCAGAATTTGCATAGGTGACAAAACCAAATCCTCTAGGTTTTCTGTCACCATCTTTGCTGTATTGTGAGACATAAGTTGATTGGATAAAAGTTGTGAATTTTACCTCTGCAGTTTTTGAAGTTCAAAATATTCCCCATTCGTTTTCTTGCAGAAGTTGATATTGGTAAAATTATTAGGTAATTAAGAAATTGCAAAATTATAGCAAAACCATCATTTTTCCCCCAGAATCTCCCTCCTCTTATGATTTCAACTGCTTTGAAATGCCACACAAAATTTCAGAATGCATCAAGAGTGAAGAGGAGTCTTCAAAAATGAATGCAAATTGGGACTGATTTGTGAGCAATGGATTTACAAGGGCCCACCCTTAAATAAGTCTACAAAAGGCTGCTTTTCATAATCTAGGTAATCAACATGACTGAACTAACGAATACAAAGTAAAATCGAATGAGGATGAGCTATACTTACTGCCTCACCACACAACAGTCTGTCAGTTCACCAAACTTCTCAAAGTAAGCTTGAACTGATTCCTCTGTTGTGTCAAAACTCAAACCACCCAAGAACATCTTGCGCATCTGCTCTGGCTCACCCTATGCAAAAAAGAGAAACGATCAGTGTAAAAATACTATAGGTGGGAGCTCCTATAAGGGATTCTTTTTAAAAATGGGATTTCCATAAGGAAAATATAATAATAAAAAATAATACTTCTTTCGTATGAAACATTCTCATGACACATCACCATAAAAGTTTAATACTAGTGAAAACTGTAGACTTTAGCGACAAGCGTGCCAGACTACAGTAAATCATAATATCTGATATTTTTTTTTCATTTTCCAAACCTTATTTTCATGAATAAAGATAATATAACAATGTTAACATCCCGATGACTTGTAAAGGGGTTAAATAATACCATGTAGGTTAATTTTTTTTCCATGCAGACCAATGCACTCTACAGGACGAGCTAGCTCTAGTGCAGATTCTAGCGGAGGCTGCCTAGGTTACCATGCACTGGCGACGGTCTGATCACAAAGCCTGCATCTGACCAAGGGAATTCGCGAGTATCTGTAATGTCAGTAAGTCCCATGTACCTATGCATGAGAAAAGCAGGTCTTAAAGACATTCTCGTGAGGTTGTCACAAGCTAGATCAGCACGATCTTACTGCCGTCTTTGCGTGCGACAGTGCAAGGTATTAGCACAATTAAATTAAGCATGTGGCGTCACAACCGCTCAGTGATGCACTGCCTTTCATATACAGTGCACATTCCGTGCCAATCTCGCCGTCTTGTAATGCTAATCGCACAGCGAAAGCTACAAGTGAACGGTAAGTAAACCCATGTCGCCATAAATTGTATTTTTTTTCATATTTCTCATGATCCGATCGTTGAAGTGTTCTGATGAGCCGAAAGAGGAATATTTTAGCAAACTCCGAGGGTGGTTTACATGGTTCAACAAGTACTACAGATGGATGAACTAGCCCACTGATTTCTTTGTTTACTTGCCTCTCCGTAGGGGAGATTGACTCCCGTGTATGGCTTGATGTTCAATGTCCAATTTTTTAAAACAGCAAGCCTGTATGGCCTAGTTCTACACACCCCCCCCCCTCTCTAGTTTGATATTTTATTTTATTCACAAGCCTCAATGTGTCTTTCACATCAAAACTCCCGAACGTGTAAAATTAATGAGCGCGCAGACATCATGGGCATATATTTCATGTTGTTTTTTGAAAGTAGAAATGACACAGCCAGATGGTGTGAAAATGGCATGCCATTGTTCTTAATCTAATTATGCTCTTAAGACAAAGAAAAACAGCAGTGGCCATGAAAAAAAGTATCCATAAATATCAAAAATATCAAAATTCTTTTGGCATGTTTGGGGCGATGCAAGCGCTTGCAGCGACCAGGAAATGTACACAATGACTCCGACAGCTCGTTTCGCCAGAATCGACAGTAAATTACGGATTTCATTTTTGCCAACATCAGTGAGTTGAATTTATTGTATTTCTTCAATATGTTGGGGTCGGTTTTTGTAAATTAAATGCCGATTTTGAGTGAATGTTGGTGACTTTTGTAAAGTGGTGTTTGAAAAGTTGGGGTGTATGACTGCCTACATTCTACACAAGTATAGTCATGTCGCTATGACTATGAGTGCTATACCGTACATGCTATTATAGGGAACGGGAGCAATTTCACTTTTTCTGATCGCTCTTTCTATTCATGCTATTGGTTATGCAAGCGCGATTTCAAAGCTTACGGGAGCGACATCACTCGTCGCTCCTGTTAAATTTTTTGCTGCTTGTTTCAATTTCTTGAATATTTTTAAAGAATGATTGGCAAACCCGGAGAATAGAGGCCGGTCGGCGTGCGCGTGCCATGTTTTACAGTGCGGAGATCGGCAGGGAGTGAGAGACAGCCAAAAATGAACACATGTAACAAGTTCATAATCAAGTTCAAAGCGACTTCTAAATATATTTTAAATCAAGTAATGCTGTGATATATCATATTGTCCTCTTGGCTTTCAGATTTGTAGTTGTTTGATGAAAATTATAACGATTTTGGCCAGAAATGGAGTCACACTCACGAATGTTTCATCGCTGAATCTGGGGCAAACCTGGAGAATAGGGGCCGGTCTGCGCGTGCTGTATTCATTTGTGTGCAAGCAAATGTAGCCCAGCGGTGGCGACGGCGACGATCTTGCACCAGATTCAGCGATGAAACATTTGCGAGTTTGACTCTATTTCTGGCCAAAACCGTTATAATTTTCATCAAACTACAAATCTGAAAGCCAAGAGGACAATATATATCACAGCATTAATTAGGGTGCGCGCGCCAGTATTCGGTCACTTAAAAAGAAATCGCCGCTAATATGAATACCTCTCTCTTTAAATTGACAATCTACCATCAAAAGAACCGCAAAATTCTCCTTTAAATAATTATCAAAATAATTTAAAACATGGAAACTTACCCCAAAAAATATCGCCGACAGAAGAAGGAGAAGTTTTCCGCCCAGTATTCGGTCGGCGCCGTCCACAATTCGGTCACGCGATAGTGCGCTGCATCTCGGGAGAGTTATATAACCATTTTTGTCACATTTCTGCGTTTTTAGGCATTTTCTGTGGCTTCTATATATTCATACTTAAATGTATGAGAATTTTTATCCATTAAAATCCACAAATCGAAACTCTAGGGTCAGAAATAATGCACGAAATGTATTTCTAAAAAGAGCAAAGCGCGTCAGCAAAGCGCAAAGCGCGTCGGCGAAGCGCAAAGCGACAAGTTGCACACAAAGCGCGTTGGCGCAAGGCACTCAATGTTGCCTGACCGAATACTGGAAGAGCGCCATCTCACTGGCAGGGGTGAGGTATATATTCTCTTGCTCATCGCTGAGATCGCCATTTGCAAATTCGCTGCGATAGATGGAAGACCCGGAAGCTCCTCTTCACACACATACTAAATTCATTGCACCTGCACACATAGTTATTTCACCATAGGCGTCTACATATGGCTATGCGTGTTAACTCACGCGCTAACGGAACCCGGAAGTGCGGAAACTTGGGTAACACTGACCAGTTTCGAGGGTATTTGGAGATCTTTTCCAGGGCGTCCGACCTGAATTGCTTTCAACATTAGAGGTACCTTGTTCATGTGTCTGTTATGTGTAGGTTTCGAGCCTCAAAAATTATTCATGAGTTCTTCACAGCTGTTCAAAGAGTTGCGTGACCGAATTCTGGAATATGACCGAATACCGGGCCGCGCACCCTACTTGATTTAAAAATATATTTGGAAGTTGTTTTGAACTTGATTATGAACTTGTTACATGTGTTCATTTTTGGCTGTCTCTCACTCTCTGCCGATCTCCGCACTGTAAAACATGGCACGCGCACGCCGACCGGCCTCTATTCTCCGGGTTTGCCGAGTCTGGTGCAAGATCGTCGCCGCCGCCGCTGGGCTACATTTGCTTGCACAGAAATGAATACATCACGCGCAGACCGGCCCCTATTCGCCTGGTTTGCCGAATGATTTTCCAGTCCCCATTATTTTCTAAGCCAAGGCCTAAGCTAAGTTAGGGCATGTATCCGAACATGCCGAAGCAAAGCGTGGCAACGCACGCCCGGCGCATTGCCATTGGTATCCCAATCTGTAGCCTGACCATGAAATTGATTGCTTGGATTGATTTGCTGAAGTTCAATCCCCAGCCATGCCAGCAAGCCATCAGGCAATGTCCACAGGGTATAAAATAGGCTCCCCATCACACTAACAAGTAACAAGTTAGACCTGACATGCCCGAGGCTGAGGCTAAAAAACTAAGCACGCACTGGCACATGTGTTGTGAGCACGCACATGATCATGTGATGATTGCGTGAGTGGGCAGTAGCAACTGAACTGGTAATTTCCAAAGGAAATAAAATCCTAAAACTAAGCCAAGGGTGCATCAGTATGCATCAAGTTTACAAGTATGTAATAAAATTGATATTTACCCCTGAATTGTCGCAGTTTGCCATGATGAAAACTGTTTATACAATAACTACAGATAATAAATTAAGACTCCACTGGAAGCGTGTATGCTGAGCTAGATGACAAAGCAGGTAAAGATGGCGGAATGCAAAAGCAACGTCTATATGCGTACGCCGCGCACGCACGTGTTTACAGGAAGGTGCCTGATTGGTTGAGCTCGTGTAGTGATTGTTAGCCGCTAATAATATGGATGGCGCATGGCCATCTCACATGTAAAATGGGGCGACCATTTATTTCCAAAGGAAATAAAATCCTAAAACTTATGACATAGTAAGACATGACATAGTTTATCAGAATTATTGGGTATCTGTCTTGCCATGGCCATCCGGCTTGCCATGGCGCATGGCCATGGTTTTACCATTTTTAAAATGGGGCGACCATTTATTTCCTTTGGAAATAAAATCATGGCATGATTATATGACATGGCAAGACAGATACCCAATAATTCTGATAAACTATGTCATTCGCTAGGAAAACTGTCACGAAATAGTCGCCCCATCAAGTTTACATGTGAGATTTGACCCCTTAAAGTTACTAATACCATCCATGTAATTCACAAAAAGGCTTGTCAGCCCGAGCAAGCCGCCGGGTTTTGGCCCCCAGAGCCCCCCCCCCCCCCGGGCCCCTAAGTCGGGTCGATTTCAACCCATCTAACATATACGCCAAACTTTGTCAGAAGGAAGAGGTAGAGTTACAAAAATATAAAAACGGACAAAATTTTCCATCGGAAAGGGGGTGTAACACTTGAAAAAAAAAAAAAACCCACCAGAGTGCCCCTGAACCAAGCTTTAATTGCAGCCCAAAATGCTTTGGATGTACAGAAAACCCATTGGGGCATTACAAACTAACTCCACAGTGTCTCATTGAATTCAGATCAAATCTGGGCTCTGTGCCTAAAGGCTGTACCATGCTGAAATCTAGTTCAAGATGGTACTTTAATACACAAAGTTTGAAGCTTTTTATGCCTTGTCAAACAGGCACAGATGGACAATGGGTGTGTTTATAATCCTGACAATATCATTTGACTACTTTTGAGAAAGCAATACAATATTTAATAACTTATAATTGAAATGATCATTTGACACCAAATTACATCCAAAGAACTAAGTTACAATACTCAAAATTGTACTGAAAATTTGATCTGAATTGAATGAGACTCTTTGGAGTTATTAAGGTTATAATGAAAAAGAATTTTTTTTTTCTACATCCAGGGCATTTTTGGCAGCAAAACTTGGTTCAGGGGCACGTAGATGTTTTTTTTATCAGGGGCGTGTTACACCCCCTTCCCGATGGAAATATTTGTCAGTTTTTATATTTTTTGTAATGTACACCCCAGGAGTAGCACACCACTAAGAAAAACCCACCAAAGTGCCCCTTGACCACACTTTGCTGCCCAAAATGCTCTAGAATACCAACAAATTATTTTTCTCTGAAAAATCAATACAGAGCATTTTGGGCAGCAAAGCGTGGTCAAGGGGCACTTTGGTGTTTTTTAGGGGTATGTTACACCCCCTTCCCGATGGAATTTTTTGTTACTTTTGTTTTTATATTTTGTAATATTCACCATATCTCTTCCTTCTGACAAAATTTGGTCCATGGTTGTTAAGGGGAAAGATTTCCCCCAATTCCCCCAACATGGCTTTTCAAAGCGATAAATTGCGTTAATCAAGAAACTTAAACTAATTTTTTTTTTCAATTGATGTGTACAGTTTCTTGATAAACTCAATTCATCACTTTGAAAAGCCATGTTTATCAAACAGTGATAAACTGAGTTTATCAAAAAACTCTGCACATCAATTGAAAAACTTAGTTTATCACCGAAAAACAGAGCTAAACTTAGTGTATGTGACATTGGGTTTTGAAGATATGAGAAAGGACACAAATATATCAAAATTTGTAATATATCATGTACACCTAAAAAGGCATTCTACATTGATGCATGCACTTACATAACATACACTATGAACACGGTGACAAAGAGAGCGGACAATTTATGCAGCTCCTCATTGTACCCTCCACAATAGCTCTAGTAGACAAAAGGACATCCCTTCACTACTATTATGTGACACCTGTTCTACATATTTTTTACAGGATAGCAATGAATGGATGTTCTTTTGTTAACCAGTGCAATTGTGAAGGGTACAATGAGGAGCAGCATAAATTGTCCGCTTCTTTGTTCGTCATGTTCATAGTGATAGGGCCTACAAGTACATGGATATTGATTATAGCGTTTAAGAATCTTTGTTACGGGTGCCAAGCGAATCTCAGTTTGCACTTGCCTTTGTCAACAATTGTTTGTTTTGGTAATGAATAGGGGTAACTAAGGATACACTCCTCACAGCTCATTCATGTCCAGAAGGGGTGAGTGGGACAAAGAAAAATCCCCTCCTCTGCCTCATTCTATCAGCACCTCTCAAGAAAGCGACACGTACATAAGAAAGCAGACTTCTCTCCTTGAATACTCCAGCTGGGGGTTCGGGTATGATTTTGCAAGATGCAAAATGCTAGCCTGCAATAAAAGATCCTGTAACACAACCACCATATTTGCATTTATGGTGTTCTTCTTGTCTGTGCTAGTTTTTGGTGCTACATTTATATAACCGAAAAACAGAGTTTTCGAGTGATACACATAATTTATGTAGAAAAACTCTGCATAAGTCGAATGAAAAACTAAGTTTATCGGCGATAAACTGTGATTACCGCAATTATTGATCATTGATTGGCTTGCCATAGCCGCTTTTGTCCTTGATGAATAAGTAATAGCACAGGTCTGCGTATAAATCTGGTTGTATGGGGGGGGGGGGGGTATATGAACTATACAATAACAATAAAAATATTGAGCGGAAATTTTCAAATTTGGGGGGCACCGATAATCAAGGGGTATTCCTTGAAAAATGGGGCACCTAGACAGGAACAATATCCCATCTCTAAAAATTGGCATGTATACAATATTACTGTGATTACATTAATTTTTATAGGGATATCAATTATGTTTCTCTCTTGCATGCATGCTCTACTATAATTTACTTAAGCATCAAAGTTTGCAGTTGGGTTTGATTATTAATGTGCTAGTGAGCGAAGTGAGCGAGCAATTTTAAAGATCTCATACTGTATTGGTGATCAGCATAATTATATAAAGAGGGAAAACCCATGCAGGAATTCTGAAACTAAACTGACAGTCTCGGCATGAGAGACTGTTCAGACCAATAAGTAACTAACTATATCAATATATTATATTATAATGATGAAATTAAAGTAAAGTTGCTCTAAATCGCTATAAAGTAGGGGCAACATAAGTTATGGGGGAATAAAAAAGGGGCCCTTATCAAGAACGAAAATGGCACGTGTCATATTAATGCAATGTTATCAGATCGAGGATGAAACATGCGGTATTTTTCGAACATGAATATTGACACTTTACCAGAGGTGAAAAGGCACTTATGAGAATGGAAAAGCTAGAGGCGTTTTGTTTTTTGTTTTTGTTTTGTTTTTGTTTTCTTAAAAAGGAAGAGCCGGGGCTCTTATAAAAGCGAATAAGGGTAGTGTCATTCTTAGAAAGAAAATGAGCCCGTGTCAAAATAATTAAGGGGGACTTATGAGAGGTGTAATTAAGGGGCACTCAGCAGAGATGACAAGTGTCACTAAATTTTAGCAGAAGGCGGAAGGGGCACTTGTCAAATCAGAACGGGCACCTCTCAAATATAGAGGCCATTGCCATAGGTGAAGATGCACTTATCAGATGAAAAGTTTATACCGTAATATCATACACCATGTTTTAATATTATATTAAAGGAGAATTAACCTCAAACAATAAAGACGATAGTGTTCAAAGGTGTTATTTATTCCTACTTGTTAGACTATATGGCTTCGCGTCAAAATAATTATACGAGATCGATACGAATCAAGATTTTCTGAGCAAAATTTTCATCTGCTAGCAATATGTATCGTCTGCTAGCAATACATGGGGGCTGCCATTTTTTTTTATGTGTACAAGAAGATTTTCTTAATCCAAATGCCCAATTGCCTTTTTCAAAATTAAAAACCCATTTGAGATTAAAAATATAGAATAGATGTGTCAATTTATTTTTAAACTGAAGATTTCCTTATATATTTCTGTTGAAAATCGATATTCGCTTAATAGAAATCTATTTTCTCGATACTGGACCTATGGGACGGAGCAAATTAATTCAAATTTTATGGATGCTTCTTCCCTGAGCATCTATAGCGGCAAACTATGCATTCACCTGCTTTCGGATAATGGGACTTGAAAAGTCAGAATGCATGCTGCATATATTATATTCTGCTCTGTTTGGCAAACCCAAGAATATAGATTTTTGTTAAGCAAAACCAGACAATTTAAAAGTATCATTATAAAGATTTAATTTTTATAATACATGTAAACACCCACTTTATATTTTTCGTCACATATGGGATTTTAGGTAATGAAGAAAATCAATTTAAGTCTTGGATTCAAAATATCTTCCTGCATGACTGGAACATTTCTCAGTGGTTCATGTACAACTCCAAATCAGCAAGAAAATGGCAGCCCCCATGTGAATGCGTAGGAGACGATACCGGGTGTTGGAATATCTTTATTTATACCCTTTTCTGATATCTTATTAGAAAATGATTTAGGCCAATAAGTAGGAATATATTACCCCTTCCAATATAAGTAAATTTGTAATCATAGGGGTTAATTCTCCTTTAACTGTGCATTAAAGAGGCGGGGATGTATACAGTGCGTATAAAAAAAAACGCAACAAGATTTGATTTCAAATTTGTGAAGATTGTGTTAACTTTACACCAAAGTGAATGGGAAATATCGGGACATGCAAATCATTATCTTTGGCACTTTAATAAGGGGGAATTCTTACTATTATAACAGTCTTTTATGTTAAATTTATTAATTTTATCAATAACTGATTAGTATAGAAATCATTTCTTCCTTGAAAAGTGGGGGTATAGGATTTTGTACAGGTCACCCCTCCACGAAATGTGTGTGTGTGTGTGTGTGTGTGGGGGTGCGTTTGTTTAGCATTATGTCCGAGGACATTTTCGGACAGAGAACAAAAAAAAAATCATGACAACAATGGTCCTCGGAAGGCGGACAATAGTCCTCGAACGTCGAACAATGAATTTATGCCTTATTCCGTCGACTGTCCGAGGACGAGTAACAATAGAGGAACAATAGTTGTCCTCGGAAGTAAAGCCATGTAAACGTGTGTGTGTGTGTGTGTGTGTGTGGGGTGAGGGGGGGGGGGTAAATCGGTTTATTTTGATCTGCTTCGAAATTTCGTATGATGAAGGATATATACAGAAAAAAAGGATGACTGCTAAAAGTAACTAGAAAATCTACACCGTGGTTTACAAACAAATTATTGTCAAAAGTTATAAGGGCTCTATACTTTAAATTCAAAAGAAAATGCACAAAAAGCAGCAATTCAGAGGAAGAATTAAATGCCGTGAAAATATAAAAAGACTTTGAAAAGATCTAAAGATGCATACTTTAAGGAACTGCACAATATAATTAGACATTTGAAGAGGATAAATCCAAAAGAATTTTGGAAATTTTAAATGGAACTGCATGTCCAAACACAACCTGAGAATTATGTTGATATTGATATATTCAGAGAACACTTCGAGAAGTTAAATGGAGAGACATGCACGAGGAAAATAAATTTTGACTTTGATGGAAAACAGCATGCAGCATAAAGCTCAATCATACATGCACAGAAACTTTATTTTTGAAATTAACGAAAGTTTTACTGAAGCTGCATGCAGGTGTTGATCTTAATTGAATGAGTGTCTGAATAACAGCTCTACTTCCCTGAAGGTATACCAAGTTAATTGTTTAAAGATCACATTGCAAGGAAATTCCATCAAAATAAATATTGGCTTAATACTTATTATTGCATAGATGGCATAAATTATACAAGGTTATACAAATTCAACGCTTGGAAACATTTGAATTAATGATTATTATCAATTATAAAACGGTAAATTACAGCCCCCGATATAGCAGCTGAAGAGCTCCTTGAACGCTGCTGAGATGTGTGACGACACACGAAGGACCAGTCCTGTCTAAGCAGACGATGTCCCATAACATCTTACACATTTTTCAGTGCGTGTTTTGTCATCTCCTCTTCACTTATTTCTCTTACTTGACTAGCGTCAGTCTTAATGTTAGTCTGTTGCCTCACTCTTAACTTCGTGTATGGTATTATTTTGATGAAAAATGCAGCGTTAAAAAAATAAAGGAATCAGTCACTTGTAAACAAAATAAGACGCCATTGTATTTTCAGCTGCTTGCACCGGCGCATGTTCGGCGTTTCAAGAGGGAACGAATACAATCTGTGATATTATTCGGAGGGCTTTTCAATTTGATAATGGGGTTTATTTCATTGATCATTGACCCTTCTCCTGTGTATTTACAATCAAACGGTTTTAGTTATCAGAATCAGTTTCACTTTCCCTTTTAGAATGGCGTGAAATAAGGTCATGTTAAATATACCAAACTCTTTATAATTTAAAAAATAATAATTGCATTGCAATTACGTTCATTCATTATAGGACGTCGTCTGCTTAAGCAGGATCGATCCCTAGTGTGACGACATGAAAACATCGCTATATTTCTGGCGAATCCTCGGATATTCCAGATGCTTAGAAGAGCTTTTATTTATGTTGTTTTTATAATCATCAGATACGCAGTTGACATAAAACTTATACGATTGCCATCTGTAAGCTTCCCAGTTTCTAGTGATACATTAATTGCCATATTTGTGATTTTCTTGCAATGTGATCTTTAACGTGATATTAAATACTGGAAAAGCACCGTCCGACTGCATGGATATAGGTTTGATAAAGCCTATCTATAAGCATGATAAGAAAAAAGGCTCGTTAAATGATCCTGTAGAAGTACTGTTTATTTCAATTATTAAATAATGAAAGACTCACCTCGTATTTCGATGACAATAACTATTTTAGGACAAGAACAATCCGGTTTCAGAGAAAGCTATAACAGTAGATCACATTTTGTGTTACATTTTGATATATACTTGTCTCAGAAAGAAAAAAAAAGTGTTTATTGTTCTTTCATTGATTACCAAAAAGCTTTCGACACTATTGATCGAACATCTTTGTGGTAGAAGATGATTCAAAATAATATTGATGGCAAGTTATTTCGAGTAATTCGATATAATGATCGTGTGCTATATAAATGGTTCTGAACGTTCTGACTTCTTTTACTGTAATATAGCTAGAGTAAGACAAGGAGATAATTCATCTCCTTTCCATTTTTGCATTGTATAACAATGATCTTAATTGAACTTTTGATACAAGAACATTTTCTCTCTCTCTCTCTCTCTCTCTCTTCCACCTCACTGGTTAGCCAGTTGTACTTAAAACTGTTCTCCTTATATGCCGATGATTGTCTTAGCTAGCGGAATCTGAATCAGACCTCCAGTTGGCTTTATACTATCAAATATGGTCACTTACAGTCAATAGATAAAGCTAAGGTGGTTATCTTTTCTCGAGGGAATGTTCGAAAGTATGAAACGTTTAAATATCAAGATAAAGTTATATAAGTCGTTGGTGGTTATGTCTATTTGGGTACAACATTCAATTACAAAAATGATTTCAGGAAAGCTCAGAATAAGCAAGTAACTCAAGTCAGGAGAGACATGTATATAGCCTTATAATAAAGGCAAGAAAATTAAAACTCCCGATTGAATCTCTTTTCGATAACTTAGATATTCCAAAATTAGGTAATGAACAAAAACAATCTTTGGAGTCCCCCCTCTCTAAGCGGGAAATATGTGAGGCAATTAAATCCATGAACATGAATAAAACTCCTGGTTTTGATGGTTTTCCTGTTGAATTTTATATTGTATTTTGGCCTGATATTAATTTTGTGATATGTTGATAACCTCCTATAATTTTTCTTTGCAAAATGGATTGCTGTCCCCCTCACAGAGAAATGGAGTAATTACTCTCTTGCCTAAGAAGGATAAAGATCCTCTACATGTAAAAAACTATCGTCCTATTACTTTATTGACAACGGACTATAAAATTTTAGCCAAGTGCTTTGCTAACCGTCTTAAGCGTTGCATACATGATCTCGTTCACACTGACCAATCTGGGTTTATGAAAGGTAGGAGCATTGGTCACAATATTCGTTTAATTTTGGATATTATGCAATACACTGAATCAAATGATATTCCTGGCTCTATTTTGTTGATTGACATTGAGAAGGCATTTGATAGTGTTTCTCATAATTTCTTATTTCAAACCTTGAAACAATTCAACTTTGGACAAGGGTTCATTGATTAAATAAGACTTTATATTCTGCACGACAGAGTAATGAACAATCATTATGGTTTCCTAACTGAACATCTATCTATGAAAAGAGGTATTTTTCAAGGATGCCCGATTTCTCCATATCTTTTTTTGCTTGTTATTGAGATTATGGCTCTTTCTATATACGTCAAAATGATCAATCAAAGGTATTCCAGTAAAAAATCAAGAGGTCAAAATCTCCTTATTTGCTGATGAATCTGTATATTTTATATATGGGTCAGATAATTCATTTTCTCAACTTTTTGAGAGTTTATTTCAAATTTGGTCAGTATTCTGGCTGTAACGTTAATTTTAGTAAAACTGAAGCAGTTTGGATTGGTTCTAAAATAGGTTGTCAGAAATTTCCTTATATTAGTCGTGGCATTACATGGAAAATGTCTCAGTTCAAGTGTTCAGGGGTCAATTTCTCTTTAAACATTGATTTAATTTTTGATTTAACTTACAAAGAGAAATTGAAAAGAATTGGGCAAACCATAAATTGTTGGAGAATGAGGAATCTCTCTTTAATTGGTAAAATATGTGTAATTAAAACCTTAGTGCTTCCTCAGTTGATATATACCTTTTCTCAGTTCTCTGTATCAGAATACCTCATTCCTTCTTTCAGAAGTTGACAACAATCTCTTTTAAGTTTATTTGGAATGGAGGTAAGGATAGAGTTCAGAGAAAGGTCATGTGTAATGATTGTACAGGCCCGTAGCCAGGGGGGGGGGGTCGGAGGGGACGGACGACCCCCCCCCCCCCCCCTTTCTTGGGCTGAGGTCCGCTTTTTCATGAAAAAACACCACACACATGCACCTTTAATCGGACCCCCCTAGCAAGGTCCCCCCTAGCAGGTCCGTATTGATTATGACAAACAGGTCCACTTTTGCCAAAACGACCCACCCCTTTAGAAACCCTGGCTACGGGCCTGTTATAATCAGGCAGGTGACGCGGGTTTTAAGATGATTGATCCCCTAATTTTTGCAAGAGCCCAAAAGATGATGTGGGTAAAGAATCTACTTGATGAAAATTTTGACGCTCATTGGAAATGTATTGAATTAACCTTTTTAGAGAAATTTATTTAATCAAGATGTTATTCTTTGTGGAAATCTTATGCTCCGGAGAGTGTCTTAAGATCACTGGGTAACATACAATTATAGCTGAATCATTGCGATCTTGGTACTTTTACAGAGAAGATGCTACTAAAGAATTTTATGATCATAAATTCTCAGAATTAAGTGCATGTCAACTGCTTTGGTATAACAGGTTAATCCCTTCAAAAAGTAAACCTTACCTCTTATATGCATGTTGGTATGATAAAAATGTACTGACTATCTCAGATTTATTCAATCCTCCTTTTCCAGGTCATACAATTTTTGAAGAGCTAGTGTTGGACTTTGAGCTTTCTTCTGCAGATAGAAGAAGATTTATTTTTTTTAATTAAGAGTATCCCAGATGAGTTGTTGGAGAATTTTGATGTTGATATTGTGGGAGTTCATGAAACTGTAGTTCACAAACTATTGAATTCAAAAAAACCTTCCTAATAATGCATATAATTTATTACTTAGATCTCGTGTTCCTGAGAAGAGGTATGCTTATTGCATGGAGTGACAATTTACTGTACCATTAAACATTAATTGGGAAAGGGTCCACAACACAATTTTTTTTTTGGTACTATTGATACCAAACTGAGGTCATTTTATTTAAAAATTTTCCATAAAGCTACATGTATATTGCTCTGAACGATTTTCTTTTTAAGATTAAAAGGAAAGATTCTCCCAATTGCACTTTATGTGCTGAAAAGGATGAAACAATGATCCACTTATTTTGTGATTGTGAAGAAGTTGCTCCAATTTGCAGGACCTCCTTGGCATAATTTCTCAGAATTGCAGTTTTGTCATGAATATTACCAACTTTGAAAAACTCTTTGGAATTTGTACCAACAAATTTGTTTCATATTTATTTCTGTTAATGAAATACCATATTTATATCTGCAAGTTTAATAATAGTCTCCCTAATATTGTATCATTTAAATCTTTTGTTAAAAAAACAGAAAGAAATTGAATATTTTTTAGCAAGGAAGAAAAACAAACTGACTGCCCATTTCAAGAAATGGCGTTTTGAGATTTGATTCTGCTTTTTTTTTTATATTTTGTTCCAATTGCTTTATTTTTACTGTTTGTTTTTGTTTTTGTTCTTCTTTTTTTTTGCTCAATGATTTTGTTTTTAATCATGCATGTAAATCACTTGTAATTGTTGTGATTTATGTACAGTTGATTTCCTAATAAAAACACAAATAAAAAACAACAACTCCCGATTGACATTGAAATGGAAATATTTGACCGGCTTGTTGTACCGATTCTTCTATAGCGAGGTTTGGAGTTTTGAAAAACATTAACCAGATAGGAAATGCTCATATTCAATATTGCAAACGATACTAAGATTGAATATGAATACTGCAAATTGTATGGCGTTGGCTGGGTGTTTGGGGATCTGGGTAGATGTCAACTACTAGTAATAGGTGACGTAATTAAACAAAGAGTGGTAAAATTTTGGTTTAGGCGTCTAGTTGGAGGAGAATACAAAATTATGTGTAATGTACTAAGAATGCTTGCAGATAACAATGTATGTGTTCCCGTGGATACAAAAAAGTATACGCTGAACAATCTTGGTTTGTCAAATTATATGACAGATATATAGCAACATAAGTAAAGATTGCTTACTGAGTCAACTCTTATAGTCAACTATAAGATTCAAAGATATTAATTTTCAAAACTGGCATCCAATGGTCACAATTCTCATTATAAAATTATAGGATTTTAAAAACAACTCCTGAGTTAGAGACTTTCATCTGAAAACGGCCATCTCTGTCACAATCACCAATTGCCTACTCATAACTCAGGGGCGGATCCAGGATTTTATAAAAGAGGGGGCACAGAGCCGGAAAATGCACAATTAAGGAGGCATTTTTGTATATATAAGGTATGCAATGCATGGGTTTCAGGGGGGGGGGGCCGGGCTGCGGCCGATTCGGCCTCCCCCTGGATCCGCTCCTGTAACTGGTATAGGTATATTGAAATACAAAACCGTGTCATTTGTGTAATTAGGGGAAATTGGCGTTCATTATCTTAGTGAATGCCAAGTGTTCAATACTGAGAGAAAGCTATATTTAAGTTTACAGAGTAATTAAGCCTAATACGTTAAAGATGCATATACATGTAATCTCTTTAATCCAACCAGCACCAACGAGTTGCATGGTAATAGTTAGCAAAGTTTAAGATAATCATGCTTCGCTTTCGAAGCCGTTCGTAATTAGCAGATGTAAATTTGAATTATTTATATTCGTTTTGATTACTCTTTTTATATGTTTTTTTGTTTGTTTTATAATTCATGCTTGAAGTTGGTTTTTATATTTCTGTAAAGTTAGCGTGTGCCTTTCTTAGAAAGTCAGTTATTCTTCTATCTAAATCAAGTTGAACGTCATCATTAAAATTCTTAAGAAGGAAATGCCACCGCCTGACATGTCTCTACAAAATCTTACATGGCCAGCTAGACATCAACCATGAAGATTTCATCAAACCCAAACCATCAAGAAGTAGAAGAGGACATACCCGGGGACATACCCAGCAATTTCAACAGCAGCGCACAAACACAGACGCATTTTTAAACTCCTTCTTTATTCGTATCATTCGGCAATGGAATGGACTTCGCCCAGAGACTGTGTCCCAGCTTTCGGTATCTACATTCAAAAATGCACGTTTTCTGGACCCCCAAATTCTGAGAAACTAGACCGCTCTTGCCAACCCACCTCCAGTTAAAATTCCTCTTGGAGTATTTTGGAGGGACAACCAACCAATTAAGTACCAAGTACCAAGTACAAGCAAGAAGTTCACTTTTTTTATCAGAGTCTTTTTTTAAAATCATTATCATTAGTATCATTTTAATTTCTAATTCACTGTAATTATAAAATCACATGCAATTTTTTTTTAAATTTAGAATATAATTCAATTTTAATTCGCCTGTTTCTCATGCTTTTTGCGTTTTTTAAATTTCAGCAAAACAATTTTGTTTCATTGAACTCTTTCTTCCATTTATTTACTTGTAATAAATTACGTAACAGGCTTGATTTTCTTCAATACGCGAATAAGAGTTACATAAGAAAATTTTAAAAATCCATTGTCATTGTCATTGCCTTTGTAATTGTGGTAGAGATGATGATGGATGGGTACCGGTACGTTTGACTCATCTCGTTTCAACCACGCCCCTACCAACGTACCGTTAACAAAATTGCACCTGCGCGCTGACATACGTGAGTTACCATGCAGACTGTACTTTGCATGTACTTGAGCACTATGCTATACACCTCGAGGCCCTCGGTACGTATACGGTAGACTATCTCTGAATTAATTAACTGAGCGAGCTAACTTCATATATCGGCTGCCGGGATTAAAATATGGCGGGCTGACCAGCTCCAAGGTCAAAGCATGAAGCTACATGGTCAAAGTGAGCAGGTATGCAATGATGGCCCGGGAAGTGGGAACGTAACGTTGAACTTGAAGTTTTCACGTTAGACATTACATTTCTCTGACTTCCATGACATGATATGAGACTGAGAGGGGACATGTGAACATGGTCATGATGGTACTTGGTAGACTCTACAGAGTACAGTTGAGAAACATCGGCAAACGCAGCGCATTCATTCAACGGATTTTCTTCTCTTTGCATAGACTCTGAGTGAGATATTCAAACAGACAACTGACAATGTAAACTTTATTGTCAACAAGACTTGAGCATGTTGAGTGAGGTACCGGTACACCATTATTAATATTGCTACATGCCCCTGGCTCTGGATTCTTCTACTTTTCCCAATTCCAGTTCTACGCCTACGGTACATCATGGCAGTAAACCCTTTATCCCGACATGCTCGAAATTAAGAAGCTAGCTATGCCTATGACAGACTGAACTAGCCTGTACTAGTGTAAAGGTATTCATGTTGATGTTATTTTTCTAAACATTCCTCAAAAATCATGATTTAACCCTGTTTATCCCCACAGATTCAAGAATTCAGTGTTCCCTGCATGTGTCCTCTGAATCTGATGAAGTTGCAAAACAGGAAGATCAAAGAGAGAGAGAGAAAGAATGAGGCAGAGAGACAGAGAGAAAGAGTTGAATTTTAATAAAAGCAGAAAAATAAGAGAAAAATATTGGTGAAGGTTTGACAAAAATCCATCAACAAGGAATAAGAGAGTTATGGGTGTTTTAAGGTTTAAATTTGTGACGTCATATGCGAGCAGCTACCCCATACGTCATGTAATATAAATTCTATAAATTCCCATTTTTCAATGGTTCATGATGACTGAAGATATTTTACTTAGAGGAGCGGGTATGAAATGATGTTTAAGATGTTATATTGAATGCACAAGTAACACATTTCCATTTTTCTGAGAAAATGTAATTTTTTGGAATTTATACATGTATCACATGACACGTGGGGAAGCTGCTCGCATGTGACATCACAAAATCAAAACTTTAAAAATCCATAACTCCATAATTCTGTAACGGATTTTCGCCAAACCTTCACTGATATGTTTCTTTTGTTTCTTTGCATTTATTAAAACCAACTTATTGTCAGGGTGAACTATCCCTTTAAATCAAAGTTCCCCAGAGCTGTCCTCCCTTTTTGAAATTTTTGCAAAGGTTAAAAAAATGTCTCAGCCTGGAATTGAACCCGGGTTCGTTGGCTTAGAACGCCAATGCCTTAACCACTAGACCACGGAGACGGGTCAGTGGTTTCGGCGACACCAGGTTCAATTTGCCGACAAATTGACAAATCTTCAAACTTATTAATTAATTCCTTTTTCGGCGGCAGGTGAGTTTTGGACAAAGACAAGCCGGATGCCTCATTGTATCTATTTCCACGAGAGTTGCCAAAGCTGTTGTATATGTTATATCCTTACAATTGGTAAACAAATCTTTCGGCATATTACTCCCAGTGTTAAAGATCGTATGCCCGATCTGTAATGAAAAACACAAGTCAGAAAAAATTGGAACCAGTGGGATTCGAACCTGTCATCTACTGCTTGCCGGGCAGCGACTTAACCACCAGGCTATTCTGGTTCACGGCCAAGTCACGATGAACTAGAATCAAATACCCAAGATCCTCTTCTTTCTGACTCATTAACATTCAAACGGTCCGCCGTGGAACAATGGTTAGTAAACGAAGAAGCTTGACTGGGGAGGAATTTTTAATTTGTAAACAAATCTTTCGGCATATTACTCCCAGTGTTAAAGATCGTATGCTCGATCTGTAATGAAAAACACAAGTCAGAAAAAATTGGAACCAGTGGGATTCGAACCTGTCATCTACTGCTTGCCGGGCAGCGACTTAACCACCAGGCTATTCTGGTTCACGGCCAAGTCACGACGAACTAGAATCAAATACCCAAGATCCTCTTCTTTCTGACTCATTAACATTCAAACGGTCCGCCGTGGAACAATGGTTAGTAAACGGAGAAGCTTGACTGGGGAGGAATTTTTAATTTGTAAACAAATCTTTCGGCATATTACTCCCAGTGTTAAAGATCGTATGCTCGATCTGTAATGAAAAACACAAGTCAGAAAAATTGGAACCAGTGGGATTCGAACCTGTCATCTACTGCTTGCCGGGCAGCGACTTAACCACCAGGCTATTCTGGTTCACGGCCAAGTCACGACGAACTAGAATCAAATACCCAAGATCCTCTTCTTTCTGACTCATTAATATTCAAACGGTCCGCCGTGGAACAATGGTTAGTAAACGAAGAAGCTTGACTGGGGAGGAATTTTTAATTTGTAAACAAATCTTTCGGCATATTACTCCCAGTGTTAAAGATCGTATGCTCGATCTGTAATGAAAAACACAAGTCAGAAAAAATTGGAACCAGTGGGATTCGAACCTGTCATCTACTGCTTGCCGGGCAGCGACTTAACCACCAGGCTATTCTGGTTCACGGCCAAGTCACGACGAACTAGAATCAAATACCCAAGATCCTCTTCTTTCTGACTCATTAACATTAACACATTCTCTGATTTGATTAGTTCGTCGTGACTTGGCCGTGAACCAGAATAGCCTGGTGGTTAAGTCGCTGCCCGGCAAGCAGTAGATGACAGGTTCGAATCCCACTGGTTCCAATTTTTTCTGACTTGTGTTTTTCATTACAGATCGAGCATACGATCTTTAACACTGGGAGTAATATGCCGAAAGATTTGTTTACAAATTAAAAATTCCTCCCCAGTCAAGCTTCTTCGTTTACTAATCCTTACAATTGTTTATAATTATTCTAATGTATACATGTATCTCAAAGCATTCGCTTGGATCCAGCTGAGGCATAAGGCTGCGAGGGGAGACGGGAGTAATATCCTCTATGTGGGTCAATCCACGTCAAATCAACGGATGGGTGTCATGAAATATGGACAGCACGTCAGCCCTTAAGAAGTGCCTCCCACCACTCTAAGAACCATTCCCCGTCCTTGGGTACCAAAAGGTGGGGACCGAAAGGGCCAGGGGAGCTGCCTATTTGAACACAAAAAAAAGGCCCCAAATCCTTAGCGTAATATATATATAGAAAGACAGATAGATAGATATATATATATATATATGTATATATAGAATTAAAATAAAATAAAGTTCACTCAGAGTGAACTTTATTTTAATTCTATTTCATCTATACGTTCTCCCATTTAAATCTCTATATTTTGTACATAATATAGGTTTCTTTTTGTATAGATCTACCGGTAGATCTAGGATCAAATGAATGATTTTGTAACACATACAACGGGTTTCTTTTAGAACATGAGAAATCCTTTATCAATTACACAAAACAGAAGACAAAATGCGACGGAAATTTATCCATCCACAATAAAGAATTCCAGAAATTTTGTGATCTCAAATAATGGTGGAATTCTTGTATCGACAGTCTGGCTCCACTGACTGCCTCTAACCGTAGGTTGGCCAATGTCGGTTCTTTTATAGAATTCCAAATACCAGATATTTATTTCTGTATAGTCGTAATTCTGTAGACATGAATTACAGGTGATTTATGATAATAGTGACCCATCAATGTTACGACAGTTACATCAGCTGCAAGGCTAGTGAAGTGATACAATGTTATCGTCCATTCATATTTTTGAAAATTTTAACTGAACACATGGCTCCATCAGCAGCATCGCTAGAGTGTGCCACCTCCCCCCACCCCCCCCCCCCCCCCCCCCACTCAAAATTGCTGCTGGCAAATGTGCCATCTCTGTTGGCAAAAAAAAACCAGGAGGGGGGGAGGGAGAGGCAAGAGAAAAGAGAAAGAAAAAATAGAAAAGAAAAAAGAAAAGGGAAAGGAAAACAAAAACGGAAAAGGAATGGAAAAGAAGTTAATATTTGGGCTTCACGAGGATGTGCCTGTACGCTTGTAATGAAGGGAATGCAGTCATGCAGAAGCAGAATATGAGAATGATAAAGATTAAAGATGGTGCGGAAAGAATTTAAAAAACAATAACGGGAAAGAAAAAAAGGAGACGATTTCATGGGGCCCGCCAAAGTGTCAAGTAAATAAAAACCTGGTTGGTCAATTCTTGTTTCATACAATATGTGGATACATAATGTACCATCCAAACTATTGATAGGAATAAGACTAAAAGAATCAAAAAATTTCAACAGTCACTTCGCTCGCTCGCAAATAGCATATCATAATCTGTTACCCTGCATCCATCCTACCACCTATATATATATAGATACATGTACATGTATATAAAAACAATGAAATAATAAAGATAAGAATTATTCATTATATATGAAACTGAAGAGGTTTCTTAATCTCCTTAGATGGGCCATTCGGCTATGTATGCATAGGCATATAAGCCTGGGGGCAGTGGGTTGCAGCCTGCCCCCCCCCCCCCCCCCCCCCCCCCCCCGAGGAGGATTTACAAAGTTAATATATGTATATTCTAAGTAACCCCCACTTCATGTTTGGGCAGCAAGGTGCCAGAATATCCATATATTTGGGTAGCGAGGTTCCCGGATAATTATGTAACATGTGTACATTTTCACTATGAAGAGTTTTTAAAATTTAGAACTTGAAAAGTTGATATTCAGGCAAAAAGCATCAGCCCCCCTTGTGAAAATGTGCCTGTATGATAAAGATTTCTAAATCTGCGAATTTCTTTTTTTATCATTTGTGGGGGCAGATTAGGGTGCAGCATTTTTGTTGGCAAATGTGGGTGTCACACCCTAAAAATATGTTGGTAAATTCAGGTGTCATCCCCCAATGCAAAATATTCTAGCGATGCCCCTGGGCTCCATGGGAAAATATTTGTAAATGTGAAACTATGATAGAGGTAAAGCTGATGTTTACATCATGGACCTTGAAGATTTAGGGATTAAATTTTTGCCTTTTAACTAGAATCAACTTTAGTCATAGGTGGCAAGTCGCAACCAGTATACATGTATCTAGTTGACAGATGGCAAGGTCGGAAAAGATTATGAGTGTCAGAATTTGAACTTTTTTGACAAATTACTGTGTGAAGCACATAGAAAGTGCTATAGAAATGAAATCTTTTATTGTTTCATTACTACTGGTACCCTCATGAGTTACTGCAGACCTCAGACTAGTCCAAAACCAGGTTTGGATTTATAAAGCTAGGTTGAAGCCAGAATTTGTGGTATCAAGCTACAGCTCTAATTCAAACATGTTCTTTTTTTTTCTGTCTTGTTCACCCATGAATGCTGTTGTCGATAGATGGTGCGAAAGCTTCTTTGTTGTACAGACAACCTGCTTGTGTTGCCTGTGTGCGGAGCCTTCATGTCTCTACTTGGTCTAGTCTTACTGATCATCTATCTTGTTGCAAGGGGAATCACCTCATCCCTTCATCTTGTTGAAGCTCCAATCCCAACTTATTTAGCTGCACTTCTGGTAAGTATCCCCTCAGCCATGTTGTAAACTAATTGGTTCCCACAGTCGTGGAAAAACCTGGAAAGTCATGGAAAATCAAATTCTTCTGGAAGCCTTCAATGACAAACATTAAATAACACATTCCACTGCGTGGTACTCATACGTCGCTTGCTTGAATGTTGCAACCCATACCAAAAATGGTACTTATCTGATCATGGAAAGTCATGGAATGTTTTGGGCTGAAGCAAAACATGCATGTCAAATGCCATTCATGAAATTATGTATCATTTGTTTCAGCCTGTTAACTAGTATTGTGAAGTTTTTTTCATTGATTTTGTGCAATTAAGAAGCAAACATCAACACAAATTCCCTCAAATACTTTTTAAAGCAAAAGTTATGATACTCTCCTTCTCTTAATGACACTAAATTGGCTAATTCCTCTGTATCCATTGTTTAGGATAAGCTCTTCAAACACGAGTCATTCACAGTGAACAAAAACTATTTCATTATTCCTTGAAGTTAGTTTAACCAGGAGCGTCTCTACACTGCAATTAACTCCTCGTAAAGTTGTAAAAGCTTTTGAATTCCTAACGGCTATCGAAGCCCTCCGCTGAGCGAGGAGCGGAAATCCTCGAAAATTCACATTCTTGTATCTCCCTTATTTGGGCCTTAAAAATCATGAAAATTCCAGAGTAGATAGGAAATGATGATATTATGCTTCATATCAATTTTCACTGAAAACGGTTGAATATTTTTTGAGATACAAGTATTTTTCTGTTTCAGAGGGCAGAGGAAGGAGGTTTTTTTTTTTCCCAACACAAGTCTGGGACGAAATGAATATGCAAACAAATGACATATTGCTAGACTTTAAACTCCAGTCTCACTCCCTGCGCGGTTTCAAGTTTGCGCAGTCAGTAGTTTTGTGTAAAACTGCCATCAAAAATCGAAGACTTAACATGAAAAGACTGGAAGTTACAGTCTATCACCAAGCGATTCGCCTCTGTGCGCATGCACTCACCCAACGTCATCCTTCTGCCTCAGCTTGTGCTCACGTCGATCAGCTGTTCAGTAGCTGTTATAAGCTACTGAAATCATTGCAATCTGATTGGCTGAGAGCAAATTTGTCGGTAACAATCACTGACAAGACACGCCCCGTTTACTCTCGATCTCGTGTGTATGGTGTCCGTGTACTGTGTAGCCTGTACGCTGCCCATATATCACTCGGTAGGTTGTGCGTACACTCGAGTGGAAACCATCCTGCATGCACCGCTATACGTGGGACTACACACAAAGAACGGTAGAGGGTTCCTGAATGACATTGCCTTCAATTTTTTCCAGACATAACCGTTCGACGGATAATTATGGAAAGATATTTCGAGGATCCCCTCAATATACAGTGTACTTTGATTTTTCATATCTGAAAGTTTCGATCTTGTGCATTGACAGCAAATATGAAAAATACTGCTACATTTTCAGACTTAAAAAAAAAAAATATTGCTCCTCATTTCTCTAAGTTTTCACAAAGTAAAAAAATGATTTGACTATGAGTGATACTAGTTACGGGTTAGAGCAACTCTTATTCTGGAATTTGACGTTTTGTTTCTAGGGCGAGATTTCACAGTTTAGCTGAGACTCTTCGGTTGCGGTTTTATGTAAACAAATTGTTTATTTTATGCAAATTAGGCAGGACGGAGTGAAAGCTTTCGGGCAGTTAATGCAGTGTAGAGCCGCGAGTGTAACATTGATTTCATGTGCTATTCGAGTCAATACCTTATGCAGGTGAGATGGTGCAACTGACAAATATGGAGAGCATTTGTGTCAAGATGATATCATATGACATGAGGTTTGCAAGCTGGGCAAACTGAATTAAGATTAGCCTTGCATGAGCTGAATTACGGCCCAATGAATAACTTTTAAATACAAACAATTAAGGCATAAATCAGAATTAATGTTTAAAAGGACTCAAGAATAAAGTAACACCTACACCTGTAGGCATGTGGTTTTGATCCAACGTTTGTCGCATCAACCAAAACTTGGACAAGGGGATTTTGATGGCTCCTTTTGAAAACCCTGGTACTCAGTCATCCAAGACAGCATAGTTGTAAATAAGGTATCAATGGGCAGAGTATTAGTTACTCTTTACCATGAAATAAATATCAAGGTCACATAGGATGTAAAAGTTTTATACAAAGCTTTCAAAGTTGGGTATACTTTTTTAAAAATAAAATATCAATCAAATCATCTTAAAACTTACCCCGAGGTCTGGTACTCGATTTGCATTTTGGGAGAAACTGGGTTAAGGTCATTCTGAAATATGAATTGTGTAGCCTATGCAGTAGATGTGTTGGGGGGAGGGGGGGGGGGGATCAGCAGAATGTAAACAAACTAACAAAACTTGCTGCTCACATTTACTGTACAATATAACTTCAGTTTGCATATCTGCATGTAAATTGCTAAACCAAAAATCATCTTGCAGATATCTGTCTTGAACATTGAGTATCAATTCAATTCGTATGATTTCTGTGAGAAGTCATTTCTGTTACCGAACTCAAAGATTACCTAAAATGATGTATTCAGCTGAACGTCTGGTGATCAACTCCATGAGCCTTCTCCTGCAGTTGATTATGCATGAATGTATTTGTTAGAAAGACATGAAATGTCATTTCAAGCAAATAAAATTACTATTAAAGGGAAATTTGATTTATTTTGTAGATCTTATTTTTGCTCACCCATATTAGGTTTTTATCACGTAACAAAATTATATTTTTTATTTCAGACTATTGCCTTAGGTGTTTTCTCGATAATTCTTTTGAAGAAAAGGCATGTGTTTTTGGTGAGTATTGAAATGAAACAAAGGCTGTTTTACTTACATTAATCCAGAGGTACTCCCCATGAGTAAGTTAGGCCGAATGATAACAATTAACATTACTAGTTTCATATCTGAACTATAAAAAAAAAGGATGCAGGCACTTTCTTTAAATTCTAATACTGTAAAAAAAAAAAAAATTCCCACAAGGCACTGTATAGATTATTTTTGCAGAATTGAATAGCATTACTAGTGTATGATAAAATGTGAGCATCCCCTTATATTGATTTATGGACCACTTTCATATTTTTGTTTTCCATGCTATACAGTTCGCTGTACCTGTATTATCAATTCCAGAGTAACAAACGTGACATTCAGAATTTATTTTGGTTATTAAAGACAGTTTTAAGCAAATCTATTTCAGTCAGTGATTCAGACACATTTGATTATCAGTGACATACATAGCAAATATCACAGTATTCCACCAAACGGTTGAAGAGAAACTGGACTCTTCTTGTCCGTATTAAACAGACATGACATAAAAATGGACAATGCCTTTTGACTCACTGTGAACAGTTTGAAAAGTCATGGAGTTTTTTTATTCTCTGAATTGAGTTTAAGTATTAACAGAAGGTTATGATTGTACACTTAACAATTATATACGTTGTAAAACAATTAAATTATGCATTTCCTAGTCATAGCTAAAAATGTAGCCTCACAGACATGATACTTCTGTCCACTTATTATAAACTTGAGCAAAAATGATTTTATAGAGCACCCTCATTCAGTGGATGATATGGGGGTCATATGGATAATACTGTAGTTTCATGACAATTCAAAGTATTTTCTTGGTTAAGGATAAGCTGGAGTGCTGTTACCTGTAAGCAGAATAGAATTTTCAAAATAAGCATCATGCAAGTACAGGTATATCTTTTACTGTTCATAATTCTAGTAATGTAGCTTAACTGTCCCTTTTTTTTTCCATTTATTGGTGACCCTTGACACAGATCTGCCTCTCCATATTGTTGAGTGTATTAGACCTGATAGTATGCATTGTACATGCCATCACTGCTGCTTTGGTCTCTATCCCATTTCTGGGAAGCTTCACTGTGTGTGTCCTCCGAGCTACCAGCGCTGAGTGTCAGTGTTATATCCTGGGAGATGACAATACAAATAGTACTGTCATTGTGCCTGGGGGTAAGTGAATCTCTTCAGTTGGTATTCCTCTCCTTAAAGGGAAATCCAACCTTAATGACAAGTTGCTGTGGAAGAAAGAGGAAAAATCAGAGAAGCAGATTGGTCAAAGTTTGAATGAAATCAGACAACTAAGAAGAAAGTTATGAATTTTTAAAAGTTGTAATCACTATACATATATGGGAATTTCAAATTGGCTGAATTGGCCGTCTAAAATGTAATTTTTTTCAAAATATGTTACTCACTAGGATCTTCTTTCATGAGGACTAATATATGCTATCTACAACATATTTTGAGTACTGCCGCGAGGGTAAACAGGAAAGTTGTCCACCAGTATGTCACAATCGACACACCAAATTGCTAATTTGAGATCCGCATAGATGTAGTGATCTCATTTTTCAAACATGCATAACCTTCTTATTCCTTGTCCGATTTCTTGTAAACTTTCACCATCCTGTTTTTCTTATTTTTCTGCTTTCACACATATCATCTTATTACCAAGGTTGGATTTCCCTTTTAAAAGAGTTAATATTTACAGATATATATCTCTTTATAATTTCTAGTTGCTATTAATTCTTTTTGTATGAGGGAAAGTTTTAACTGTAAATACAGCAATATACATTACTTACAATTGTAGATTAAGCTTCTACCAACCTTAAAATTTGTTAGCAAGCAAGCAAAGAATATACTTTGCACTTGCATTTTCAGGGATGCCACTTTTCAGACAAAAGTAGGAATTCCTACTTTTTAAACATATTTTTAGCCATAGAAAACCACTTTTTATGTACACAAGGGCCCATTCTAGATGATTTTTCCTACTTTTTTATCAATTCTAAGTGGCATCCCTGATTTTTATTGGAGGACTGTGCATAAGCCCACCTGGCAAATTCACTGTATGATTTCCTTGTGCCACCAGATTTAGACATACCGGTACCGTATCAGAAGTCATAAGAAGTGTAATCAAATCAAAAGAGAATTTGAATGTGTGATGTGTATTTTCAGAAGAGAAAAGAAGAAATAGAAATGCATAAATAAAATGATATAGGTGCACAAAGTCAAGAGTCTAATACTCATTTGCAGCACGTTACTTTATAATTGGGCTTCAGCCAAGTTTATTACCATGAAACCTTTTATGATTAATGATTAATTAATTTTACATTTCTCATTTTCTATTTCTGTCAGATGGAACCAAGCACTACACCTTCCAAGATGTCAAGAGCTGTGGCTCTATTGAGATGGCTCTAAAGGATTTCCTCTATACCCTGTGTATTGTGTATAGCTTTGGTGCCATTGGATGCTTGGTAACTGGTACTCTCTCTACACTACTACTCTGTAGCAGGAGAACATCCCCGAAAGATGAGGTAAGGCATCATCAATATAAGTCATGTTGGTCGTTTTCAAGTTATGAGGGCAAATAATGAACTGTATAAGCCTTGATATTTGCAAATTGTTATAGGGTCACAAATTTAACAATACACGAAAATGAGCTGGCAATGCATGCAAACATGTACTCTAAGTAGCTTGTGTTTCGTATTGAGAAAACAAAAGCTCACAAAATTAGCTGCGAAAATTAATGTACGCGAAATGTTGCGAATATATCGGCTTATACATGATATGCAGCTTATAGAGGTGTCATTGTCGAGTAGTTCAAGTTATTTGGTAACTTTTTAGAGGCTTGATACAATCTGAGCTGCCTGGCCTTACATGCTATCATTGTAAGTAATATGGTGTAAAAATGAAGCCCAGGAAAAAAAAAGCACTTCAAAATCATCACAAAAGTAAACATATATAGACCATAGACTCAGTGTTGGACTAAAGTGTATGGCCATACGCTTTCGTAAATGGGAGTATTCAGTCATAGATATCTTAATAGTAGCATTATATACTTGAAAACTTTTCTATGCCTGGCTATTTATTTATCCTTCTGAACATCATTATACAAGACAGATATCAAAATTCAACAATTTATTAAATCAAGTTACCGAATCCCTTTAAGATGATGAGGGTGTGGATTTGAGCAATAGGCACAGCACTTTGGCAAGAGATAAATGTCCATTTTCCTCTCTCGATCCATTGAGTTCCTGGCCGGTAGAAATTCCATGAATGCCTAGAGGGCTGTGATCCCGGGGGGGGGGGGGGGGGGGGGCACTCACCCTGTTTTTGGATGTGGGTGTGCCGCTGCCAATCTCAAAACAGGGGGCTAAGGAGCTAAATGGTTAATTGAGGAAGCTCATTTTTGAGGGTCTAACACCATGAACACGGTGACAAAGAGAGCGGACAATTTATGCAGCTCCTCATTGTACCCTCCACAATAGCTCTAGTAGACAAAAGGACATCCCTTCACTGCTATTATGTGACACCTGTTCTACATATTTTTACAGGATAGCAATGAATGGATGTTCTTTTGTTAACCAGTGCAATTGTGAAGGGTACAATGAGGAGCAGCATAAATTGTCCGCTTCTTTGTTCGTCATGTTCATAGTGTAAGGAGCGAAAGGGCTCATGGGCAGAGCTAATTTAGCTGCTCGCGATCTCACTACTCTTGTACACATACGGTGCATGAGCTGAGTCGGCGGTCGCAGCGCTGTTTTTAGCACTGTACATGCCGCGCCACTGGACTGACTCGATGTCGCATGCAGATTGATCTCGCTGAGCCGCCGCCAACACTAAGTTAAGGGGCACTAGGTCGCCCAGCTCCCCCGCTGCGCTGGCCTGGGAGGCTAGGGAGCGACTGTTCCCGGACGCGTCCCGGACAATGGGCTGTGCGCATTGTTTTCTCATATTCTAGGGAGCGAGTCGGAAGCCAATCGAGGTGCGGAATAGTGAAAATCTGAAAATCGCATATCATGGGAGGGACCCGAGAAGGTTGAAAATGGGGGACGTCACAGCGGCACATACATGTGTGACATATATATGTGAGTGCCCCCCCCCCCCCCCCCCCCCCGGGCTGTGATAGAAGTCATGCTTAATCCAATGCCAAGAGTGTCATGTATATGTATGTGTATGGTAAACGTGTGCTGAACGAGAACCAATGATAATCACTATGAACATGAAGGACAAAGAGAGTGGACACAGTAAACAGCCCCTCATTCTAGTAGGTACAATGGACTGGGTAGACAAAAGAACATCCCTTCACTGCTATTATGTAAAAATATGTGGAACAGGTGTCATATGCATGTTCACCTGTTCTACTTATTTTACATAATTGCAATGAAGGGATGTTCTTTTGTAGACCAGAACCATTGTGTAGAATGAGGGGTTGTTTATTTTCTAAGTTTGTCCATCATGTTCATAGTGTATTATACTTGTACATTTGTGGACCATGTTTAATATTGTACCGTCAAATGGATTTTTTTTTCTGATGCCGAATTCCATACATTTTCAATTGACAAATATGTACTTACAATGTTTGTGAGTTGAGAAGCAATTTATGGTTTGTTCTATTTACATGCATCTACAAAATAACATGAAATATAACATCAATAATATTTTAAAATGTGTTCTTTTTTACTGTATAAGTCTAAAAGTTTCAATTAATGAAATAGGGAAGTGTACACTTTAGGGCCAATTTTTATGCATTTTTGTTTGTGTGTCTAAGTGAAAAATCATCTGTGAATCTTTTCTAGGTTGAAGAGGAAGCTGTACCTTCTAGAGAAGGAGGAAGAAATCAACAGACAGTTCACCAAGAAGGTAATTAAAATTGACAATTAAAAGCCTCAAGTCATTTTGATGTAATGTCGTAGGTACCATATTTTCTTGCTATAAAATAAGGCTCTCAAAACCACAAATCTAAAAGCTACCTTTTCCATACCTGTAATGTAATGCATTTTTTACCTGTGTGCCCCTCTGACTGGCTAAAATGAGTCATTGGTGCTCCTAAATCTGGCTACATTCAAGGCCTGTGATAGTCTTCTATAAGTAACGCTTCTAAATCAGTGTATGTAAAGCATGATTTTGATCTTGATTGACTTCCTTCTATCTCTTAGACATCACACATGATAAAATCAGTTATATGCATAGTGCAAAAGCAAATGTTTGTTTCTATCAAATAGGTTGCATCTTATACAGGTAATGATGGATGAAGTGGTACAATCTTTATCTTTTTTCACAGGAAGTTTTTCAGTGAGTTTTTCATACAAAGAGTCTATGCAAAATTTTGGCATAGAAATGTGACACAGCTGTGATCTTTTCTTTATTGTGCAGATGTGTTGGTTGGTTGGTGGATGGATGGTTTATTTATTCACTCATCTGCTTTTCCTTTTTACATCTGCAGATGAAATTCAAGGAAGAAGTAGTGTTGCCCAGAGATGTGTGGATAGAGTAACAAGCCCAAGAACACCTGTAAGAACTGGATCCGAAACAGTAGCCCAGGTGACCCCTCAAGGTGCAAGACCTCAAAGGGATGTTGGAAGAACTCCAGAAAGCAGACCTGTGAGACGTTCAGCAAGTGTCACTTCTCCAGCACATGCTGCAGCCACATCTGCAGCAGCAACGACACCAAGTAGCAATGCCAGACCAGTTGGGCGCGCCCATTCTGTGGCCCGAGCAAATGGGGAAAATGGGGCCAGACAGAGGCCAAGACTCCCTGTGCTTGTTAGGGGTGGCTACCTTCAGAGTCATGTCAATGGGCCCAGGATACCGGTCTACATGGTCCATGGTTCAAACGAGTCCTACATATCGCTCACAGATCTCCCCAAACTACAGTTACCTGCATTAAGTCAGGTTCCCGCTTACGTTCGAGACGTACCAGATCTTCCAAATTGTGAGCCACCGCCATACAGTCCAACTGCTGAAACACTCTCAGAGTCTCCAGAGATAGGTAATACAGAGCAGCCCAGCCAGTCACCTCCAGCAAGGCAACACTTATTTGAAGAAGATGCTATTTCTGTAGAAAATGAAGTACAGGAATTAGAGCTTCAGCCCACAGAACAAACTGACTCCTCAACAACAGGGGGTGATCAACTAGCAGGAGATTCAGTAGATGCAAGAGATGGTCAACTTTCAAGAGATTCTTTAGATGATCAACTACCTAGAGAATCAGAAGTTGCAGTGGGCAGTTCAGACTCCCTCAATGGTAACCAGCAGGAGAATATGGTAGATCCAAACCAGCCAACCTCAGTGAGGACTGATGATCATACCACTATACATGATGCAGTGCAGGAGGCTGGCAATTATGTGAGTGATGCAGGTATTGTAAATCCAGTGTTTGAGGAGGAGGAGGAAATAGACATCTTGGAAGACATCAATCGACCCCCTGATATTCTCCTGGAGGCTATTGAATCGGCCAGGTCAAGCATGAACACAACTACAAATATACCAGATACTTCTGCAAACTCTGGTGCACAGGATGATGCCTTCCAAAATCAGAATCTTAGTGAGCCTCCAAGAATCACGTCACCAGTCAGGTTTTCAGAGTCAAACCCTAATCAGGGAAACACCTCCTCCCAAGCAGTAGTAAGTCTGAGAAGTGCCTCAGAACCTGGATATGATGCAAACTTCAGTCAACAAAGGAGAGTCCACCCGTCAGAAAGAGCAAGTCAAGGACGACATCAAAACCAATCAACAAATCTTCAAAGACATTCTTTACAGCTTCAACAGAGACTTGCTGGGCTTCCAAGCAATCAAGCAAGAGGAGTACCATCGGAAACTTCTTTGAACGATCTCAGCCGAAGTACTGATGCTAGATCCAAAGAAGTCAAGAGGACCCAAAGTCTCTCTACTGTAAGGAATACAGGGCTCGAATATTCACTGCAACAGATTCCGTCCATGTCAAACAAAAGACACTCTGGAACGTATGGAAGACAAAGAAAACCAGAGTATGGTTCTAAAACAAAAGATTACATATATTCGCCTGAAGACAGGAATAATGGTATGCGAAACAACCCTACGACATCAAAGACCAAGGGCAGCCAAGATAGGGGAAGACAAAGAAGCCGTGATCGTGTAAGGTCAAGACAATCTGGGGCATCTAATGGTGAAAATTTATCTGACATTATAAATCTGGTAGAGGCAGTTCATCATAGTTCTCCTTCAACCAAGAACTCTTCAAAGAAGAAGAAGAAAAAAAGGGAATTAAGTAGGAAAGATAATGTGGTTGAAAGTAGAATTTAAGATATTGAATTGACTCCCCTAAATTGCACCAACTGCAACAAACCAACACTTTAAATTCCTTCTTTCCCTGAAAAGTACATTTACAACTTAATTCATTGTAGAATTTAAGGGGAAAACGACATAAAGCCGCTCCCATAGAATGCAAGCAGCAAGACTAAATATTAAAAAAATCATACATGTACTTTTAAAAGAAATAATTTGGGATGACTATTTAATTTTGATCCAATTCCAAAAAAACCTAGTAAGTCATCTGTGGCATAGTAAGGGAAAATACAAGATATGCACTAGATATGCACCAGGTAAGTTATTTTCTGGGTATTTTCACAACTCGTGTATTTTTATACCTCATTCAATTGGTTGAATTGTGATTTCGAGTAAACAAATACAAAATAAGAAACAAGTATGCTCTATTTTTATACACTAATGTCAAGGAGATGATCCACACTTTTATTTCATATTGAAATATTTCTAGTTTGTGATAATTGATTTTCTAGGGACTAGTAGGGAGACAAACTTTTCCTGTGTAAGTGATGCTATATGATAACTGAAATTTTCAAACATAATTATATACTTCTAAATGCCACTGCTTCAGTGAAGACATTATGATTTTAATGTAAGGTATGTAAATTATGATAAGTACTGTACTAAGAGTATTATGTTTTTAAATACATGTACATGTACATGTATGTACCGGTACCCTTAAAAGTCCAATTTTGAAAGAGCCATAAACAAAAACAGTTCAGTAAATAGTCAGGCCTATCCTCTTGCTTCTTAACATATTTTAAGATTACGTAGAAATATGTATAGTTTTATATGACATTGTAAATCCACAACCACAATCAGTTGCATGAAGTAAGAGATGACGGTCGTTATTGAGCTGAACATGGTTCACATGACACTTGACTGGGGATGCAAATGTCATGAGGTCGAGCCCAGCACTGCAGAAAAGTCCTCTGGCATGACATTAATCTACAATTGCGTTTCTCAACCCCTGTGAACTAAGTGGATATATTGTAGGATTATTTCTAGAAATGCACTGTGTGCTGATAGTATATGGTTGTTGGAGCTAAAAATCTGTTATATAGTACATGTATACATGAATGTGTAAAGTAAGTAATATATGTAGGGACGAAGGTAAATATCTGTGGTTTCTTCTAAGCCAAAGTAGACTTGGCTACTGTTTTCAGGAATAGAGACATGCTCCACAAAGTGTTATGTGCTATATAAGAATTGTTAATTATTATTATTATTATTTTAGGTGACTGGAATTACACATTTATGGGTGATGATGATATATCACAATATCGGCAATATTGAAGCTGACGATAATCGAATAACCCAAAATGTGATATCGTGCAGCCCAAGTTGAGACATTGTGTATATTGCAATTCATCAACTAAATGGCCTTTACGGTAGAGCTGTTGGAGAAAATCTTCCTCTAAGATATCTGTCTGTTATTTTTTTCTTAACTTTACTCAAAGCATAGCTTTATTAACTGCAAAAGTAACAGATAGGAGCTAAATGTATGTCACAGTGGTGTTTTGATTTTTAACATTGTTTTGGGTTTTTCCTTATTGTATGTTATATTTGAAAGATAGCATTGTGTAATTTCTTTTTATAAGATATTTTGCCTTATACTACTTGCTTAAAAAAATGAATGTGCAAGATTGATATGGCTGAAGCAAAAGTTTGTATTAGCTAGCTGTTCTAAAAACGGAATGCAGTCGTATGCTATATGTTAGTATCATTGTATTAAAAATCACCTTGATAGTAACATTTTCAAGTATTTTCAATTTGTATACTTGTATATGTATAACAGGCACTGTATAAAAGACACTTGTTTGTATTAAGAATAAGAAAATCACCTTGAGAAATACAGTACCAAACACATGTATGATCACCTTGATGATATATATGATATACTCGTTTGCCGTTTTGTCCACAAAAATGTATGCACCCTGAATTTGAAGTGTGCAGTATGTATTCTTGCCAAATGTGCTTGTTCATGTATATTTGTATTTATATCTTTCTTTGTACATTTTAACACTTTCTATTAAAAAGTGGTATGGTCTATGTTTAGTGTAAAAGTCATGAGAGAAATTTGTTATTTCTCAGAGCCCACCAAAAACTGTTCAGTTTATCTGATATCAGATTCTATTTGATGAATAGCAAGATACATGTAGAAAATTTTTAAATGCTGCACAGTTGTTTTGTCTAAACTTAAAAATGAAATGCTGCATTCTCAGCAAGATTTTGTTTTCCATTATAGTTTGTAATTCTTTACAAATCTTTGCATGTCCAATTTAAAGTTAATGGCCATTTTATGATCAAATGGTCAACAGAATAACTTTTTTTTTCCTCAACACTTGCCAACTAGCATACACACTTTCAATTTTGGATAATGGTATAAGTATAGCTAGTGTAACATTTTCGAGAGATCTGATTCTGCTGCATGTTTACATCAAACCTGTGAAGGGGAAATATGGTCATATAATTCATGCCAAGACAGATTTAACTTGAGTGATTTGTAAGTTGACAGGTGGTCTATTTCAGGCAGGGTTGACTGGACAAGGATAAGTGTGAACTAAGCTAATGATTGGATAGGTCCCAAGTAGGTTATGCAATATTTCTAGCATAAAGATTAAAAAAGCAACATATTCTGCTTAGAGAGTTCTTTTATTCGAACATAGAGTTATATATTTCTGCACATCCCTTGATGTAATTTTCTCTATATTGATGTATTGCATTTCATTGTATTTGGAATGTTTTTCATGTATGATCAGATATATTATTCTCTGTATTCTTCATGTACAATGTAAAATATCCAAAAAGTAAGTGAATCATTTCACCAAAACTGCTAGGTGGTTTCAGTTTCGTAGTAAATAGTATTTCAATATGAATTTTAGTACATTGTACTTCATAATTTTAGGGGCATTCCTAATATTCTTCTCCGTATATGATTCAGATCACTTGTCGTTATGTGTGAATGGGCCTATGTGTGTCAGAGTACGAGATGCCATCCCTTAGGTTCTGTCAGTCATTAGAGGGCCAGAAAGGTCCAAAGCAGGTGTCAAAACACCAGCAGAGGATGTTCAACTTCCTGCACCAATTAATTGGGAAGTTTGGAAAGTGATAACCAAAAAGTGTTGCTTAGTCACCTGGGAACTTTACATGTGGCTCTGCAGTGCATGTGCTTATTTGTAAAGCCACTGCTGTGGGAATGGGAAACTAAAGAGAGAAGCATGAAAATCTGGTTATGTTTGAAATTGTATCAATTGTATAATTTGTCTGTGAAGAAAAGGTGCTATTGTATTCACTGGATAGACCCATCCATTTTGTAACACCATGTAATTGTGACTAGAGAACAGTTTGCTTTTGTTTACATACATGTATTAAGCCATGTTTGAAGAACTTAAATTTATTTGTTTATTAATCCCCACCCTGTAAATTCCCCCCTCGCCCGTTTTAAAAATATAAACTTGGCCAAATGTGACATTAATCCTTTAAATGAAATGTTGATCTAGTAGGCTACACTATGATGACAAAGAGAGCTGACAAAATATACAAAAGAACATCCCTTCATTGCTGTTATGTAAAATAAGTAGAACAGCTGAATATGCATGTGACACCTGTTCTATAAAGGGATGTTCTGTTGTCTATCGGAGCAATTGTGGAAGGTACAATGAGGAGCTGTATATTTTGTCCGCTTCTTTGTTCGCTTCTTTGTTCGCCATGTTCATAGTGCTATAGTCAACTCAATTGCTGGAGTTGGAGTAAAATTCTTTTTTTTTAAATATATGTGTGCAACTAAAATCAGGGTAAACAGGACGATAACAATACACTGGAGAATAGGATACTGAGGTCTACCTCGTCATTATCAGCAATCTCAATTATGTTTCTTTATTATAGCCCCAGCTTGATGCCAGCAGCTTGATGCCAGCAACGTTTTTGTAACATTTCCCTGAAGTTAACCTTATTGATTTCTCAAAGTTGCTGGTTAGTGTGCTAAGAAGTACGAACTGAAAAATAACTCTTTATATCTAAGCATCCCATAATCTATTGGGTCATAACCAGGCCATACGACTGATTGCACGAAGGTTGAAGGTTTACTGCAGTTCTATGTTGTCCAACCACCTGACCTCAAAGAACTTCATCTGGCGTTCTATTTGTCAACAGTTAGGAGAATGAAGGAAATAAAGGATAACATGAAGGTGTGCGCGCAGAACCGAACTCTGAGTTTGGTTCCGCGAGTCCTCATTTTGGCGAGCACGTACAGATGCGTTGAGTAGTTGCGTTTATGCTTATAGTGTATTTAAACTTCGAATATCTCTTTATAGAAGTAATATTTTAAGCCCATATTTGGAATATAGTATAGCGACATGGAACCTCTTTCATACAGAGTAACATATTTATTGGTGATTGGTACCCTTTTATAAGTCATTGTATTAAACAAAAAGCCTTCCAAATAACTCAATTTTGTATTTTTCATGCTCTTTCACTTGTGATATTTGAGTATACATCATACTTTGAAATTTTTGCTTAAGAAACTTCCATGCAAAGTTAATTGAAATGCATGTTAATTGTGTATTACTACTGTACTGACAAATGAGACAGATACATTCTGTCTTGAAATATGTGCGTGAAATTGTGGTACAGTAATTTTTTCCTTTTCTTTATACTTTATAGATGTTTATTATGCTATATGAAAGTGGACTTGTGTTGATATTATTGTCACATTTTGCATGTTGATGTGATACGATTTAATTTTCACTTTAAAATCACAAGCTATACCTTTTCTTTATATTCTAAATTCACATTATTTCCCCTGAAAATGTGGTCCTTTATACACCCGTCACATGTTTATAGTGTGAATGTTGCAATTATTCTGCAAGTGTGATTCCTGAATCCAAATGAATAAAATATATTTTTATGCTAATCCAAATCAACTCTTTTTGTTCTTTAAGTTTTAAAATAAGATTAAGGAGAAAATGATTGTGCTTTGTTGAATTTGAGCAATGACCATCAGCTGGGATTGTAGTGCAAAATTTTCATGCAAAAATAATTTATTGGTTATGTCATTTGAGGAATTAAGAATTACTTGTAAACAATTTTCAGAGGGAGTTATAAGTTGATCTGTGGTTGATGTTTGCTATACAATTTTGGATAGAATCTTAGTAACTCAATTGAAACAAATGACTTTCAATTAAACTTCATTGGTTGGATTTCTTTCCCAATATGGAACAAATGCTAAATTAAGTTTTGTCTCAACGTAAGAATTTGAAGAAAAAAAATATACTACTGTACTATATCTAATGTGCTGAAATATGAATGAGGTTCAAATTTTTAAATTTTGTTTTTGCTTGTTGTTCTAATGGCATAACGGACACTTGTTACATATGCAATCAATAGAGGCTTACACGATTGATGAAGTATACTTAATTTAATATCCCATACATTAACAGCATTGATGGAAGAAAAGAAATCAATAAAGCATTCCCATACTTGGTTCTGTTCTAGAATAATTCATACTTTTAAGAGGACTAATGTACTATCATGCAACAATCTTCAACAGCACGCACGCACGCTACTTATATGCTACGTGCCATATTTGTTAGGAGGAAAACAAAGTAGGATGATCAAATGACACATTACAAGAGGAGCAACTTACAAAGCAGGGCACGACAATTCAGGACACAAAACGACCGTTTGAGACCAACCAAAAATGGCATTCTGATGAAGCGCCAACAAAAAGTAGGATAATTTTCAAACTCGTAACTTGAATGATTTTCCTTGTCCTTACTGTTGACATCATTGCTTTAGACCGATTGCACATTGATCCAAAAATGAATGCATAATTCCATGCAAACAAAGCCAGAACATATCAGATATGAATCTTTCTCTGGATGTGAAATAAAATTATTCAGGGGATAAATAAAATCTAAAAAGCCGTTTTTCCCACTCGACTTGGTTTGGAATAGTGACCCAATAAAACCCACAGTACCAAATGAAGTGAAAATGCTCCTGTTAAAGCCATTGCATTTGCAAACTGGATACACCCCAGGCCGATTATGAATGACCAATGCAGGCATCAATTCAACAATACCATTTTCTGAACATTTAGGACATACACTGTATATTCCATTATCCTGCTTCATTTTTTTTCTTCTTTATTTGCTCTTTTCTTTTCTTCTCTTTTTGTTGGATGCAGGAATGGCAAGAAGAGAAACATTTCTATCTCTTGCAATGGAAACATTAACATCCAATGAGTGTTGACTTTCCTCCATTTGCAAGAGTTTGAAGTAAATGAATGTCCAGCCTGCAAATGCAGTGCCTCACAAAGAGGTTTTCATATTACAAGGCTGTAGCACAAATGAGACCTGACAGTTATTAGGCAATTCACTTTCTAATAATTCATTCAATTAGTTGCTCCATCACAAGAATTTGTCGCACCCAGTAGAGGTTCTTTTTAAGCAACATGCACAGGTATATCAAAGCATTTTCTAGGGAAAAAACGGTGCATTATAAGGCAATTGCAACTAATATGACACACATTAACTAATACATTTACTTTTATATAAACATGGTTTAGTAAAAAAAAAATCTCATATCAAATCTTAATTTATCAATGTGCAGGCTCTATCATGAAGAAATACCAGCAATATAGAATACATTTATGGCATGTCATCACTGCATAAATGACCTGGGGATATACCATACAAAGAAAACAAAAGACTGGAAAGGACAACATCTCATATCTTGCTTAAAACAGGAACAAATTTACATCCTTTGCCAATTCCCATTTTGTCAGATGTTACTTCTGTATTCATCCATAATGCAATATTTTTTGCCAACTGCATTTGTTCTTTATGGCAACTGCATTTGTTCATCATGCCACTAAGATGCAGCTCTATCATTAGTTCAGAGTGTAATAAGCTACATGTACGAGTGCCTCAAAAATTCTGTAGAGAAATATGGAAAATCACGCTCATATACTATTGATACATGGTTGGGAGTGCGTTGGTGCGATCTGGCAGCACAAAGGTTTTTATCGTGGTGTACTATACGCACGAGGCACAAGCCGAGTGTGTTTGACACCACGATAGATAAAAACCTGCATGTTGCCAGATCGCACTAACGCACGAACTCACAACCATGTACTGCACTGTGAAATAAACAACACTCCTTATTGTCCAATTGGGAGAGTCATCTCAATATGCAGGCAATTAGTATAGTTCCAATTCTGTGGGGGTTCACATAAGGACAACAACATGTATGCCTTGGCTAAACCCCACAAATAAAAAGACATGAACACTATCTGACATAATGAGACATGGACAGCGGATTGAAATATCAGGAAGTTTGATTTACAGACACGTGCAGCACTGATATGAAACTCAGTCACCTATCCAAAATAGGATGGGTAGCAAAGCACTTATGAATTTAATCTATGGCTGGTAAAATAGGAGTGCCTCAAATAGCGAAAGTCCCCACCCCCCCCCCCCCCTCCCCCCTTCTTCAATACTTTTCTGGATTTGCCCTTCATTTCATCTCTCTTTGGGGGGGATTTAATATTCTACCTCATGAGGAAAAAAATTAAAATGTATAAAAGATTAATGTATTAGCACTGAATATTAACTTATTTCAAAATGTTTGAGATATATAGATATATAGATATATATATATACTGCTTACCAATGGCATACTTATCAAGTGCATGAAATAAAACCAAAATTAATCCGCCAGAGTTTACATTTCAATACAATTTTTCATCAAATTTGGTGTGTCCAAATAACAATGTCCATATGGTAGATCTTTGTATAAAAAAGCAGCAAGAATTTATGAGAGCTAAATAGAAACCATCAAAGAGGAGGAAAAGACAGACTTAAATAACAATGTTAGAAAAGCATATAGAAGAGATACTAAAAAATTTGCTACCTACATACATGCAAGTCACAGAGTTGGATGAAAATGGGATTTTTTTCATATATATCCAAGCTCTCATAAAATCATGAACTGGCAGACAGTTGTACAGGTTATGAGTCGCCTTAATCAACCCCTTCCAACAATTTATGTTTTTCGTTAGGGAACTTTCCTGAATGTATATATTTTTTTGCAAATGACTTAAATGATGAGGTAATCTACAGGATTAGACCCGATTTACAACTTGACTAAGGCAGAGGATATATTTCCAAATCCAACATGTCTACCAATTGTTCTTATACTGAAAACGTTTGCCCCCCAAAAAACAATTATTAATGTAATGAATATCATTAGACTATCAAACAACGGCATAAGATATGCATACAATTAAATGTAAAATTTAGGCAAAATGATATTGCTATTGCCTACTGAAAATACCAAATAAAAAACCTTACCCCTAAAACAGAAAATGCATATTAAAAGTTTGAAACTGATTGTAATGAATATAATTAACAGTACATACATTATTCCAATTTCTTGCAGAATGTAATATATCCTTTGCCTTGTCTTAAACACATTAACAATGATCTCCCACCACAGGCCGGGAGATTGCCACTTATGTACATCTCACAGCATAGAAGTTTCCTTCTTCACAAATTTTAGAAATAAAGAAACTAAAAATTAAAAATAAAACATTGAATCAACAATTAATTTTTAAAACGGACATATGCATTGTACATCTTCTCCAATAATATAACATAAGTTGAAATTGTAATTTCTCTTGCAACCATCTCTGCATTTCATATAAAAAGCATTTAAGTGCATCTAATAAGTTCAGTACTTGAGTATTTTTCTCCACACCCATTCAAATGAGCTAGGTAATAAATTATCCACTTTGACCATTCGCAAATAAAACAAAATCAATGAAGAAAATTAAGGCAAAAACACTTCAAATTCCTGATGATTATAAACCATTACGAAATGCCAAAACATTACCTTATATAAAGCTAATGTATTTTCTATACTGGGTATTATAAAACTCGCGTCATTTGAATCACAACATACATGATTAAATCGGACATGAATTTTGTAGCGCACATTACATTTTTGAATAAAACTTTAATAAATCAAATCTATTCACGTATCATGAGCTAAAGAGTACGTATTGGGAAATGGCAGTACAACTGATAAAACTGCTGACTGCATATATATAGTAAGTGATTTAGTGCAAATTCCTAGATACGACATGCACTGCAGTTGTATATGTGAAGAACATATAAATTGAGGATAAACACTTTTTAAAACACTCCAATTCGAGAATTCTTATGAAGTATGAACACAAGAGATATTTAGAGAGAGTATAGTGTACGTGGTGTAAATCTTGTCCATATTCTACAGACTCCAAAGCACCGGAAGTTAGCAATGACACTTGAATAAAAAAAGTTACCGTCATAAAGATATGAAACAAACAAGTATGGACTAACTAACATGTGTTATAAAGATATGAAACATGTAAGTTAGTCCATACTTTAGAGTTAAATCAACCACAGTAACATAAGTCATGCTAGATAAGTTAGGACATCATGATGGCTAAGCTAGAATTTTTCAGTGCCTCCAAACAGACACGACCCGAATCTGTTGTTGGCCTATACTCATTCACACTTTACAGCTCAATCTACATTTGGTTATCAATACAGCAGTTTACATCTTTCCTTTTGCCTTTCATGTTGGAAGATTATTTTACTAGTAACACCTGACAGCATTTCCAATGTATATATTCAATGTTAACCTAGAATGCAATCCCTCAAAAAGGCGGGACCATTATTTTAAAAAATGTACACACATACAGTATAACAAATTATCAATGATTTGCGGTACTGGCAAATACCCTCCCACACAAGCTACCATCAACATGTACACCATCAAATACATGAATAAAATATCTATGATAAAAACTACTCTTGACCGAGCGCTACAGCTTCTGAATTTTTTCTCCAACCACTACTGGATTGTTTTTCCTAATTTCTTCTTGGCCATGTGAGCGATAGTCAAATGAACATTCATGTTTGTCTGAGTAGCGATGTATACTGCAATAGAGACCTCCGCAACGGCATTCAAAACCTGTAAGCACAAGAGGAAAAAATGGAAGAAATGTTAAAGGCAAAATTGAAAGACACTGTGCATCAACATTTACAATGAACTAATATCAGGAAATAGAGAGTACAGTAATACAAAATTTTAAAAAGGTCACTGCAAACTTATGGTAGCATTTACCCTGAAATACATGTGATGCATATATAGGTGGATGCTAAAGTCCCATATTCAATTCTCTCTTCACACAAAAATTACCAGCATCTTAAGTATAAAAAAATCGATATAGTTCAATATTTTACTTTTTTTTTTAAATGAAAATGGTTTGATTGTGCATAAATCTTTCTTTAACTGTTTGAAAATGTGTGAGGGACATTTAAAAAAAAAAAGGCAAATACATTTTTCTGATTCCTGAGCATTAAAAACAATTATTTGCCTCCTTAGCATTTTTTTCATTTATAGAAATATTTATCAGTGTTCATCAAACAATATTTGGATGTTCCACTTTTTCAATATTTTGTCATAATGCCCATCACACCCCCCCCCCCCAACAAAAAAAAATGTTAAAAGTTTAAATTCACAAATTTTCACAATACAGAGTTTTACTGGGTTGCTTGACAGTTGCAGTTCAAAGATAATTGCATTCCTATTTTCATAGCATTTAGAATCAGACCACATGCACATGTAGTCATGTACAACAGTATCTAATGGAACTGGTACTTATATAATTTATGTGCCAGTATACCAAAGAGACAAAAGGATCAAGAGACAATGAACGCAATGTTATAGGAGTAGCAAAGAGTCATAACATGTGACCACAACAAAGTATTATGATTACCATCCAAAAGCTCTATGACTATGCACAAAAGAAACGGGGATCTACAGGGGAAAAAAGGCTGGTACATGTAGCCTTCAAGTACATGTAGCCAACTGTGCATATATACATGTAGCCAACTGTGCATGTACATGTACATGTACATGTATAGCCTATGTGGTAAAATACATACAATACAAAGGTGATAGGCTATGCTAAATGAGACAAAGGGATTCAATGTTTAAAATTACTGAGTGACATGAACTCTACTAGGAGGTCATCAAATACAATAGATTCTGGTTTGACAATGAGTGTCCTATTTGAAACTTAACCTGCAGACATGTCATTTAATAACAAAGTGAACTATCCTCAAGGTTATACACAGAGGTGAATTTGTTCGGAGGCAAAAGATTGAACAGATGACTTAAATATAATACAATATGTACAAAAGAATAAGTGACCTACTTTATGTATTAAACAGAAACATATATATGCAAAATAAATTCACAATAACTGACTTCTCTGAAATGTCTTTAGTTAAATCCTTGTTCCTTAGTGTACAAAAATACACATAATTTCTAACAACAACAAATATGGTTCTAAGATATATCGAATTATTTCCCTTACTCATTAGATTACATATAGATGAACAAATTGATTTCATTGAGAAAGGGATCTGATCTGACAATGATATGTACACAAGACAAGTTAACAAATACAAAGGTCAATCACTTATTCAGATTGGATACCAGCAGTGACCAAATTCAAATGAAAGAGCATTTTAGGTCTTGAATATGATCTATTTTGTTCAATTATTTACACAGTTACTCACATAGATCCAATTTACATGAACCTGTATGTATGAGAGGACCGTTCATGAGCATATTTTTAAGGGGCATTATAAAAGGGGACAAAGAGGATCTTTGTTTTCAAGGTTTCTTTATATACAATCCTTTCAAGATTCCAAATTCACTGGCTGTAAAAGTGTTATTCTTGGCTTCATTTCTTCCTAAATTAATCAAGCTACATGTCTCTACATGTATGATTAAAAACTAAAATATATGCTGGTCTATCATTCTTCCTACATCAACACATTAATGCTGGCAGGAGTTTCGCTGGGTGCGCTTAGAAAGTCAAGGACTTGCATACATTTTGCAAAGTCTATCATTTTTTTTATTATTATGAAGGGGGAGGTGTGTCATTCTTACTCTTAAGCATGTCAGTCATTGTCTCCAACTAGCTATAAATACAGTGCAAGGGTATCAAATAGTTCCAAGTTCAATAACATTTTAACCAGCATGTTCATGAACTGTATAATTTGTATCTGCACTTTTACAAGCTATTTTGTGAAATAAATTGAGTATCTGACACAACATACAAATGCAATTCTGTTTTATGGTTAAAGAATTAGGGGAATACATACACTGACCCTTTAAGTAAAACAATCAACATGCAGGGCCTATAATATTTAAATACGGTACTGGTAATAGGTATGTACCATTGATTTCATCCAGTGGATAAAGCAACCCCCTCTACGACTGATGCGAACGGTCGCCATGTTAGGGCTCGCAGAAAAACACAGCCGCTATACTATTTCAATGCAATTTTATGCATTTTTAGAATCAAATAATTCAGCACTGTAAAGTCTTTTCCATAAATTAACTGCACAAACAGGCAAAACAAGTTCATCCTTATGAATTCTAAAGGCAATTTGATGTGACAATCAGTGTAATTTTTTTTTAAATCACGTATAATCACGTATCTACTGCATAGGAGAACACTGGGATCGTACACAGTACACAGTCTCCCAAGTAATGTGTATGAGTGTAGGGCTCCTAATTTTGGTTGTGTGGCCGCATCAACTGCTCGTATAGATTATTTTGGGGTTTTGTCTGAATTTTAAGGCACTTATCATTCAATTTGAATATTTGTGCATATAACCGTGGGTACGTGGTAGAGATCGATGGTATTTGATTTGATTTGATTCGGTTTATTGCAAATAAAAGAACACGCAGCTAGACAGCTGAAATTTGCTCAATTTACAAAGTCATATGTACAAACCAATAAACGATCAGAGTAAAATTAACTAGAGCATATAGCCATACATCATGCATAATAATACTAAATAAAACTTTGAAATATCGCATTAAAATCTTAAAATACTAAAACTTCAAATACTAAAAATACTAAAACTTCTGTGGCATCAAAGGTAAGAGGAAAGAGAGAGAGGGAGGAGTAGAAAAGAAGAAGAAAAGGAACGAAAAATTGAGGAGAGGGTTAAAGAAAAATAGAGAGAGAGAGAAAGCAAAAAGAGGCATGCATATATGGAAAGAGAAAAAAAGAGATAGGTAAAGAAATAATTAAACATACAGGGAAAGAGAGAGGAGAGAGAGAGAGGAGAGAGAGAGAGAGAGCTAGAAAGAGAAATAAAAGATTCCAAGAAGATGAAAGAAAAAAATTTGATCAGAGAATATAAGAAAAGAGAGATGGAGAGAGAAAAAAGAAGACAGAGTAGAAAAAAGATAGATAGAAAGAGAGAAGGATGAAGACCATCAATATTTATGTGGTACAGTCTTAGGTATATATAAAATTGCAACATCTGAATATACATGAATAATAAATCAGGAGGTGGGATACACCAATACATTGTGTGAAATTGCAGGCATAATTATAAACAAGAAACATGTTTCCCAACGATAGCGAAGAGGGGAAATTATTGTTAAACCAAAAAGACAATATGAAGATTAGAATACTAGACAGTATAGTCACCGGTCACGTTCACTGTTACTATATACAATGCGTCAAGGTACATGTGAAATTATGGCAAATTATGCATCGTGTGAAGAAAGAGGAAATAACAGAGATAGTAGTAGAGGAAAGAGGCAGAAAAAAAAAACAGAAAAAGAGAGAAAAAAGAGAGAAAAAGGATGAGAACCAAAGGGGAAAGAGAAGAGAAAAAGAGTAACACGATGTAGCACGGATTGTAACATCCTAAAAGTATGTACGTATACATAGAGAAGTACATGTACCAAACATCATTAACAGAAATCTCATGTGCATGTGCATTCTACATTACTGTCAAGTACCTGTCAAGTATATTTTGTCATATTTGAGAGTTACTACAGTGCAGAATGATGGCCACATCTTTACAACCCATATCTCAATCATAGGCATTGCTAGAGGGGAGGGACAGACTAACGTCCATTCAAATTTCTGTTGGGTAAATCAGTCTAGGTTGTTGCAAAATTTGTGACATGACGAGTCTTTTGACGACCACTCAATTATCAGCCATGTCTGTAAATTCTAAAATCCAGTGACATATTTTTTAATGCTTGCTGGTACAATTTTGGGAAATTCCAAATGACACCTTCACCCATCCCCCTTAAAAAGTTCTAGCAATGGCCCTGATACATCAGGAAAGTACTGCTGTCAGTCTATCTTACCTGTAAGGCCAACCTTCTTGCGGCATGTGTGACATCTATTCCTCTTTTTCTTGCCCTTTTCACTTCCATCACTTGAATCTTGTGAATCTGATACTGACGGTGAGGCACCTCCCTGGGGTTGCGAGTCTGACTTGGCTGGTGAGCTACACTCCTCTTCTTCGGGTGCCTCCACCCGTTCATTTGCAGGGGCGATGGAAGTGACCGTTGTGGCGGTGGTGGCAGTTGTTGCAGCGGTGAGAGAGGCTTCTGGTGCTATGGTGCTGGGTGTTTGTGTCGATGAGTTTGCACTTGTTGTGTTACTAGACACTGGGATTAGAACATAGCATTGATACATTTGAACAAATTGTATTATATGTATTATCCACTTAGACTTCTAGAATAATTATATCATTGAAGGCACTTAGATAGCAAGGGGATCTGATTTAGTTATTGTTGTAGAGTAACAAAACCCTGTCTCTAATCTGAGGGAAAGAATACACTCATACCACAACTCACAAATAAAGGTCAAAAGACGCATTATAAATTTATGCACCTCAGAGTTTGAGGAAGTATGAACTCAGTGCCCTTCCCCCACCCCAAAATCATGGACACACACTAAATACACTCTTTCTTCCTCTTGGACTGGAACAACATTCATATTGCCAATTCCAAAGAAAAAGATACACATGTAAAGCTCATACATGATATGCTCCCATTTAATTTTTCACTCATGTAACTCATAACCCATTTTGATAGACTACTTGAACAAACAGTGGACTGCTACAGTTAATTGTAGAATATACTCCAAACAAAGTGGTAGTCTTGGATTTCAATCTGTAGGTAATAAAGAGTTACAGTAAGTGAGAGGCAATCTCCAACAATGTCGACATTACATCCTTATCAAACTTCAAAAAAGATGAAGCCTATGATATTCACCTAGAGGTTGCACAGGTGAATTCTGTTTTTTCCTCATATAATCCTTATGACATTTAGAGCACATGCCCTCTGTAGCAGCGCTTCCGTAGAAGCCACATCCGTTCCGGCAGAGATTCGCCTGCATCTCTTTACTGCCATTGCTACTATCCATCATAACCGTATCTGCAGGAAGATAATCAGAATATAAATGAAAATTAAGAGTCATTTAAGTTTGATTTTGAACAGTTCAAAAGGCATCCACTATCTCACCTACACCCCACAAATTATGTTTTGGGATATTAAGATGACCATTCATGCCAAGTTTGATACATGTACATGCAGTAATCAGCCATACACTTGTGACCTCTCATGACCCCAATCTCAACTATGACATACAGTGTATGAAACCTGAAGGAAAGCACATTTTATTTTTGTAAAGATTTTATTTCTTGAAAAGACCCCAATGCTCCTCTTGGTAACCCTTAATTATTTTACTCATCTTTTCTTTACTTAACAAATTCATTAGTACTTTAAGATATTTATTATGCCTGGATAAACATGTAGGAAGATTTGTAAGTTAAATAAAATCATTTTGAAAACAGAAATGTGTCTGTAAATTTAAAATCACCAAAATTAGCTACATAATGTGGAACAATGATATTGGAGCTTTCAAAATGTGGAACATGATATTGGAGCTTAAAAAATAAAAGAACAATCCATGGAAATATCCATTGAGTTTGTAACACATATATTTGAGTAACACATTTAATATACAAGTATGCATCACAGGGAGTCACTACTGTAATGGTTACTGTTTCATGATTGGTATCAACCTGTAGTTTTTTCTTACTAACAACATCCTCCAAGTTACCTGTCTTGTTAAAAATCCCTCGGGTGAAAAAACAACCGACCCTGCCTCGGGTTGATGTATTTGATGTACTTTGGGTTCAAGTTGTGTGCTCTGCTTATTAACAATGAACTTGTTAACTCGGCTGATATGTATCGTCCACTCAAAGGCATAACATTCCTTGCCGAAGTTAGTGATACATTTGTATGGTAGTTCAGTACTGATTTTGTTGTATCCTGGAGGAAAAGGGGGGAAAATATCATACTAAGGTCTTTCATAGATTATATACTCCAGACTATTATATTAACAAAACAAGCAAATATGGTGTCATATGATAGCATATTCAAAAAGACAAAGCCTACAGAAGTGTATAGATGTACAAATGCAAATTACAACTGATAATACATGTTTTCACACATGTACATGTACATGTATTTTTGTAGGCTACATTCTACAGTAGTTGTAAAATTTGATCTTGTATTTTAGCAGTTTATCTCATAATACAATTCTATGTATATCTCTCCTCCTCCTTCCTCTTCTTCTTCTTCTCCTTCCTTATTTTTTGCTTGGTGAACTAGACCACTGAACAAAATACTTCTTTTTTCTTCAATCCAGACTCTCATTCCTTGTTTACCATGATAAATGGTACACTACATATTCACATGATTTATTGCAAAAGCTTCTGTACTACTACTAATAATGCATTGGTTTTGTAAGATTTGCAACATCTTTCATGAAATTGCCATTACTGATTGAAAATAGACAGTACTGGTAGTACAATTTCCAAATTTTGACAAAGCATCATTGAGCATGCAACAGAGTATGCAACAGAGTTGAACCATGCTGCTCACCTTATAGTATCAATAGAACATGACATGATTTGCTCTGGTCTAAATCCTAAACAAATTATATAATAACATATTCATCTAAAATAACACTTCATGTTAAGTATTGTCCTGTGCATGTACAAGCTATACATGTGCAGCTAATACTTGAAAATAGCATTAGATCATTAAAACTAAGGTGTTGTCCTTCCCATCCCACTCAGTATGTAAAAAATTCATGCATAATTTAATGCGTTAATAATTGACACTGGTCAACAAACCAATTAAATGCACTCATTCATATATTCTATCAAAAAATCTTATTGATCAATATTTAGGTACTTTACTCAATGTAATGACAAAACATGACACAAACTGTATTCTAATTATCTTCCAATTTCATGTTTCTGTTTCTTCAATTCAAAATTTTTTGTCAATCTAAAAATACCTTCTGCCTATTTTGTAACACCACCCTGCCCATCCACCCCAGCGAATTAGTCTGGCTTAATTACCTCAAGATTTTTTTCTATAACAATAATCCATAAGCTTAAAAAATTGTATATTTTTTTGTAACTCAAACATGGATGTGAAAATAAAATGTTCCGATATCTAGGCTAATAAATTAAAAAAAAAGAGAAAATATGCTGATTGTTAATGTGAACCATGTCCCTAATACTTTCTCAAGATTTCAAGAGATGGACTAGGCCTAGAGTTTCTAGACCCACAGAGTCTTTGACCCTTGTTCAGACATAAAAAAATAAAACAAAACAATTACGGTGCAAAATAACACTTTAAAAGAACAAATTAAAGAATGGCAACCATTCTTGGAAGTGGAAAAAAGAAGTTGTGCACATCCTACATGTACATGCACTGCACTGTGCGTTACTTAGGTTAGATAGAAATGTCAGGGGCATGACATCACCTGTTTGATTTCGTTTGATTTTGCTGTGCCATTTTTGTTAGGGTTTAGTGCATTATTTATGTATGAGACTATGGCTATGTAACATGATTTTTGTTAATTTACGTTCATGAATTAAGGCCAAGTAAAAAAATATACATGTTTAGCGTCCCCGCCCGCTTCCTTTTTGGAGGCCGCCTGTTTTTTTTTTGTTTTTTTTTTGTAAAACCCCCCAAAAGTGTAAATTTCATGATTTTTTACCTGGAAAATGATTTTTAAAAAGTCATAGATTTTATATACCCAGTCGTCACTGTAAGGCGGTGGAATTGTGATTTTTTTTAAAATGGTGGCCATTTTGGAAAAATAGCCCGGCTGGTTGTTAAATGGGTCGGTCGGCCATTTTGGAAAAAAAAAAAAAGGGGGGCCTCCTCCTTCCTTTTTTCCAAAAAGGCAGGACACTAAACATTTTTTTTTTACTTGGCCTAATTCACTTCCTATTCAATATTTATAATGCATCTCTATCTATTTTCTTACTTTTGGATACATGTAGTTTGAGTTCATATCAATCTCACCATTGTAAGCAAAGATACTAGGCCTAGGCCTAAATAAAGACATTTCAATGCTTTCTTTGACTGAGCAATAAAATAATGGACATGTTGGAAAAGTTTTCATAGGACGAGGATCATGGACTCCACTTCACTTGTCAAGCTATCTCCCACAAACATAGCTAGCAACTTAGGTTAAAGTCCAGTCCATAACTCATATTAAGACTCCTTAATAATGCGATCTGCCTATAGTAACTGATTTCAATTTGTAACATATATTCCAATTGTTGCAGTAGCTGCAAAAAGAATCGTAAAGTCCCACCAACAAAAGCTCCCGATCTCAACAAGCGACTCCGCTCCGGCATTTAATGATTTTGCATACAATAATATTGTGAAACATGGCGTCTAAATGCTGTGTCAGGACCCCACCAAACGTAACAAAAAACCAGATTTCTACTCTATTATTCAGACATATAACAATTAGCACCAAAAGAATAATAGGATAATATATAGAGAATACAATATTAAGGGGAAAAGATAATATTTACCAGTTATAATGAAAATATAGTCGATCTTCTTCAGTTTTTTGGTTCGGTTTCTTCCTCCCTCTATAGTGTATAGGCCTATGTGTTGTGTTGACCGTGTATTTACTATTATGATAATTACAAGACACGTAATACCATATGACTGCCTTTCTGAGCTCTCATTGGTTACCATGTCATGATGCAGCAAATCTTTGTGACGTCATTTTAAACTCTTCACCGGCAGTACGTATGATTCAATGCTTGCTCATTGTTAATCATTCATGTTTTTCAGGAATTTGGCGTCGAGACCGGTTCCGCATCATGTCATCTGTAAAGTATGTGTATTCTAACAGATGTATCAACAAAATTGAGGGGGATAAGATTAGTTTTAGTTGTTTGAGATGTATTGTTTTTCTGTTCCATGACATTGCCAATCATAAAAGGTGCTAACATTATGTTTTTTTTATATAGTTTCGTTTGAAGAAATAATTTTGATGGGAAACTGGATGAAGAATGATAAATGTGATTATTATAATAATAACTAGCGTTACACTGAGTCGATTAAGTGTGTCTTATTTTCAATTTCTTGGGCTGTCTTGTCACAATAATAATCCACTAATGTTAAATAATCCCGAAAAGACTATTCAACTGTAATGCATAGCATGAATTTAATTTATACACTTAAAGAGATCATGATATCTACTGTTTGATGTATTTTTACAAAATATTTTTTTTTTAATTAAGAAATTCATTTCGTTTTTCATTTCGTTTATTTCCACTTCCAACAAAATGAAATACATGGGTTTGCAATGAACATAGCAAAACAATGAAACAATGAAAATGTACATGCCTCGTTTACAACGTACAATAGACATAAAACATTATAAACTAGGTTGGTCGTGGAGGGGACTGCTAAAAAGCTGAGCTTGTAGATTGCAGACCCCAGTTGTACTGTCAATATTATCATGAACAAAAGGAAACTACTGACTGAAATTCAGATAGGCTGTAAACAGAGGAAAATGATAACCCCCCCCCCCCCCCCCCCCCCCCCATTTGAGGCTTTCCAGTTCAAAACGTAGGCTTCAGGCCAAAAAAAAAAAAGTTCCGCCAATAATTTTGAAGCTGGCAATTTTATGTTTAAATTTATTTAAAAAACAAACAAACAAACAAATGCATGTTGATTATTCAAGTAGGTGTGTCATCAGGCTTATTGGAACCTCAAATAGTGCTACTTTCAATAATAACTTTATTAAATGTCATTTCCTGAATCAATTTCTCCTCTAAATAAAGTTTGTTTGTTTGATTCTTTGTTTCTTTGTCTTTGTATTTGTTGTTCTTGTTTTTTTCTTGCCAGTTCTGAATATATGGTCGCCGTAAGCGTAAAGCAAGGCAAGCTTGGAACGTGTATTTAATACATGGCCATCAAATACACGGAAGTCTATTGTAAGCATGGACAAGTTGATTATTTTTTTTAATTGATCACTTAGCTGAGGACAGGAAATCAGAAGGTAAACTCAAAGTGAGATTTCCTCATGTAATTGAATATTGTAAAGTTGGGACTTAGATTAGCCGCAGCCCAAAGCTGCAGGATTGCAGGAAGCATTATAACGGGTTTGTTCACTCATTTTCTGGTCAGTTCAGAGATTCACTATCTGGCCGCTTTGTTTACCCCTTTGTAAATGTACACAGTACATAAAAGTATAGGGTCTACATGTAGTAATGATAAATTATTATGGGCTTTTATTTCCGTTCGATTCAATCTCATGCATATTTTAAAGCTTTGACGTGAGGAACTCCAAAGAGTTCTTTGTATTAGAGATAACTTCATAAGTTGAAAAAAGGTGTAGATCTATGCAGATCGAAAAGATATACAAGGGCTTGTCTATTTCCAAGCCGTGGTCATTGTAGCATGACCTGACCCTTTAAATTATTCACGATGTCGATGGATGCATTATCATTGTCAGCTGACATCGAGTGGTGGCGCTATTTAGAATCTCGACCAAGGGGTCTCAACTCCGCTTCTGCATCCGGCTTTCCATGGGGGCATTTCCGGCGGGTCAAAAGTGCACACTGCTCCCACTTTTCATGTATTAGCCTATGAAGCCAACTTTTTTTTCAGTGTACCAGCGAAAACCAGATTTTAGCCGGCGCGCAGCGCGTAAAGTTATTGAAATTATATATTTGAATATTCATGAGCTTTTATAACTAATTAACATAAAATTAAACTGTACTTAGGCGTATACTGTACTTTTGCAGCAAAAATGTGCAGAAGATGATGAAGAACTAGAAGACAAAGATAAAGAAGAAGAAGAAAAAAAGAAGAGGAAGAAGATGAAATAGAAGATGAAGAAAAAAGAAGAGGACGAGGAAAAGGAAGAAGAAAAGGAAGATGAAGAAAAGAAGACGAAAAAGAAGATGAAGATGAAAAGGAAGTGCAAGAGGGAGAAGAAAAAAATGAAGAGGAAGAGGAGGAAGAAGAGGAAGAGGAGGAAGAAGAAGAACAAGAAGAAGAAGAAAAAGAAGAAGAAGAAGAAGAAGAAGAAGAAGAAGAAGAAGAGGAGGAAGAAGAAGCCCTCCTTCGATATTGAATTTCCCTTCATTGAACGCTTTTCTTGTGCCTTGCAGATCTGGCATATCATATCTCAAGTAAAAGTACAAAGGGAAAATTTGCTCCCCATGACCTCATATATGTACCATCATGCACTGGCTTCTGGTGCATGTACCCCCCCCCCCCCCACACAAAAAAAAAACACAAAACAATACAACAACACAACAAACAAAAACAACAAAAAAGGCACAAAACAAAACCCAACAAACAGCAACAAACAAACCTAAAAAATCTGATTTGATTTTTGTCTTCTTCTTCTTCCTCTTCTTTTTCTTCTTCATCTTCTTCTTTTTTCTTCATCTTCTTGTAAAATGAGTCCATCAACAGAAAACCCACACAATTCGGTCTATCATCCAGTTATTCAATATTCAATACAATTCAATACACCTTCACACTTCAGAACACATGCCATATTGTGCCTGCATCATCATCAGCATCACCACCACATCTTTCACAAAATTATGGGGGAAAAAACAAATAGAAGTTTCTCAGTGTGAAATGATGTTTATTAAACTAACTCACTTATCAACATAAAAGTTAATGCTCTCTTGAAATGCAATATACAGATTATAACATATTGTTCATGGACAACAAATCACGGGGCAGGTGAGGGGGCGGCATACCAATTCATTGCTATTTTATTTCAGTTTGTAAGCAAACAAGTTTAAATCTAGTGACATCCGATATATAGGTGGATTATAATGTATATCCATGTACATCCCTTCAATCTATCATCAGAATATACAAGACATAAAAGTCCAAAGAGACCACCTTACTGCCCAAAATGATGAGGCGATGTTTGTCCAAATATTGGTAGTTTTGAAAATTTCGGGGTGGGCTGAAACTCCCAAGCGCCTGATTCGTTTGCCTAGAAACATGCCCCAGATTGATGGCACAACCATTGCACAGATGATAAAAAGGAAGAAATTACAGATTATAGAACCATTTGCGTTTCAAGAAAAATTATCATATCTATCACAGGATAGCTTCAAGAATTTGATGAAAGGGATTATCACTTAAGGTTGAAGATCAAATAAATATGATTACATCTTAATGCACTACTTATGCATACAATTATAAACACACGTTGCATTAAAGATGATGAACTAAAATCATATTTCATAATGTAGTCATGCCACATTTTTCTAACTCTATTTCTAAATTACAATGGAATTAAAAGGAAAATTATTTGATTTTTGAAAATTTATTGGTTTAGTTTGAATTTAAATTACTGTATTATTCTGAGGTGACATGATAACTGACTGTACTTAAAAGGTTTATATCGAATATTTTTTTGAAGTGTGAAAAGAATTTAGAATTAGGCTCAAGATTAATCACTTTCTCATAATCATGTTTCAAATGGGCCAATCGTACCAATTGCAATATATTTTTAATTACGTGTACATGGACATGTACACCTGCAAAAGGTAAATCCTATGTAAAATTTAGTCTTTGCTTTTATTTCAAAATTACGAAATAGGGGGTGTTTCGATAAATCATCTTGAAATGAAATGTCAAGTGATTGCAATAAGGGCCATTCAACCCTGAACCACCCCCCCCCCCCCAAAAAAAAAAAAATGAAAAAAATGAAAAAAATAATGGAAAAAAAAAATGGAAAAATAAATAAATGAAAGTTACAAATCTGTTTGTTTCCCCTTTGAATAATATGTTAGCTCTTTCTTTTGACCCAAACTTTGACATTCAATTTCCAGCTCAGAAATAGCATTCCTGACATTTAGAATAAATGTAATTGCCATTATAAAATTAGCAATAAATCTCGAGAGAAATTAATTAATTAAACTTTATGTTTAAATGATATTATAAAAATACTTCGATCCTTAATGACTCCGTTACTTGACACGTAACAAGCAATGTAACTGATGATCGCGAGCTTCCTTGGACAAACTGCATTATAAAAACAAAAAGAAAGGACAAACAAAAATTAAACTTCTTGTAGACTGTGGACTGGATTTTAAAGAAGGAAACAAAAATGGGTACATCTATCCAGGGGCGGATCCAGGATTTTGTATAATAAGGGGGGGGGGGAGGAGGGGCATACAAATGCTGGATTGTCAACTTTGGGAAACTGCTAGGAGGGAGATCCGTATATTGTTTGGTCTTGCCAGCCCTCCAAATATCGCTCAGTGGGGTGAGGGGGGAGGGGGGTTATGGGGTGCTGTTTCCCTCCATAAATATCTGACACGAAAACTAAACAAGAACAAAAACAAAAACAAAAAAGGTTTTCCGTTCTAAAAGGGGGGCACAATGCATACTGTTGTTTGAAAGGGGGCACGGGCCGGGATTGTTCCCCCCCCCCCCAAAAAAAAAACAAACAAACAAACAAACAAACAAACAAACAAACAAACAAAAAAAAAAAAAACCCACCACTGCATTTGTTCTTCCTTCTTAATTATAGAAATGTAAATCTAAGTTTAAATCATTTAACAGACGTACATATTTTCATCTTCCATTCCAAATTTGATCCTAGACCAAGGCCTTTAGTAAACTTTAAAACGGCTAAATCAAAATAATTTACTGGACTTCAGAATTTTGATTTTGACTGCACAGACTATGTCGGTAGAAATCTAAGTCTATTAATAATAAGATCTAATCTTACAGAGCTACTACTAAGACTAAGCAATGGAATATTGAAATTTACACCAATTATGTGGGTTTAGAGGTCTACATTTTCAAAAAACAATTTACCTTTCCAGTTCAACTTGGGTTTCCTGCAGTGAGTGGATGACAATATCTACAACCCAGCCCCAGGTAGGGTCTATCAGTTTTTAGTATCACGATATTGAATGATCTGGTCCTGGTCCCCCTGTGTTTCTCTACTTCGGTCCAAGGCAATAGCTCTGCAATCAAAAGAGAACAAGAGGTTAGAATCATAGTAGTAATTAAAAGCATGCCACAGATCTACTGTTTAAATTAATAATATTACTCGCACATGAAGGCCCTATGTACTCTCTCGTCTCAGTGACAGTGGTGACTCGTCATGGTTGTCACTACAGAGTACAGTACACAAAATAAATTGGGACAGCTCTCAGTAGCAGCATAAGATTATACTGACTGTATATAATAAAGAACATTTTAATCTGGTCCATCATGATTCAGGACATTATCATTCAAATTCTAAGTTGATCTTTCTAGACCCTCCTTAAACAAAGTTCAAGGCGAGGCCGAGGGCCTAACTCTAAGTCTAAGGTAGGCCTAGAATAGATCCAGGCTATCGTAGCCGTAGGCAAAGCGCAGTTTAGCCGGCCAGGATCGGCGCACCCAAAAGTAACAGACCGCTGGGCAAGATCTTACCCGGCGCGGCCCAGCTCCCCAGAGTGAGGATCTTGCGCATTCAGTGTCATGATCAATCTTGAACAGGTCCACATCTACCGCAGATTGTCGGTAATGAAGCCATGCACTTTACTTTTTAGGCTTGAGCACTATCATAATATACAGATCTTCGGAAAATATCTGATCTTCTCGAAAAATATTACAAGTAGACTATTCAAAATGACCGTTTTAGAGTTCAATCAAAGATAATAATTTTGTTTTGTCATGCATGAGAAGGGGGAAAGGGTGGGATGTGGGATAATACGTTTTGTACAGTGAACTCACTAGCAGCCACGACGAACACATCCCAATTATTAAGAGGAATGTTAAACAAAATACATATTTACTTACATTTCATGGCATCATACGGCATTACTTTGATGAGAATGTCCACCGGAGAATTTTCTGCTTTCGTGAGACTTACAAGACAAACTCCTTCTAAAACAGAAAATTCTCAAAAACAAAGTTTTTTTGAGATTTGTGTTGAAATGGCACAAAAGTAGCACTACCCGCACGGCCGCCATTTTCCCTATTTCGTGTCCAAATCGTAGGGAATTGTGGGAATGAAAAAAATGAATTATGTATGATCTTATACATAAAACATTATGTTAATATGAGCAACTAACCAATCATCGAACAGTATTTGACGAGTTTTTGACGTCATTCCTCATGAATAAACATTTATTGAAATTGACCCTCCTAGCTCACTGTTCAAATTGGCCAAAGCTCCCACAATGCATCCAATGCAAAGCCTATGGAATGTCAAAGGTCAGATTTTAGTTGGCCCTCTAGCCCTCCTTCGGAGGGCATACTGTGTATGATCGAATCTCTTTGATCTCGACCCAGATCCATACTCTCGACAGCATCCAGTATCAGTACTGCTCTTCCTGCTGTTCTTGCAATTATTATTACCCCAACATGGCCAGGTACCTATTTACACCTGGATCGAGACTCAAGAGGAACAAATATGGGCAAAACACCGTGTCCAAGGATGTAAGCACTGAGCAATCAAGGATCGAACCCAGGACCTCTCCGATGACCTCTCCTATGAGAGTCCGAGCCTTCACCGATATACCACAGTGTTCCCACAATATGTTGACCGACATGCTCACGACAGAAACAGAGAAAACAGATTAAGTGAGCTGATAAAGGAAGGAAATATCAATATTTGAAGAAATATCAATAGTATGAAAATCAATGAATCAGAAACTTGGTTATATCATGATTATATACACTTCTTGTATGCTGTGCTTTATTTTTTGACGTATATGAGTTCAAGTATGGAAGATTTTAACGTACATTCATATTCTTATAATTCATTTCTTCGGTCTGTATCAAATTTTCATTGAAAAGATTGTGATTCAGATTCAGATTAATTTTATTGGTCCCGACAGGAAATTCACTTACTTTGTCGGCATTACATGAAGCACATATACAATATACAATATATACAGAAATAGATAATACACAGTAGCAAATTTACAAAAAACATATAGTCATAGGAAAAGCAGATATATCGTTATTAATGGAATGATATTAGCATATACATAAACTTATAATATTGAAAAAATATACGTTTACTTGATAAATAAAACGGTATAACAACAAAATTTAGAATAACAGAGTCAGGATAACATAGGGTATTATTTATTTTCTTTTTGATCATGATACATTTGGTTGAAAGAAAATTTGGCTGAATGATGTAAATTTTGTGAAAGGTTTAATTAAACTTCATTCCTTGTCACCAGATGCAAGTTTCGTAAATTCAACTTTACAAGAGAGTTTTAAGTCTCTTCGTAATCTAACTTAACATCCAAGTTTATTGATGCCATTGGCGTTTCGTTGACAGGGTTTTTCAATAGGGGGGGGGGGGGGGGCAGACGTGAAGGATCCAACCGCATAGCCAGGATTTCAATTTAGGGGGCGGTTGTGTGGCACGCGAAGAGTGCGAAATTGGTGATGAGCACGCAACGCTTGCTCCCCAGGGGGTGGGTGCAGGGAGCTCGGAGGGGGAGTTTCCCCTTCCCCCTCCTCCCGCGCGTAGCGCGAAAGCTCTTTAATACGTTAATACAGGAAATCTGAGAGAAAGATAACGGCTCGTAGCACTTTTCTTTCTTTTTTTTTAAGGCGGAAAGTTAGTTCGACGCCCGTAGCTGCTTTCCAGTTATTTGGAGTCAATACTGCACTGTATGTAACAGGGGTGGATGCAGGGAGGGGGGAGTTTCCTCCTTCCCGCGCGAAGCGCGAAAGCTTTGCCGTTTTTAGCAAATTTGAGAGAAAGATAAACGGGTCGTAGCAACAATTTTTAGGCGGAAAGTTACAGTTCGAGGCCCTGCCTGCTTTTCAGTTATTTGGACGCAATACTGTACCGTATATGTAACAGGGGTGGGTGCAGGGAGGGGGGGGGGGGGGGTTCCCCCTTCCCGCTCGAAGCGCGAAAGCTCTGACGTTTTAGCACCCCTTTTTTTAGGCAGAATGTTAGTTCGACGCCCTGGCTGCTTTTCGGTTATTTATGGACGCAAAAGATAACGGCTTGTAGCAAACAATTGTAGGCGGAAAATTATAGTTCGACGCCTGGACTGCTTTTCAATTATTTGGACGCAACATTTCACATGCGAGGGAGCGAAGCCAGTGGCGTATCTAGGGATTATGGCGCCCGGGGCAAACAATGAAGTTAGCCCCCCCCCCCCCCCCCCCCCCCCCCCCCGAGTGCCCAAACTTATCTACGTTATTGTTCAAGCGAGGGAGCAAAGCGACCAAGCGGCAAATTTTTCAATTTTTAATACTAAAAAACGCATTTTCTTGTGCATTTTACCCAGGAAATTTTGCATTTGACCACCGCAGTTGAGCGGTAGAGAAGCTCGAATTTTATACATTGATAAACGGTTTTCTATTCACTCACTTCTACAATCGGGAGCAGAAAACCCTAAAACAAAAACCCTATATAGGCTTGAGAAAGAGTCGAGGAATTCAGCAAGGCGACCTGAAGTTGAGATTTCTTTCAAAGGTTGAACCTTTGCAAATGCTGTTTTATACACTTTATCCTATATTGGGAGCGCAATATTAAGCAGGAGTCATATGAAACTTACATAATAATACCGAGGAAAGCAATTACATCTTTATTTTTCCAAACTTTTTGAACCCTTTAAGCTATTTAAGAACTATATTCTGGGGGAGCGAAATTACGAGATCCTGAAAGAAAATAATTATGCGAGGGAGCAAAGTGACCGAGCTTTGGAAAATTTCGCATTTCAAACCTACATCACGGAAATTTTCAAATATCTGTCGATAAATCTTGCATTTTAGAGCATCCCAAAATAGTTTTTAATGAAAAGAAGAAATGCACGGATCTACGCCAATGGACGGAACCCCTTAACCCTTAATTGAGAATAACAATGCGAGCGAACGAATTTTCTTCGATATTTTCGCATTGAAATTATGGCATTTCTTATTTCCTTACTTCTAATCATTAAAGAATGTGATGGTATTTCAAGATCAAACATCATGGCCCGTATTCTGAACCCCGGTTTAACTTAAACCATGGTTTAAATCTGTGGTTTAACTATGGGTAGCCAAAAATGTCAAAACTGTGTTTGCACTGTATGTTCATTATGTTTTCTGGATACTGGTCTCGTGCTTTAATGGTCAAGAAAAATATTCTACTTATTCCCAGACAGTTTTTAAAAGCTTGAGTACCAAAAATGCTGATAAATTGAATATCTACTGTTTGAGATTTGTGTCACATTTGGCTGCCCATAGTTAAACCACACATTTAGACCATGGTTTAAGTTAAACCGGAGTTCAGAATACGGGCCAATGAGTTTAGATAATTATTAGTTTAAGTTAATGTATAATAATCCAAAAATATTGGGGGGGGGGGGGTAATAATACAGGCCATCCCCCGGGATCGACACCCATGGTAACAGGGGTGGGTGCAGGGAGAGGAGAGTTATTTCCACCCTACCCGCGCGACGTTTTAGCAAATTTTGAGAGCAAAAACGGCTTGTAGCCCCCTTTTAGGCCTTTTTCTCTCACTTCCCCCGCTTTTTTTTAGTGGCTGAATAAGAGGGGGGCCATGGCCCCCGGTGCCCCCTGTCTACGCCAGTGCCCATGCAGAGTAACATCAGTGGCGGCGATCACCGAGGGAAGAGAGGAGGGAGGGGAAGAGAGGAGGGAGGGGAAGGAGGGAGAAGGAGGAGGGACGGGGGAGGGACATGTACCCGGCTCAGACATTTTTCAGGAGGGATCGTCGCACCCCCCCCCCCCCCCCGAAAAGTTTGAAGAAAGGGTCTGAGGGGCCGGGGGACTGTGGAGTTAATAATGAGTTTATAAACTACAATACGCTGTTGAAAAGATTTGTAGAATTTAAAGTTTCACTACTAGTACTCAAAAATGGAAAATCTGCTTGCTTAAACATTTCAATGCATATATATTTCAATCTTAAGAGTCAAATTAAAACAATGAAAACGAATATCGTGTGTAACACTTGAATTTGTGGTTGTGCTTGTCAAAACCATGCAGTTCTGAGATTACAACTGACATCCAGAGCGCAATTCTCCTCATTGTTTCTCATTTTGTTGTTTCATCGTTGAACAAGAATGTCTTACAGATGAAAATGGCTACTTACTCCATTTTTGCAATTTTCCTAATCAGACCTTCTAACGGTTAAATGAATGTGCCCATCCAAGTGTGAAAGTTCAAGACTTAATTTATGTTGGTAGAGTATTACATTTTTATTTAATATACATTTTATGATATTTTATTGACGGTTTATATGACAACTTTGAACAGAGAATGTCCACATTCTGTTTTTTTTTTTGCAGCGTGTAATTTTATTGTTCCGTTTGTTTTTGTGTTTATTTGTTTGTTGCCATATCTCTTTTGAAGTTTTTGTGAGCTACATCGCTCACCGCTCCCTTGTATTTTTTCCACCATTGGCACCCTAACCCCTCCCAAGAGAATGGGAGTAACAATTATAACTTAACTAACCTTGTCCATTGTCAAAGGACAGGGTAAATTTAAATCAGAGGAAAATTTAAAAAAAAAAAAAAAAAAAAAAATCTTGTTAAGGGGGAAGGGGGGGGGGTGGGGGGCAAAACCACAAATGAACTATCACAGGGAGGGTAGGCTGAAGAAAATGTCGGGAAAATGTTAATTGTGACTCCCCCCCCCAAAAAAAAAACAAAACAAAACAAAACAAAACAAAACAAAACAAAACAAGTTGCTAAAGCAATGAATTTAAAATTGATTCTCAAATTGATAATCCAAGACAAATTATGTCATCACGACACTTAACCCTAGTGAATCGATTTTAGTTTCCCCCGATTTGAAATGTCCCCCTCTCTCTCTCGTCTTATCTTAACAAAGTGTTGACGCCTTTTTTCTCTTATACAATGTTATTTCCATTACACACATTGTACTAGTAAGAACAAGTACATAATTGATGTGTATTTACAGGTTTGTATCTTGTCTTTTTTTAAACCCGTTTTTCATTTAAAAAAATAATTTTTCTATAAATTCAAATATTGTTACCAGGTACATGTAATCTAATATTGTGTGGAAGTGGAAGCTCTCATACTACCAAATTAAAATCATACTAATTACAGTGTAAATAACAAAAAAATAAAAATAAAAAGCAAAAAGCAACATATAATTGCTGGGGTGATTCAATACTTCCTTGTTTTCCAACATTCCTGTTCCTGCATAGTTCTCCCCCTCCCCTTCTTTAAACTAACTTCCTCCCATGCCAGCCGAAAGCTCACACACTAGTAAAATGACATACAAGAACAAGAAATTACAGATTTCATTTCACTTTAATCATTAATCAAATGTCATATCCTGATTTGGAAACCAGTTTCAGCCTTTCCTTATCTATCTAATAATCCAGAATTCACATTTAAAATATCTTACATCCTTATATCCATATTACTCATCCACATTCTTTAATCATGATTGTATTTCATTAAAAACAAATGCTTCTGATTGTATAAAAATCAAACAACTGATTTACAAAATGAATGATCATACTCATTGGCATCTATCCTTTTTCCAAAAGACAACTTTACCTCAAAAAGTTTTTTTCAAACTCAGTGATAGCCCATTATTTTGATTTTGAGGAAAGAAACCCACCAATATACACAGATAGTCCTATCATCACTTCTGTGATCCCCTAGATTAATTAAACAGAGTTTTGCCATGAACCGGAAAAGTAAAAATTTCAAAAATTCTCAAACAGGTTTGATCAAAACAAGCACACGGAGAACAAAAGACATATGGACTCATATGAGCTAGCGACAAATAAAAAAAAAGATAAAGGAGGTATAGGGTACGTAAATATAAAGGCAGGAAAACTAGTAGAAAAAAAAATCATTAGATTACCATTACTCTACCATAAGCCAAGATTGCCTGTTAAACACACAATGAATTCCAATGTGAGATAAAGATTACATTTTCCAAATATACTGTACCAAGAAAAAACACAATCATACTCGCATCTTTATCAAGTGTCCGGACAGGTTGGTTATCCAGACAAATAATTTTAAATAGTAAAACAATTTCAAATAAGTTTGAATGAATCTTTTATAAGTTATTTTGACAATGCATAAATGACAAATATTCAATGGTATGTAGTGCTACTTGATGCCGATATATGGAATTTCAAACTTCTTATAATACACATGTTTCTTTTTGACACTAATGGCATTGTTTTGAATTGCAAATTCACTGAATAGATAGTGCAGGTTCTGAACTCACGATTGTTAGATATAAGAAGATGGTAAAAAACATCTGCTAAAGTGATGGACAGTAATACACTGTAAAAATAATATAATTTTAAAGTGTTACACACTACTAAATAAAATATATAATATTTCAATCAAAATAATATTTCAATTATTATCCTATGAGGCATTCAATATTTCAAAATATATATCTAGTCCATGTCTGATGAAAACAATTTGCAGTTCCATTTGTATTCCCTTTATTTTGCTCTTTCAAATTATAATAGCCATGATTTTTTTTTTACAAATTTCAAATAATAAATCAAAATTTTAAAATCCTAAGCAACAGAAAGCAAGTGCTCTGGATGAATTATAAAAGAAAAATTCATGTTGGGAGTCAGAAGAAAGCACACACAAGGAGAAGGTGCAGAAACTAATCATATTCAGGTGATCATGCACTATCACTATGCATAACATGAACAAAAAAATGTTGAAATGGTGTCAGCACTTATCACAAACTTTACACACAGTTAACAGAATCTTACAAGTATGTAACACCCAGGGATATTTCATGTAACAGTTTGTCTTCAAACATAACAAAACACCTTCCTTCATCCTTCTTCAACACTCCATTGGTATATGAAATATTCATTTGGGGCATGTATGTAAATTGACACACAATGAACGAAAATATTACTTCTCCAGTCACTGTCTATCTATATAGTGCATATAAAAACATACAGCCCTGGAAAAAAATAGTAGACCAAGCTTCTGTAATACTATAATATGCATTCAAACTAATGAAAATGATTTCTTTGTATTTCATTGAATGAATAACAAATTCCAGCAATTGTACCTTGATTTTATGATATTTTATTTCCTTCTTACCACAAATATGACACTTTCAGTAACCATTCTTGGTCTAATAATTTTTTCCATGGCTGTATAACCAATTTAAGTGGTTTCGTATGAAAAAGTTACAATTTTTATGACCTTGAAACTTACTTATTTCATAAAAAGGAGTAACTTAATTATTTCCAATAATGCAAAATTCATAAAATTGCTGTCCCGATGACTGAACACTATAGTTTCTAAAAAAAGACTTGTCAAAATTTCCTTGTACCAAATTTTGGCTGATGTAACAAGTATGGGTCAAAGATTTTTTGGCCATCAGAAACGGTATGAGTTACTTGTTACCATGACATCGGTTTCAAGATTACACACATTATAACTTTTTAAATACAAAGCTACCAGATACACACTTGTGAATACTAAATTAATGAGTTATGAACTTCTTTCAGAGAAGCGATGAATTCCTGCGAGACATGGTAGACCAAAGTATACTGACTACTAGGATGTGGGTTCAAAGGATGTTAGGCTGATGGATCTAGACCAGGACTAACATTAGATAAGAGCTGGTGTTATGGTACCAACACTCTCACCAAACCCTACTCGGTACCCCTCACCTTGGCAGTAGCCTGGAGTAGAGAGAGAAAGAGAATGCAAAAAGTCTTTGAATAGCTTGTATGTTTGTCTTGCTCAAGGAGAGTCTAATACAGTGGAACCTCATTTCAGAGAACACTGATATAACAAACTCTTTATAACAAGGTAATTTTGTTGGTCCCACACCTTTGTATTCCATCGTGTGTTAGCCCAGATATACCAAGGTTTTGATACATTCCATTTTATATGTATTTATATTAGTACTTGGTTTAATAGCAGCATCCTACAATTCTATCGGAGTTTCTAATTTTCGCGACCATAATTTTGGATGCCATTACTACTGGTATATTTCCCTCATATTTTTTAAAAACTTTTAAGCATTAATAGCAGCATCCTAAACATTTCCTTCAAAGTTTTCAATTTCCATAGCACTATAACAGAACATGCATTCTGGTGTATATTCTTCAACTTCTTTTATTCATTTGTTCCCAATACTCGCAAGTACTCTAGCATATGACTTGACTTGAATTGATACATAGTTTTATGTGCTGCATGAATATTCTTTAGAATTAATATATTTTACCTTCAATTACTTTATTTTATTGCTCTTTGTAATTTTTTTTATTCTTTACTTCAGAACAAATTCTACACTATTACTATTCTCATATTCCTTCTGATATTTCCTTTAGCCCATAATCATTTACAAATTATTTATGTGAATTAATAATTTGTATGTTTCTAATATTTTTGATGTTTTTATCGTAACTATTGTAAATATGACAGCATTAGTCTTCTGACTTTTGTCATGTGTTTTAATATCAATAAAACCAAACCGAACTGAATTGAATTGAATTGAATTGAATATATAAAAAGGTAATTTCCTTGGTCCCAAGATATTTATCATAACCAGGTTCCACTGTACCATGTAAGTAATGGTAAATTTCAATAACCATAAAAACATAAAAGCATAGGATAACAGAGCTTACAAATTTGCATTATAGACCTATCATTAATGTCCCATAAATCTTTTAAAATTAGATTCAAGAAATAAACGGTGTATGAATCTTTTAAATGAATAATAAGCAGGTTTTAAAAGTAGCTCAACCTACAGGCTTAGTAAATTCTGACGAACAAAAATCTCCTCTTTATGTAAATAATCATTTCAAGCTAGTTTCTCTTGCAACGCAATGCTACTCGTGAACTCGAGATTATCTTCAAAACTACCATGCTTAAAGTTTATGGCTTATGAGAATTGTTGTAATAAAAGGGTTAATTAAGAAATGCATGCTTACCTGACAGAATGACTGTATCTCCATCTTTGAGAAACTTCCTAATGATGCCTTTTCCAAGGTCAACTTCCTTGGTTCCCTTCCAACACAACTCCAGCATGCATCCATAACTGTCTGGAGTCTGCAAAGAAAATCACAATTCACATAAAAGCTCTACACCAATGATTCAAGCATGCATTCATAGCTATCTGAATTCTGGAATACAACAAAGATCTTTCACATCAGAATTCTACACACAGACACCTTATCTTCATACAAGAATCTTAACGTGTACCAATCACCTAAAAAAACAATTTGTGTACAGCTAGAATCTATAAAAAATTAACCTCAAAACACTTTACCTGGGCTTCTATGGGTTAACAGTTAAAGAGTATGAGGAAATTGAAAGATCACATAAAACCAACCCAACTCCAATTTTTTTTTCGTACGGGCCCATATTCTACGCGAGCGCGTATGGGTATGTCGTCTAGTCTCCTCACAAGTCGCTGTAATGTATAATGTGAGTGTGTTTTGACTTGTGATATCTCTTTATAGAATCAACATTTGAAGCTCATATTTTGAATAGAGTAGAGCAACATTGAACCTCAGCATACAGAGCAAAGTATTTTTTTGGTTGTTGGTACACTTAAAATCGTATGACAAATGCTCTTCCAACAATTTCTGCACGGTCAATATCCAACACTAATCGAATTCTGAACTTCAGCTCTGGTCCAAACATTATACCTAACCCCAATCCTTCATCTAATCTGAACCTAATAGCAACTCTGACCATAAACCTACATCTTTGACGAAATAAAGCCCAGAGCAATAGTCACCGGAGCGTAGGTGCAATACCCTAATCAAATCACAATTTCTAACTATGCAAACCATGTTTCAGGAGAAAGAAGTTCAACAACTTTAATCATTGCCCTATTACAACTCAGGACACATCTGACTACAAGTGGTTCATATCTTGTATTCACTACTTCGCATGTGATGAAGCCAAAATGACGAACCTATCCCAAATAATAGTGGATGGATGAATGCCAACCAATTTCCCCATGATGCAATATGGAAACCCTGAGAGGGACAAGTTTGGCCATTATTTGGCTTTCCAAATCCTCAATAAGACAAAGGGAGCATAACCTGGCTCTTCAAATTTGATAAATCTAAGTAATTATATGAAAGAAGATTAAAACAATAATATATTGGCAGAAAGGACTTTGTAAAGAGAGAAACTACAAAGGAGAAGGGTAATAACACCATGGCATATGTAAATGAGGCTTATAAGGTAGAAAACCAGGAGATGGCGGATGCACATACCGGTCCACTGAGAGTTCCTGTACCCATGAGGTCTCCTGGTTGAGCATTGCAACCTGTCACTGTATGGTGAGCTAGCTGCTGCTTCATCGTCCAGTACATATGCTGAAATAGAAGCACAAATAATAATCATCATATTGGCTACAGTCATATCCATCCTACGGGATGCTCAAGGTGTACTATTATTATTCTGGCTTCAGCCAAGTTACCCCAAGGCGCTAAGGGCATTCAAGCAATTACTTACTACTAGGTACCCATTTTACACCTGGGTTTTGAGTGGGGCTGCCATTGGGACTCCAGTCATAAACCTTTTGATCCACAGTCCCATATTCATTAGACCATTCAAGAACTAATGAGGATGACGAAAATAGTGACATTATATACAGCACAGACACATCTTCTCATTATCTTCCCCATCAACATCTTTCTTCTAAGTTGTTTTCTAAGTTGTTTTCTAAGTTGTGTTTCACTCTTGCGAAGAGGAGGTTATATTTAATATAAAAGTTTGGTAAAACATGAAAATGTGCCAAGTCTAAATCTGTTTGGAAACAAACTTCACCTGCCATCATCCACTGCATGATCAACAGTGTGCAAAACTTCACATATTTTTATCCTGTGATATACATGCTATCATTCATTCATTGTGCACCGGAGAGACTAGAGCATTTAACATCTATCATTGTGGTAATATTGCTCTATTTCATAGGAGCGCAGCAACCAGAGTTGGTACACCTCATAAACTAACCTTAAAGTTGGACTGCGAGACAACTGCTGCCTCTTGCATTTCAGCACCTGAAAAAAAACAATGAAGAACTTTATTTCCGGTCTATTTAAAGATACTATTTATCATTCATATTTATACCTTTTTAATCCCATAAGTTCACAATAGCTTTAGAGATCAAACAATGTACCCATTTTCCTCCTGGACACAGAAAGGCAAATGTACCTAGATTAACCCTATATAGCCCGGGCTATTTTGAAACTGCATAACCCAGGGGGGGGGGGGTTAATTTGGCCCCCCCCCCTCAGATCTCGGCCATTTATAGACCGATTGCGACCAAACTTGGCGTGTTTGAGTCTCATCATGTATTGTGCAAGAATGTATAGTCAAATTTATGATATACATTGTTTTTCTTATTTAATTATGCAAATATGCAAATTTTTTCTTCTGACAACACTTCTTGTAAAGCCCTTACATTGTATACACAAACTGCCATTTTTTGTGACATTGGTCATGAATATGTGCTATATCTCCACAACCGTAACCCCGATTTTCACAAATAGGGTCTTAAAATGTGCGCGAGACGTGAAAGAAAAGTCATGAAATTTCAGCACGAGATCTTTTCGCGTTAAAAAATTATCGCCAAAAATGTCGAGGGGTGGCTAAATTAACCCCCCCCCCCAAACTATTGAGGGTTAAAGACAAATGAATTGGAGCCATGGGTAAGATTTGACAACAGAATGATGGATTCAGGGTAAAGTAACACATCCACTGGATAACATCTCCCCTCAAGATCAAAAGAACAAGAATTACTCTGTTAATACAACATGTGACATTATACCCAAACCAATACAGGATGCATACTCAAAACTGCAAGTAGAAAGGTACGCAGTGGTCACTGGTTTGTACACAGAGGTCGGTTTATACATACCCTTGATAGCTGCAGTTATGTTGATGTCAAAGTTGAAGGGGTCATCATGTTGAAGGTATGGAAGAGGTGTTGGATCCTGAAGAGATATAAGAAATAAATATCAAAAATTATTGAAACATTTGAAATGGTAAAAAGAATATTGTAAAATGCTCTGCTCGGTTACTTCCAACAGGAAAGGTACTATATAAACTAGAAATGTGCATTGCTGGTGCCGCGCAATGCGAAATGTATCCCCCCGGCACTGGCAGCGATTTGAAGGAGGGACAAAGACCCTCCCCAAGACCCTCCCCCATCCCCTCCCTCAAACAAAAGGATGGTGTAGAAATTGCTGCCAGTGGCCTGGAATATTGTCAACACTAGGAGCAGCATTACCAAAACGATTTGTGCAGATTAGAAATATGACCTCAGAGCGCACATAAGCCATCCACTAAAATATGACCTTTGATCCTATGAAAGACGGAACACTAGAGGCAGCATCACCAAAAACTGTAGAGGTGTAATCTATAATGGACCTACATACAAAATCTGAAAGAAATGAGTTAACAAATGTGTCCTCCAGAATGCATGCAACGAAAATATGACATTTGACCCTAACAACAACCTGAATATGACGTTTGACTGTATAGAAAGTGGTACAGTGGGGGTAGCATCAGCAAACAATTTAGATGTGTAGGTTTCACTAAGACACATCTTCATATAAAATTTGAAAGAAATGTGTTGAGATATACCAAGATACATCTCCATACAAAATTTGAAAGAAATCCATCAAGAAATGTGGCCTGCAGAGTGCACTCACGCCATGCCCTGAAGTACGACCTTTGACCCTATAAAAGACGGAACACTGGTGGCAGCATCACCAAAAACTATAGGTTTTTAGATTACACCAAGAGACACCTTCATGCAAAATTTGAACGAAATCCGTCAAGAAATGCAGAAGAGTGCAAGAAATGGAAAAATGACCTTTGACCCTATAAAGGACGGAACAATGAGGGCAGCATCACCAAAAATTAAATATGTGTAGATTATACCAAGATACATCTCCACACAAAATTTGAATGAAATCCGTCAAGAAATGCAGAAGTAAGATTGCACAAAAGGGACAAATGAGCTTTGACCCTATAAAGGACGGAACAATGAGGGCAGCATCACCAAACAGTAAAGGTGTGTAGATTATACCAAGATACATCTCCATACAAAATTTGAAAGAAATCCATCAAGAAATGTGGCCTGCAGAGTGAACTCACGCCATCCCTTGAAGTATGACCTTTGACCCTATAAAAGACGGGACACTGGTGGCAGCATCACCAAAAAGTACAGACTTTTAGATTACACCAAGAGACACCTTCATGCAAAATTTGAACGAAATCCGTCAAGAAATGCAGAAGAGTGCAAGAAATGGAAAAATGACCTTTGACCCTATAAAGGACCGAACAATGAGGGCAGCATCACCAAAAATTAAACATGTGTAGATTATACCAAGATACATCTCCATACAAAATTTGAACAAAATCCGTTGAGAAATGTGGCCTGCAGAGTGAACTCACGCCATCCCTTGAAGTATGACCTTTGACCCTATAAAAGACGGAACACTGGTGGCAGCATCACCAAACACTATAGGTTTTTAAATTACACCAAGAGACACCTTCATGCAAAATTTGAACGAAATCTGTTGAGAAATGTGACCGCCAGAGCGCACACAAGAGTACACACAAGACATCTATCAAAATTTGACCTTTGACCCTATAAAAGACGGAACACTGGGGGCAGCATCACCAAAATCTATAGGGTTCCAGACTTTACCAAGAGACACCTTCATACAAAATTTGAACAAAATCTGTTGAGAAATGTGACCGCTAGAGCGCACACAAACTATCCCCCAAAATATGGCCTTTTACCCTATAAAAGACGGAACACTGGGGGCAGCATCACCAGAAACTACAGGGGTCCGGCGGCGGCGGCGAAACGCTGCTGAATCCAAAGTATCCTCCGGCATACTGCCGGGGGATACAATAAGTTATCATTAGTAGTAGTAGTACTAGTACTCAAGGCCGTACGCAGAAATTTTTTCCTGGGGGGGGCAAGATGATCACTTTCAAAGGAACCCATAACTTGAAGTCTAAAACCCGATTAAAAAAAAGTATGATTTTGAAATTTCTGGGGGGGCAGCTGCCCCCCCCCCCTGCCCCCCCTGCCCCCGCTGCGTACGGCCTTGCTAGTACTATAATATAATAATTGCTTAGTATCACAAACCATTACTTAATTTTTTACTTGCATTTACTGGTATGGTGTAAACAGAGTTAAAAACAAATTTACTGCAATTTGAACACTGTATAGACAACTGTGACAGCAGTATGAAACTTATCTATGGTCCTCTCCTATTCTATGTGAATGGACAGTGTCATTAATTTGCTGTCACCAAAGAGCTGCACCACTTGTTATTGTACTAATAGAACAAAATAAAACATATTTTAGATCATGAATATTGATAAGGGTATCATTTTGTTTCAATTAGAAGTAGGCCTCCTCCCTTCACTTTATTTGTTTAAAAAAAAGTTGAAGGGACGACTCATTACCAACATGTATTCATGTATTACCACAGATTGACGTTCATGAGACACACCCCTACAAGGAATACAAATTTTAAGCACTTATAATGCTGGGTACTAGTACAGCAGAAAAGGAGAAAAAAGATTATATATCAGTGTAGAATGAGCAGGATTACTTTGGAAATGAATGTATATATAATCTTAAATAGAGAACATTTCATCTTTGTAGTTTTTTTTAATAAGCCATCACAGGCCCGTAGCCAGAGGGGGGTCGGAGGGGTCGGACGACCCCCCCCCCCCCTTCTTGGGCTGAGGTCCGCTTTTTCATGAAAAAAACCCCCCCAAAACACCTTTAATCTTTGTTACCAGAATTACCCACACGCTGTCAGTTGTACAGCATCAAAGCTGGTGCAGTGAGTTGCAGTGTTGCCAACATTTTGGAAAAGGTAATAAGTCGATTTTAAAAAGAGGGGGCCATAGCTCCGGAGCTCCGGAGCGGCAGCGCGGGGAGAGCATGAGAGGGGGGGGGGGGGTGATCCCCTGTCGTCACGGGGTTCTGGGGGTCCTCCCTGTAGAGCCCACAAATGTAAAAATTAACCACAAATGTAAAAATTACCACAAATGTAAAAACATTGCACCCGCAAATGTCAAAATAACCACAAATGTCATAACATTTCACCTACAAATGTAAAAATTCATTACTTGCATAATGCACCTATGTAAGATCAGTTATTATGAGATGTATGTGTGTGTGCATGTGTGAACGTGGGTGTGAGGTTTCCTGACCACCAAAATCCTTAAAACATCGAACATCGAAAAACCTTTTACCACAATTTTAAAAACATATCAACTGCAAATGAGAAAATAATCATTAAACTAGTGGTTTACCATAGTGGTATCCCTTTTTCATTATGACCAGTTTACCGTTTACAGGCGCGGGGGGGGGGGGGGGGGGGGGGGTATCATAATCTTCAATCATAATCTTCAATGGTAGGAAAAGAATAATGTCTTCTCTTTATTTACGCGATATCTAGTGATGAAATATTTAATGACTGCAGTGAAATTAAATATTAAATGCCTGAAACTTTTATGTTATCCTTTCAATCTAGTGCTAATCGAAGATAACACATAACTACACTCTACGGGCACATATAAAATAACATAATAAAATTAAATTTAAAAAAAGATTAAAGAAAATAATATGAAAGAAAATAAGCTAAAACAGAATGAAATAAAAATGAAACATAGACCATCTGAAATAAGTTAAAATTACATCAAGGGTGCATGCGGATAGCAAATATATTTCAGCAGAACATACAAACTAAATGAACTTTAAAACACTTTTTAAAAATGACCCAGAACAAAATGAATCATGCACCTGTCAAATTGAATGATGCAACCTTTTTCTTGGAAAATTTTGAATAACAATTTCTTTTCCGGTAACAGCAGCTAGAGACATTTTGAGAAAAAACAAGAGCCCCAGGGGGCACGACGCTCACCTGAGGTGGATCAATTCACATCTGGTGCATGTTCTTTCTAGCACATGAACAACTTTCATTCTTCATCTATAGAGGTATCTCTATACACAATACCAAGTCTGACCTTCCTACCAAGTTCGGTTAAATTCCAATCATGGGTTTTGGAGAAGAAGCTGAAAATGTAAAAAGTTTATGGATGGCGGACAACTTGCCCCACCCCCCCCCCTCCAGTATGTTACCCCTACAGACCCCCTATAGGGCCACCCAGAAAAAAATCTCCATACACAATACCAAGTCTGAGCTATTCCTGGTTCTGGAGAAGATGTTTGAAATTTACATAGCTTTTACACTTGGGGGCCCTCCACCTGGGCCCCCCTGGGGACCACATGTACCATTTTAGCAACTTTGGGTCCCCTACCCCTAAAGCCCGCCTCACACTGTGCGATTTTTCAAGCGATCACTTGCGATGCGATGCGATGCGATGCAAAGCGATATCGCAGGCCATCGCAGGCTACCACAGGATCTGCGATTCATGTCTCACACTGTGCGATTTTAGCATTTCGCGCATGCGTACTTTATTACTGATAACGCGATTTGTATTAACTGACACACGTAAACAAAATTCCTAAAACTTGAAAGGTAATTATGTTTTTTAAATAAAAATGACATGAAACGCATGTGTAACGAATGTGTAGCCTATGTAGTAATTGAAATTATTATAGAGACTTATAATTATAAATGAGGTAACCAACATTTAGGGGAGAGATACATTTTTATTCTACCATAAAGTTAGATGGATTGGAAAAGAAAAGATGAACTTCGGGTTATAGTTATTTAGTTAATCGAGTTATTTTTCCCCGACATCCATTTGACTTCTCTTGAACTCTGTTTATTTTGGATTCACCGATTTGTTGGTTTTTTATTGGCAGAATGAAATATTGATAATATGAATCAGGGGCGGATCCAGGATTGAGTAAAAAGAAAGTTTGTCAAAAAGTAGACCCTATTTTTTTGGTTCTCGCCAGCTTCTCGAAAAGTTGCTCAGTGGAAGGGGGGGGGGCGACAAATTTTCGCCAAACCTTCAAAATTCGCTCAGTAAGAAAATGGCGGATCGTCTATGGTCAAAATGCATACTTTTCTTCCAAAGGGGGGGGGGGGGGGGCACGGGCAGGAAGTGCCCCCCCCCCCCCCGCCCCGATCCGCCAATGATATGAATTATAATAGAATCAGTTCATTGTTTTAATTAAGCGGTGATCCGGCATTTGCTTCTGTGACAATTGCTCTGGGCGTTATTTCATCATTAGTATGGGTTTAATAGGGTAATGGTTTCCGAGCATTCATCGTTTTATTTTTTCTTCTGTTTGATTGTCAGGTATTTTCTGTGTGTGCCCCGCCCCTTTAAAAGTTTGGATGTGCCCTGAGCTTTGCCCCTCCCCCGTTCTCTATCTATATCATTCTTTCTTTGCTTCTCTTATCTTTTCTCGAATCTCCACATCACTTTCTCTCTCCTGTCCCCCGCTATTGCTCTCTTAATATTTCTCAATGACTATTAGAGCTATAATTATTTCCACCCCCTCCCCCTCTCTCACTCTCTCTGGAACTCTCTCACATCCCCTCTCAGTAAACAATATTCACATAGGACTGAGTGAAACACCAAGCTGTTAGTGACATAGGTATCATGCATCTTTATTGGAGACGTGCTGAATATCCCTTACAATAGCAAGATGAAAGCTGCATGTTAAAGAAAAGTTACTCTATTTTATGGGAAATACAAATGAAATGATTTTGATAAAAGAAAAGAAAAGACAAAAAGAAAGAGGGAAGGGAGAGAGAGAGAGAATGTGCTTACAGTGAGTCAAGCATAGTTCCAGTAAACACACAAGGTCCATTTTCCTGAAATGAAAACACAACCCCACCTCTGTGTATGTATACATTTTAACAAACAAACCATGTGCATTACATTTATTGGAATATCTGCTTAATAGCAAATCAATACCTCAAAAAACAATACCAATATTATAACAAATATTATATACAATAATATAGTATACAAATTACATGTATATGTATAGTAACATAATTGTCTATCTGGCCTGGGGGAGCATTTCAATATTTGTCATTGTCAACCATTTTTTACTTGTTTTATGCACATCATGATCTTAAATAGTATCTTAACACAAATTAGCTATACAAATATAATATCATTTCTTGATCAAAATTTACATAACATGTATATTCACTTTCATGAGAACACACCATATATAATCGTAGATCCAGTATTAAATAAAATTCCTTCATATGTTTCTGTATCCTTTTCCCCCTCTCACTTTTTTCATTCTCGCCTTTTTCATTATCAATGATTCGAAAATATCAAATTATATTTCTGCACAAACATGATATAAGCAATCATATCTTATGTTGACATTTGGAAAGCACTTTTTTGAGGTCTTCTATTAGAGCGAAACTCTAAATAACCCAAATAAGGTACAAGCGGGTGAATAATACTGAGTGGGTTTTGTGTTTTTTCTTTCTGCTAGAAACCAAATTGGAAATTGATGCCATTTAACAAGTTGTATACAAATATTCAGTTTGTTGAAGTTGTGAATCCTTATTTATATAAATATTCTGGTTATGAATGAAGAAAAAAAAATCGACAATTATTTATCAAATCTATAAACATGTTTTTTTGAAGTACAGTTTATACATACATAATAGTTAACCTATTATTAAATATGAAATACAAATTTTGTATTCCAATAAACCCAAATTTAAATTTCATTTCACAAGATTGTTAATAATTGTTAATCATTATTATACTTGTCTGACAACTAAAGAATTACAATTCACACTTTCTTTTTATAGCAGAGGCTAAACAAAATGCATTGCATAGAATGCCTTCCAGTCATATAATACAAGATTGTATGAAGGAAGTGCAAGCACACTGGAATATTTTTTTCTTCTTTCAGCAATACAAACAGAAAAGAAATTCAGTAATTATTAAAAACCTGTAACATGTAATGAAACCATAGTTTACCCCCCCCCCCCCCAACAAAAGAAAAATACATGTAATTGAAAGACAATCATTTTGATGAGGCAATTTTGTTTTCCCCTGCTCATGCATGGATTTGGTGGTGTTGTTTTTTCCCATTTGAATCACAACTAGCTGAGACAGAGAGTTGTGCTATTAGATGTTGTTCCTGATGGTACATTTATTTCATGGATTCTCAGTAGTTCACATGATTTGTTGAAAATAAAAACGTTTCATCTCCCAATTTTCAAGTAACTACATTTTTCAAATGCAAATTTTGCTTAAATCATCAATATATAGTATACTGTATAACAAACAATACAATTATCATATAATAGAAAGGTTTCCGTTCTAAAAAGGGAGGCACAATGCACATTTTTCTTCCAAAAAGGGTGGGGGTACGGGCCGGATGTGCCCCCCCCCCCCTAAATCTGCCACTGCTTCTGTTAGCTATGATTGCACCAATGTTTACAAGTGGGTTTTTACAGACACATATTAATCAGACTGTTCAGACATGATTATTTACTTTGGGGGAAATAAAAATGCCATCTGAAAGACAGGATTCAGTTTTAAACCAGGGTACGTCAAAGTTGGTTTGGAGGCTGTTGATCAGGACAGTGGAATCGTCTCCAAATAGTTGGAGCCAAGGGGTATAGGCTTTCACCATATGCTGGCTATGTCACTGTCTGAGTCAAGAATACCTTTAGTATAGGAAAGCCTTATGAACTATGAGGGGTCAAATCTGGATATTGAATTATGCTAATTGACAAAGTTTTGTGCCTGCAAAGTAATTTAACTGTAAAGTTAGTAATGACAATTTGAATAACTAGAATCTCACTATTTTCAGAGATTTCATGTCCACATACATAAAAAGCTTTGAATAATGTCTCAAAAACTAGTACCGATTTTCGAAAATCAACATTGCCCTGTTTGTGAATGCCCCTATACTGATAGTTTGCATGCAGAAACCCTGGTCAGTTGTAAAAGAGTGTCTGCACTGTAAGACTACCATATGTCATGTACTATAGCTGCTCCTGACATGACCAGAAGGTAGCTGAATTAGGCTTCTCTCAAGACAATGAATTTCTGATTAAGTGTCAAATTAGGGTCTGTGTTTGCAGACAACATAATTTCCAAGTGTGGGGGTGATGGGGGATTGACCAAAGAAAATACCACCTTCAATCCATATGATCTGAAGGAGACGGCTCAGATATTAACGGTTTGATGTAACAGTTCTGAGTAGGTATCACCAGGTATGGGATTGTGCTCCAAGTTGATTTCTTCAATGACAGACATGCCAAAGAGTTGCTTGCATCCAGATCTGCAAGGAAATCGAGGGATCAAAATAGATGTTCTTATTTATCAACACATTTGCTTGAAATTCATGTACGGTATTTAATTTTTCATTGATAGAAAAACCAAATGTATTGTCATTTCATTTGTTCTTATTAATATTCAAATATGGATTTAAATTTGTGAATCATGAAATTATGGATGCCAGTATTACTCAAACATACATGCAGGCAGATTCCCCCCCCCCCTCCCCCACCCTTAGAGAAAAACAAAGACATAAAAGGGTTTTTGAGGATTTTTTTTCCTGCAGCCCCCTTTTGGACTAAATAATGTTATAACCCTGGATGTAATTTACCTGGGAAGGGCTGGCAGCTGGATTCCAAAAATCATAATTACCGGGAATAAATAGGGAATTTTGTTTTGCTCGATACAAGACAGAAATCCAGCAAAGTCCAGCACAAGCTGAATTCATTCCTGGTTTTCAATCCTTATTATTCATGTATTCACATTTCATATTTATTCAGACATATGAGTGAGAAATAAGAGAACATACCTGTGATTTCATTGTCACTCAAATCTAAAATTCTGAGGGATGACAGTTCATAGAAACTCTCTGGCAAGGTGGATATTGTGTGAGGCATTTATAGCTTCTATAGGATGGTCATCTGGTAGATTTCATCTGATGTTTACAGCTTCATTAATAAAACATGAGAGGTACAATGATAAGTAATAAAGAGCTAATAATAAAAAGAAACAAAGGGTACATTAACTAAATCCATCAGTTTAGTAACACCCTTGATTACTCTACAATCAAACTCATTCTCATTGGCTTAAATCAGGGAAATGTAACTAAGAGTTAATTACATTTCCCGGCTTAAATCAAACAGCAAACAAATTATCAGCATTATACTGTACTTCAATACACTTCACTGGATAGATGTTTGACAAAGAATAAAAACTGATTAAGAGATTTCTTTGCTTCGCTCAGCCTGAATGCAAATCATTCAAAATAATTTTGTGCAATTGCAATTAAAATGAAAATCTATTCATTTATAAAAATATGTTTTGACAGATTAAATCAAAATTAAGCATTTTATTTGAATGAAAAGTGTCGTCCCTATGATATCTGTTGTGTTCATGTCATTTCTCTGCAAATTATACGACTATCCTTTTGAACAAGTAAATTCAATCAAAATAAAAGAAACAAGACAAGGTAAAAGTTTAAAAAAGGAACCTGCATGACAAGTTATAATTTTCTTTAAAAGTCTGTTTTCAAAAACAATTCTTACCAGTAACTTTTCCAAGGCAATTTCTTTGACATTACAGTGCGTGCATTGTGGGAAAGATCGAGGGTTGATAGCACTGCGTTTCTCATGAGATGGTATACTGCTTGCAGAACAGCTTCCAAGAGACAGCTTGAAAAATCCTATGAAAAGATAGTAAAATAAGTTTCAATTAGAAAATGAGCTATGCAAAAAAATAAGTGGGGGAACAAAAGCCAGAAACATGTTACAAACTTTCTTACATTCTTGACATCAGTAGCCAGCTTACTTGTGATTTATGAGTGACATTTTAAAATACATTCTTAACTTATCAATATGAATATTCTGAAACAAATAGTACAACATAATCATGATCATATAAAGTAGATCTCACAATAACTTTCAAAGTATTAACATGTAGCTGTTGACTGCTGAATTCTCTTATTCCCTAAAGTTTGCTCAAAACTTGATACAGGACCCACCTGATTCAAGAAGGCAATGGGTTAACTGTAAAAGAGATTATGTTTGAATAATGGGAAGTAAAATACATTGCAGCTATAAAAGTATTTAAACACTTATTGTTATGCGAACAAGGTAAATGATACCCAAAACCTCACTTTCAGTCCTTACAAATTGCATAATGAAGAATTCTTTGATCCTTAATCATAAATTTGAGCAAAAACCTGAAATAAATTTGCCTGTCATCTCAACTCAGCTTAGTATTGGGTGAGCTGTGGATAATATTCTGATCTCATTGTTAATTCTGATCTCATTGTCAATTGTCTTGCGTCATGTTTCTGTTGGTGAATATCCTTAATCAGTAGTTTATATTAATACATACAATTACTGATAGTTGTAGTTTAGATATATAATAGTCTTTTTTTACTATGTTTAGTATTAAAGGTATTAAAGGTAATATTATTCAGAGGGTTCCACAATCTACAAGCAATGCTTTTCAGTGGATCCCTCCATTTCTTCAGAAAATCTTCAGAAAATTTTCAATAGGGTACAATCTTTTGATTTCTTGTACAATAATTCTACATAATGAATTTCGTGATGTCAACTAAAAGTCATTCTCGTATCTTATTCTGTTATATACTTTATAAAATATTGTATGATTCTGATGAAATGAAAATAAACTTGAATTGAATAGTAGAGTGCAAAAACTGAGAGGCACAATATATATCGGCCTATTAATTAATATAAATAAAATCCATTTATCCAGCATGGTAAAGAATCCTACAGTAGAAGAGAGGGGAAATTTTTAAAAATATTATAGATCTAATACATCTATATATTGAGAAAAAAATACTGAGAAAAGCAGCTACCTAAAATTTGTATGCTGTTTATGACGCATGTATAAAGCACTGATGGACATGGCTGCCGAGCCCATATCTCAGGGAAGTTGAGGTACCGAAACGAGGCAAGCGTCGGTCCAGCGCCCTGGGGGCCAAATAATATTAATAACCGAACATACCGTACTTCTTCGGCCAGCTGCCAGCTGCAACTCTCTCTCTTCTAACTTAGAGTTAGACGAGGCAATTTTAACTACTTATTTATTATTTATGTAAAAACATAATTCCTCTTCTTGTGCCCACAACGTAGACTAGACCTAGACTACTAGTAGGCCTAGTACAACTCATGTCATAGCCCGACCAGACGGCGCGACAGGGATGTGTAGGGTTACTCTTGTCACTGCTTCTGCCGCTGTTGAGTGTACTTTGTGGGTTAGAATTGAGATGAAAGGACTCCGAATTTCGGGGCAATAATGACCTTCAAATAGTAGTCCCTAAAAAAGTTAGACTTAGAGTAACTTAGAGTTAGAGGTCAGTAATATGCATGGGGTTTTTACATTTATTTATCTCTAAGTAATTTAAATCTAGTGCCTTGTAACTTTCTTTGTTTTACTTTAATTTGTTTTACTTTACTATTATAGTTTTAGGTTAATTAGATTCCGTTTTTGGATTTCAATTAGATTTAATTAGAGTTACAAAGTAGGCCTAAGTCAACTCAAAGCGTCCCACAATTAGTTAATCTTCATGATCTTAGGCCTAACGTTAGGCCAGGCCTAGTCCAGGCCTAGTCCTAGATAATTTATAAATATAATGTACAAATGTGTGCATCAGACTTCAAGTTCTGGCATGATTTGGCAATGAGAATCCCAGACCAAAGGAGGTTCGCCAAAACGATAAAGTTAAATTTTTCAAGTTAAATTTTTCAGGGTAAAATTCCCATCCAAAGTGACAGCCATACTCAAGTCAGATCTTCGAGTTCGACCCATTGCATTCCTGCACTGCGCAAAACGATGAAATCACACTCCAATTAAATCCTATGTATGGGACTACATATGCAAAAATTTGTGCGATAAAAAATGCATAGTGCACAATTTCATCAAATTACTTACGGTTACATCCAATCTCGTAGCATGTTTCCGTCTTCATTCTGTCTTTTGTCACGCGATTGTGATAGGCCGGCAGGCTGATGTTAAAACTTAAATAATGATGGCCTATCCGGCTATCCTGCCACATTTGAAGGAGAACCTCCTGCCCTTTCTCCGTTGTTCCTCTGTCCACTAGATGGAAATCGCATCGCATCGCAACAAAATTTTTGAACATGTTCAAAACCCTGCGATGCGAGGCGATTGCTTGCGATATTGGAAAAATCGCCTGCTGTTGCGTCGCAAGACCTCTCACACTGCACGATATCGTGCGATTTCCTGCGATGCGAGGCGATATCGCAGGAAATCGCACAGTGTGAGGCGGGCTTAAGGATGATTCCTACCAAGTTTGGTTGAATTCCGATCATGTGTTTTGGAGAAGAAGATCAGAATGTACATTTTGCCTGGCAGCGCCCCCCCCCCCCTCCAGTATGTTACCCCCACAGGGCCCCTATAGGGCCACTCAGAGAAATTTCATGAACAACATTCATTCTTCATCTATAGAGGTATCTCCATACAAAATACCAAGTCTGAGCGGCTTGTCTCGAATGGGTGGGGTGCGGGAGCGGGATGGGAGCGGGATGGGAGCGGGAACGGGCACACCCTTTCGAGACAAGCCCCCCCGGTTATCTCGAATGGATGCGTTCCCAGCGAGAAGTTCAATGAACGCGCCACTTCGAGACAACCGGGGGGGCTTTCCTCGAATGGATGTGTTGAATAGACTTTTGTAACAGACGTTTTAGAAATTTTTGAAAAATGTACTCTTGCTTTTTTTTTCGTTTTTCTTTTGTCTAAGATGTAGAAAATATAATAAAACAGTATCTAAAAAAAGCTTTTGACAAGGAAATCATTATTTGTGCAAAATAAATAGGAGAATTGAATAATTATGCATTAAAATACACGGGGACGAAAGGGCAAGTGGCATAGCTAGGATTTTTGTATTTATTTATTTATTATTATTTTTGTTTGGCGTGACCTGGGCCCCGTAACATAAAGAGTGTTTAGCTGATATCGCTGAAACCATGACTGGAAAAATGAGGTAAGTACCTCCGTTTTATTCATATTATATGACGATGTCAATATTTTTAAATAAATCATAACAATAATTATGTAAAATTCTAATGTAAGTAGCATTCTATGACAATGAATTGTGCATATATAAAGATGAAAGCTGATATTTTACCGGAATTAAGACGCCTTTTTATCCTATCACGCAACCCTGTTTCAGTGGCAAGAAGCACATGCTGACGGGACAACCAAGGGTCCTTCGCCCGTGATCTCCGGCAGACCTCGCGTTGCTTGCCCGGTGGGTTGTGTACGGCAGAATTTTTTTCTGACTTGGACGATGCAAATTTCATTGTGCTTGTAAAACTAATTGTGTATTTGTTATGATGGTATTATTATGACCCATGTCTCCTACTATTTCTTAACACACTTGGGCAAACCCACAAAATAGGGGCCGGATTTTTTTTCCAAGCTATTATAAGGCCAACCAATAACAACATGCTTGCAACAGGCAGGCCCAAATGTTTGGCCTGCCTGTTGCATGTTGTTAATATTATTACTGTTGTTAAACATAGTGGGCTTGCCTGTTGAATGTTGTTATTGGTTGGCCTTGTAATAGCTTGGAAAAAATCCGGCCCCTATTGTGTGGGTTTGCCCAAGTGTGTTAAGAAATAGTAGGAGACATGGGTCATAATAATACCATCATAACAAATACACAATTAGTTTTACAAGCACAATGAAATTTGCATCGTCCAAGTCAGAAAAAAATTCTGCCGTACACAACCCACCGGGCAAGCAACGCGAGGTCTGCCGGAGATCACGGGCGAAGGACCCTTGGTTGTCCCGTCAGCATGTGCTTCTTGCCACTGAAACAGGGTTGCGTGATAGGATAAAAAGGCGTCTTAATTCCGGTAAAATATCAGCTTTCATCTTTATATATGCACAATTCATTGTCATAGAATGCTACTTACATTAGAATTTTACATAATTATTGTCATGATTTATTAAAATATATTGACATCGTCATATAATATGAATAAAACGGAGGTACTTACCTCATTTTTCCAGTCAGGCTTTCACTAGTTTCAGTGATATCAGCGGGGAAATGTGGAGTTGTCATAGTCTCAAGACAAGTCGTTATGTGTTATTTAAATTCATTGCAAAATTTAATAACGATTGATCGCTATGAATCATGCTCTATAATAGCCTTTGACTGAAAGGGGGGGGGGGGGCTTTGTGTTACGGATTTTAGTGATTGATTGCCATTAGCGCTTGATCGGAGTTTATAAACACTCGTTATGTTACGGGGCCCAGGTCACGCCAAACAAAAATAATAATAAATAAATAAATACAAAAATCCTAGCTATGCCACTTGCCCTTTCGTCCCCGTGTATTTTAATGCATAATTATTCAATTCTCCTATTTATTTTGCACAAATAATGATTTCCTTGTCAAAAGCTTATTTTAGATACTGTTTTATTATATTTTCTACATCTTAGACAAAAGAAAAACGAAAAAAAAAGCAAGAGTACATTTTTCAAAAATTTCTAAAACGTCTGTTACAAAAGTCTACTCAACACATCCATTCGAGGAAAGCCCCCCCGGTTGTCTCGAAGTGGCGCGTTCATTGAACTTCTCGCTGGGAACGCGTCCATTCGAGATAACCGGGGGGGCTTGTCTCGAAAGGGTGCGCCCGTTCCCGCTCCCATCCCGCTCCCGCACCCCACCCATTCGAGACAAGCCAGCCTGAGCTATGCCTGGTTCTGGAGATGAAGATGTTTGAAATTTACATAGCTTTTACACTTGGGGGCCCTCCACCTGGGCCCCCCTGGGGACCACATGTACCATTTTAGCAACTTTGGGTCCCCTACCCCTAAGGATGATTCCTACCAAGTTTGGTTGAAATCCGATCGTGGGTTTTGGAGAAGATGAAAATGTAAAAAGTTAACGGACGACGCACGACGGACGACGGACAAATTTCCATCGCAATAGCTCACTCGAGCCATAGGCTCAGGTGAGCTAAAAAACCCCTTAATTACCTTGTCCAGAGTAAGTTTCATTGCAATGCAATGGTTAATTTTAAAAGATTGGTTATTGTATCACTCCTCCATGTACTTGACATCAATTTTATAAATAAAAAAAATGTAATATACATGTATTTGTTTTCGGTGCTAGGTCATGTGAAATGTGCATGATTTTGGTGACAATTATTGTGCGTCACAAAAATGACGCACATGTTCCTCAAATTTGCCCATTGTCTGTCATCTTTTGTGACTGTGGTGTGTGTCAGTTTTAGTGATTTTATCAGTCACAAAAGTGACAGAGGTGTGCCTTAAGCTCAATTCAATCTGACAAATGACACACCATAATTGTGCGGGGTTATGTGGTGCGTCATTACCCTTGGCATGGGCATAATTTTCAAGTAATTAGACATTTGTCCTTTATTCTGGAAATCCAAACCATCTCCGGTTAGATAGATATATAGACAGATAAATGGTATTCATTGATTCATTTCCATGTATAGTAGTTACAAGTAACTGAATTGCATGAATAAAACATTGATGGAAAAGACAAGTATACATTTCAAGAAATATCACAATACAATCTACATGTACATAATTATGAAGAGCATGTACATGTATACTTAATACCATTAATCTTATTACAATTTTAAAATTTAATTTAAAAGTCATGTAATCATAACCATGCCAAGAAAGAAAGGAGAGAGATTTAGATAGGGAGAGCGGGGAGCAAAAGACAAAGAAAGTTATCTTATTAGTAGATTTGAGGATTACAGGAAGTTTTAGTATCCACATGATGATGATGATGATGTAACATAAAGTAACAAGCTATAAGTTAACACCCCCTCCAAAAAAGAAAGAGAGTGAGAAAAAAAAGATCCTGAACACATTAGTCAGGCCGCGGAGCGTTTTTGAAAGTGGGGGAGGGGGAGGGGCTGATCTCATGCCACTCATTAACAATTTTCCAGCCTTTTTTCAAGATTGTGTAAAGTGTCTACTCCCCCCCCGGTTCCATATGACCCATGCAAGTGATGTGCATCCGCATAGTAATTAGAATATAAGGCCCCTCTTTCGCTTTATCCAATCAATAGTAAAAAATATAATTTGAATATGTCATATTTATTTGTGGGGTGTTCAGGGGAGGGGGGGGGGGGTAGCAGAGGGAAAGGATCATGACTACATTATACATGATGAATGTGCATACTCATAATAATTACAATAGAAACCATCTCTTTCACATTAACCAATCAATTGTGAACATTGATTTGAATATCTTGTCATATATGTTGTTTTTGGGGGGTGGGGTAGCAGTAGGAAGTATACTGAAGGGTGAGCTGCCTGGCACAAGTCTGAATACAATGTATACATCTACTTGATTTCACAGGTTGTTGCATGGCACAGGATATTTCACTATCTTCCTCATCAGGAGTGGGTCAACATCATCTGGATGCTCAAAGAGCTTTGGTTCCTGTATCTGCTTTGTTGAACCAGTGCTTGAGAATGCTATTCAGAGGAAAGCTCATCTATTCAGAAAATTAGTGTATGTAGCCTATACAGTTCTTCATTTGACTGAATGCTGTGAATTCAGTGACTTTCCGTTCTATATCTCTGCCATGCTCACAGTTTTCTCTTGCAGTAGCCAAAAATAACATCCAGCTATTCATTATATCATTGATAAGATAAATACACATTGATGGATTGATAGATAGATGGATATTGGAAGATAGACAAATACATAGGCCTATATGGATTGAAAGATAGATATATAGACAGACATAGATACTTTGAATTTTGTATACTATATAAAAAAATTTTATTGAAATGTTTTTAATTCTCTACTTTAGCAAGAGGTAGAATGAATACAATATTATAGACTCAACAACACCTTCATGCTCAAAGAGTTTTGGACTTTCCTTTGCTAAAATATGCAATTACCCTGGATTTTCTCCAAGGCTTTTGTATTTTGTTTGTGTCCAAGTAGAAATTAAACATAAGTTGGAGAGCCTCTGTCAAGCTCCACGAACAACTGTACTTTGATTGCTCACAGCCACTGGTAATTTTCTTTCCTCAGTATTAACTTTTGTCTGATATATTCATTTGTTTTCCTCCTGTATTTTTACGACTTAGTATACTTATACGAGGCATCAGTTGATTCAAGGCATTTGAGGGCAGTTATCTTAAAGCAACCATACCAACTAGCAAGAAAGCTTACAGGGGCGGTTTGTGATCACCAGTACCATCTGATGAGAGAACAGGGAGTAGGTCATCAGGAAGTGGTTCAGTTTAATTCATCTCACTAAATCCAGATAGCTCCAAGGGGTTACCAAACTGTACACCATGGACAGGTTTGTATTATTTAAGTGCGTTTTCAGGTGTTAATGCTCAAAATATGGGATGCAATAATGAAGATCCTGATTCAGACCTCGGTCATCTACCAGCTAGTGCTTTCCACAACATGCTTTTACAGTGAAACTTTGTTATAAAGAGCTAGGATTTAACAGAAAGCTAAATAAAGGGGCAATTATGCTGGTCCCAACTCTTTATATTTCTTTGTTCTTTAACCATGATATAACAAGGAAATTTTCCTGGTCCAAAGCACCTCTTTATTATATGGTTTCACAGTACCGGTATTCACATATCCGTTCGTTAAGTTCGTTAAACCTTTGTACGACCGCTCATAAATCCATTATCCATCTTCTTACCATTTTTCTTTTCAGGATGAAGATCTTCATGGTATTAGTGCTCTGCATAGCAGTTGTCGAATGTGTTGGTAGCCGGAAGCCATCAGCTATGAATGATGACATTTACGAGATAATAGTGAAGCTTGTTGAGGGCTCCTTTGATGTTCCATGTGATAAGAGGACAACCGTGGAACAGACTGCCATTATTCTCTCCAAGGACATCCACCAGAACTTTATCTTGATGAAAAGAGGGTTTTGCGAAGATCTGAACTTCACAAGGTTGTGTCAAACGCTTATTTCAAGGCAAAAGGATCTGGTGCAAGACGTTTACATCACAAGCTCAAGGACAACTTATCTGGCCTATCAGAGAGATTAATTCAAAATGTACTTTCTAGCACTAGATCTCACTGTCGTGTGAATGTAAGGTTCACTAATAAGGCACTGTACATTCCTGTAGTGGCCAAACAGGTAATGGAAAGGTTACAAATTGACCTGATCAACATGAACCAAGGTATCAAGTACAGGAATAAGTTTTACAAACATATTCTCACTGTCATACATGTTTTTTCTAGATATATTTGGTTAAGGCCATTACAGTCCAAATCCAGTGATAACGTAGCACGTGAGCTTTCAGAAATTTTCGATAGGTTTGGTCCACCCAAAGTTGTCCAACACGACCAGGGCGCTGAATTTAAAAGTAAAGTGAAGCGTCTGCTTCAAAACTTAGGTATTCAAGATATCAAAAGTGCTCCTTATCATCCCCAGAGCCAAGGTAAAGTTGAAAGATCCCATCAATCGCTGAAATCTAAAATACATTTTGATTTAATTACTAAGAGACCAGGTGTTAATTGGGTTCGTGAACTGCCAAAATATGAGAAGATAATGAATCATGAATCAAAAGAAGTTCTAGGATGGATGTCTCCATTTACTGTATTTTTTGACAGATATCGAAACGACCCCACAAATGTCAAGAGAAAAGAGGCCAACAAATTACAGAATTCCCATATTAGGGAAAAAGCCTATCTTGCCTCCAAATGCATGAATGAAAGAACAAGATCCCATCAACAACGGCGTCTGAAAATACCCATATATGAACTAGGTGACAAAGTTTTAATACGGTTCCCTTCAAAAACATCTCGAGTGTGTAGTAAGCTAAGTGTATTACCTGGAACAGTTACTGAGAGGAATTTGAAAAAGTATAAGTACAAAGTAAAATTCACCCACCCCACTCTGAAAGAAGACATTGACAATTGGTTTCCGGTTTCTGATATTACTGGAATCACGTTGGCACATCAGAAAAAAAGGGAAAGGGTTTCTCTTCGGAGAAAGAAAATTAAACCACATTTCTACTTTAATCTGGACCAACAAGCCCGATTAGAACACTTAGAAATCGATCATGGTCTCCGTTTGCAATATAACCCCACTGGTGATGGCAATTGCCAATTTTCTGCTGTAACAGATCAATTAGAAACGATTGGGATATATAGGTCTCACGAGACTCTCCGAACTGAAGTTGTTCGGTTCCTTCAGCGGCAAACATCTACCTGGTCTTCCTTTATAACAGAATCGCCACAAAGTTACCTTACCCAGATGGTTCAGGATGGAACGTATGGTGACCAATAACGCTACAGGCAATTTCAGATATTTTCCATGTGCAAATACTTATAGTTTCTTCTCTAAACCAAGGAACTACCTTGATTACTCCAAGGGATAGGATGGACAATTTATGGTCTTTTGGAATTCCCTACATAATTTTAGGGCATTTAGCAGAGGGAAATGGGAAACATATTGTTTCACTGAGAAATGATAGAAGCCGAGTTATTTTGATCATTCGAAACAGTGCTCAGATCTTTTTTTATGATGACATTTATCAAGATGATGGCAATATGGACGAAGCAACTACAGCTTCATGTGATGATGTAAACTCACTCAGGGATGATGATGTAAATTCACTTAGAAATGATGATGTAAACTCACTTAGAGATGATGATGTAAACTCACTTAGAGATGATGATGTAAACTCACTCAGGGATGATGATGTTAACTCAGAGACGACGATGTAAACTCACTCAGGGATGATGATGTAAACTCACTTAGATATGTTGATGTAAACTCACTCAGGGATGATGATGTAGACTCACTTAGTGATTATGATGTAAACTCTCTTAGAGAAGACGATGTAAACTCATTTAGAGATGATGATGTAAACTCACTCAGGGATGATGATGTTAACTCAGTTAGAGACGACGATGTAAACTCCCTCAGGGATGATGATGTAAACTCACTTAGATATGTTGATGTAAACTCACTCAGGGATGATGATGTAGACTCACTTAGGGATGATGATGTTAAGTCTCATAGAGAAGATGATGATGATGATGTAAACCCAGTTAGTGGTGACGGAGTAAAGAGTGGATGGATACTTGCAGATAGAAACATATTTCCATTTTATATGTTGCCATTTGAACTCCTGGTTCAGATTGTTGAATATGCCATTAGCTGCGACATTGCCTCTAGACAATTCTTACCATGTGTTAGTACAAGTGTGCTGTAGATCTTGCTAGGCGTTCTGCTAGAGATTTGAGTATCTACATAAATCCAAGCATGCAGAGAACAATGGGACTAGCATCATTTGGTTCGTGTTCCCCAAGTTTAAACAGGCTTATATGGAATGCTGGCAAATTCAGTGGACTTAGCATGAATATTCGGAGTCTCATTAGTGCTTCAGGGTGGTATTTTGCATGGCTGATACTATTCAGAAATTCAAATGATAAACCAGGGTGGTTTACAATTACACGAGTGTTTTGGAGAAAGAAGAAGTAAGCACACATGTCTTTTGATGAGACAGTTTCTGTGTTAAGCCTACAATTTATTAAAGTACTTGACTACAATTTATTGATTCCTCAGTAGGGAGATCCAGGATAGTTTGTTCTATTTCTCCCCCCCCCCCCCCCCCCCCCCCACCCCCCCCGTATTTCCGTATTATTCCTAGTTTGAAGGGAATGTTTTTATTACACTAAATTACAACTACACATATATAGATTTAATTCAAGCATGGTTTGCTATTCTAGATTATCGCATATTCAAAAAAAAAAAAAAAAAGTTGTCAAGTGGCTCAAGTATCTTCCAGTATAAGTCGAGTTGAGGCATGTCTGAAAGAAAGGTTTGCCCCCTTGTTAAACGAAGAACAGTGTGCCACCTTGTAAAAGGAAGAAAGGTGTGCCATCTTGTAAAAAGGAGAAAATTATCTTGATTTTCTTGTTATTGATAACAACACAGTATACGGTAGTTCAGTCATTTTCTTTGTAAAAGCTCATTTTAGTAGCAAATATACAGCTACTAAAGTGTAAAAAATATTGACAACTTTGATCATAAATAACCTTAAAGTTGGAACTCAAATCACACTGAAATTTGCAAATTAAAGTTGAAGAATATACCAATAATTTAGAGTAATTTTATGACATCTCTTCAAATACTATCATTTAACTAATGCTTTGAATCTTATAGTTTCAGGTTTTGACAATTCAATGCCACTATTAAGTTTTACAAATGTTTTAGAAGCATGTGTTTCTTCCATTTTGGTTTATGACATTGCTGGCTTCCATTCACATTAAGATGTATGTGTTGCAACGACATATTTTCTATGTTTAGCAATTTGTCTTAATTCCACATCTCTTTTTATGCCTCCGCACACCAAAGGTGGTGCCGAAGGCATTGCATTTCGGGTTGTCCGTCCGTCCGTTCGGCACGCTTTCTTGTTAATTCGATATCTCAATAACCATCTGAGTTTTGAACTTCAAACTGGGTGCTAGTATGTATCACTTTATTTAGATAAAACCCATAACACTTGGGGGTAAGTAGGTCAAAGGTCGAAGGTCACTTATGTCATTTACCATGAAATTTCAGTTTATTAGCCTCCTTATTGCAAAATCACTTGAACATTTTGAGCCATTAACTTCACACATGGTACCAGTATGCATCACCATATTGAGGCAAACTGATTAGATTTTTTCTTGCCGTAGGTCAAAGGTGAAAGGTCATAGAGGTCAGTATGCATCAAATTAAATATTTCTTTGTTTTTATCACCATATCTTAACTACTTGTATACATGACAGGGAGGAAATAAAGTGATCAGATTTTGGTTTGTTAGGTCAAAGGTGAAAGGTTAAAAAAGTCAACATGTACTTGTAGGATTTTTATTCTAGGTATCACAATACTTCAAGAACTGTTTGAGTCATAAACTTAACTGCATTTAGGCGGAGGCATATAGGAGGCGCAGTTGGAATCATCTTGTTTCTTATGCTAGTTTTAGTATATTGTTTTGTTTTTCATAACATATTTCTTTTCACTTTACTATATTTTGTAAATGAGGTAAAACTAGATCAACGTTCCAATGTAAAGGTAATTGTGGTGACTTGGTGTGCAAAGCTAATATATACGTAAACCCAATAAAAGGTTGCAATCACGGTAAAAGATCGTAGTCATCATACAATCGTAATGAAAAATTTGTAACCGTAGAATTGCAGGGAAAATCTGTACGGTAACATTCAATGTAATTGTATTTGTAATGGACAATGCAGCTGAACTTTTTAACTCTGTGATTTATTATGATCATGTTCACACATTTGACTTTTATGCGTTTGTAATAAAGTTATTTTCTGATAATCTTTATGTCCATCACTAGTGTTTATTGGTTGAATTGATGTATAACTAACTATATTCCATCTATAACCTTCCAGTAATATTATGATCCCCTCCAATCTGAAAATCAAAATTATTGAAAGATTTCTCTTAAATAAACCAAAAAAATTCATACCAATTCCATACTCCCCCAGGAAAATTTTGATGCTATTTGGTGCATTTTAATAGGGCCATTTTTGAAGAAAAAATTACCAACACAATAACACCTCTTTGGTCCCCTAAATTTCCCCTCGGGAGTCCTTAAATTGCAGCAGAAAGCATCTAATAATAATAATAATACATTGCATTTATAATGCGCTTAATACAAATGTTTCTAAGCGCCGAAGTATTATTACCCCGGCTGTAGCTAGGCTACCGAATTCGGTGCTCACAGCATTTCAAGGAATAAATTCCTACCGGGTACCCATTTACTACACCTGGGTAGAGAGTGGCAAATGTAGATTAATATCTTGCCAAAGGACATTAGTGCCGCGGCGGGACTCGAACCGCAAACCATGAGATCCACAGTCCGGTGACGTATCCACTAGACCACGACACATCTACTAGATTTTAAAATTTTCCGGGGGGAGCATGCCATAATCAATACGTCATATTTATGTCATATTTATGTTATATGTCATAGTCAATGTCATAATATGTCTTTATGTCATAATCCATACGGACCTGCCAAAGGCAGGTCCGTATTGATTATGACAAAAAGGTCCACTTTTGCCAAAAACGACCAACCCATTTCATTTAGAAATCCTGGCTACGGGCCTGCATCAGATTGATTCTGAGCCCAATAAGGAGTGTATCTGTGTATGTGTGTTTCATTATGTGATCCTCATCACGAAGTTATCATTTCTTTCCACTTAGCTGCTTCCAACAACCCCATGATTCTTTAGCTTCATATTTACTACATGATAAATAATTTAGAATAAATCCAATAATATATCTATTTTACGCATACCTGCCAACTTTTGAGGACCAAAAAGAGTAATATTTATTTGTGTGGTGGTGGGGGGGTGGACATAATGTGCACAAAGTGCACAAAGCGCACATGACGAGCGCATAGCGCGAAGTCCCTTCCGGCCGGGGGCCCGCCTTAGGGCCCTGGAAACTCTGGAGTTCTAGATGCTCCCAGATGGAATCTCAGCCTTATTTTGAAACCATTTACCATGTTTTTGAACTCTAATATTACAAAAATAATTGTTCATTTTTTTTTTGCTAGATATGAAAAATCTAGAATGGTAAGGAATATTTTGTAGGTCTGAATGAAGACCCTATTTCCTTTACTTTAAAAGCAATTTTTGACACTTATTTGATCCCCTTTTGAGGGTTCATGGAACAAAGCCCCCTGAAGCTGGTACAATTTCTTGTTCTTTAGAGGGCTAAAATCATTAATCTACAGTACATTATAAAGAAACATTCACATGATTACTAAAGTAACTTAATATTTTAGCCAACTGATCTGCTTTTTACCACACCACATGCAAATCACCTTGCCCAGTTGCCTTATCTTCTGATTAAGATCTAAACTCAAAACCAGGAACCAGATTTTTTTTCGAAGGAAAAATTCTATAACATTCCAGGAATTCCCTGATCGTTTGTAGTCAACCACAGCTAAATTCAAACACCCCAAGATAATGTTAAAGAGTAGAAAACAAACCACAAAAGCCTGGTCATGAAGAACGATTCACCATGTGCACGCAGTGTACCCACCACACAACCAATAATCTAGGCCGCTGGTGCTGGGGAAGAACGTCTCCCATTCCTGCTGGAATTCCCGCAGGGATTTTTCAAGAGAATATTTCAACAATTTAAAGAACAAGTTTGACATTCTCTCTCACCTGAATCATGAAAAATAGCGATGATATTCCATTTGGACTCATTTGTTAAATTTAGAATCAGTTCTCAGAGGACAAATGACGGTTATTAGGGGCTGTGATTTCCCTCGATATTATTATTTTTATTATTATTTATCTCGCGATAGCACAATCGTGCACTGCCATCATGCATAACATGGACTCACTGTACAGTACGTTATCTTGTCAATGTACACTGTTTGTTCTCACACCCATGCTTCTAAGCCGGAGTCATATCGAATATTTCATAATCTGGGATTCGACGGCTTTGATTCGGTCGAATACCGGTGCATCGATAAATGATGGGCGGTGAAAACAGAGTTGCACACAGTTGTACGCAATCATGCACCGGTGACCGGTCCGCTGGCATCGCGGGCATATGTATGGGGCTCTCGCTGCTCGACATTAACGATAGCCCGCTAGCCAATGGCTAGTAAAAATCACGACGGACTAGCCAAAATCTTAAGTTTCTAGTCCGTATGGCTAGCCAAAATATCACTCTAGTGTCGCACGAAGCGATGCTCATTGTCGACACATCCGACAATGATTCAAATTCATAGAATTAATAATCTTACTTTGTCTTTGGAGAGCTGAATGGAACACGTTTGTTCGATGCAAAAAAAAAACAATACGAAATAAACTTTTCATCGCTCATATTTCATTCAGCTTCAGATCATTTCCAAGAAGTAATTGCCAATTTGATGAGAGTGTGATATAGATATTGCGAATTAAGTAGGAACACTCGTACTCATGCCCGTATTTATCATGTTCAATTATACAATTGTCAAATTGACAATGCAGAGAGAGTGCAAGAATACTATCGTAAACTTCAGTTCGTAACGACAAAACGATTTTTCCATAGAGAAAGCACAGGTAAAGCGCGACATCCTCCGCGAGCGAATTAGTGAAAGTTAGCCAACAGTTTGAAGTCGCCTTCACGTTCTCTGCTAGTATATATGCTGTAGGTTACGGAGTTTCTTTTTTTATTTGCTTATTTCATGGTGGCTACGGCAGTCAAAAATCTGGCGGACTACAAATCGATGCACCGGTTTTGCCAAAACGAAATCGGGATTCGATGTCTTCGATCGAACACCGGCTAACCAATCGATTCGACTCAGGCTTACATGCTTCGTATACATTGTACATGTAAGCACAAACAGTGCACATCGACAAGATAAGGTAGTTGTAGGGTATCTCCGTAGTATAAGTTCGCACAACCATACTTTATTCAGAAAATCGTAATTTTGTGATACAAAATCGTAAGGAGTAATATACAATAAAAAATCGTAATAATTACGCCCAAATCGTAAGAGTTGGCAGGTGTGTTTTACGGCAAGTACTCAACAAAATATTTACACTTAGATAAACAATATCTCTTGAAAACATGAGATTTACACAGCTTCTTCATACCTAAGGATTGTTGGTGACAAGGAAGTGCTAAAAAAAATTCTCTAAAAAAAAAGAAAGCATAGTTCACATATGGCGCTGTAAACCATCGCATTCAACCACAACAGCAAAAGAAAAGCAAAAAAGCTTCACATCTATGTATCTGATAACACCCTGATAAGCCAGTACTGGTACCATCGTTGCACGTAGCTACTTTTTTTCATCCCCACTTGCCATTCATTTACATTTAAAGGAGAATTAACCCCTGAGTACAAATTTACTTATATTGAAAGGTGTAATATATTCCTACTTATTGGCCTAAATCATTTTCTAATAAGATATTAGAAAAGGGTATAAAAGGGTATATTCCAACACCCGGTATCGTCTCCTACTCATTTACATGGGGGCTGCCATTTTCTTGCTGATTTGGATTTGTACATGAACCATTGAGAAATGTTCCGGTCAGGAAGATATTTTGAATCCAAGACCTAAATTGATTTTCTTCATTACCTAAAATCCCATATGTGACGAAAAATATAAAGTGGGTGTTTACATGATTTATAAAAATTAAATCTTTATAATGATACTTTTAAATTGTCTGGTTTTGCTTAACAAAAATCTGTTTTCTTGGGTTTGCCAAACAGAGCAGAACATAATATATGCAGCATGCATTCTGACTTTTCAAGTCCCATTATCCGAAAGCAGGTGAATGCATAGTTTGCCGCTATAGATGCTCAGGGAAGAAGCATCCATAAAATTTGAATTAATTTGCTCCGTCCATTGCGTCACAGTATGTAGAAAATAGATTTATATTAAGCGAATATCGATTTTCAACAGAAATATATAAGGAAATCTTCAGTTTAAAAATAAATTGACATATCTATTCTATATTTTTAATCTCAAATGGGTTTTTAATTTTGAAAAAGGCAATTGGGCATTTGGATTAAGAAAATCTTCTTGTACACATAAAAAAATGGCAGCCCCCATGTATTGCTAGCAGACGATACATATTGCTAGCAGATGATAAATTTTGCTCAGAAAATCTTGATTCGTATCGATCTCGTATATTTTGACGCGAAGCCATATAGTCTAACAAGTAGGAATAAATAACACCTTTGAACACTATCGTCTTTATTGTTTGAGGTTAATTCTCCTTTAACATGGTATTAATTTTTCCTCAGAATTTACCACGGCATATGTGAACAAGGCTTCATAAATGCATTGGTTCTCTGTACCTGATCATTGTTGTCTACAAGGAATGGCATTAAGGCATCAATGGTCACGATCCAGGGAGAGACGGTGGTTGCGAAGTTCTTGCCCAGGAAAGGACCCAGAGGAACATACTCCCACTTCTGGATATCTCTCGCTGAGATGGGGGGGGGGGGGGAGGGGGATACAGTGTTAGAAAACAAAAACCATGACAGAATGATGTGAAAATAAAAAATGACATTTTATCTATTAATTTAAAACCAAAACAACCACAGAGACTTTCAAGGAATCAACTTGAGACCAATTTCATTACCCTTTTGTATTACCATTAGAAATCAAGTTTAGATTATGTAATATGTCGCTGTATATTGTGCACATTGAAATTGCTTTAGGTTGATTTTGTGAAAGTCTTGTGATCATGTTAACCACAAGGGCTTGATAAACTTCAGGTATACCAGTTGGTTTTACCAACTGAGCCAGAAAGGAGACCTAAATATATTGGAGCCTTGAATGTTCTCTAAAACAAAATCTGAAAAAGCCTGAAATAGAAAGGTGACACTGCTTGAAATCAGGCAAGACACTGAAAATGGCATCCCTGATATATACAGCTAAGGAATTCCTCTTCTTATGAAACCACTCAATAATAAAATACTGCACAAACATGTCATTTTGAACTTGTCTGTCCAGACTTTAAATATTTTTTTTTTCTTTTCCTTTTTCATATTCGACGTGAAACAAAGTTTTGTTGTTTTTTTTTTCAAATAGACTTCCGTACAAAAGGTGTTCTATTCTTTTGTTTATATTCTGCATATGCAGATTTCTTGCAGTACACTGTTACTAAACAGGTCAAACAGAGTAATAAGAAGTTGGTAACAAAATCTTTTCTCTCTATGCCAAAGTGAATGATTCCCATAAATTGCAAAACAAAAATATCTAATAGAACATTAAGAACACAATGAGTATCTTTTTAACCTCTTATTTGCCACAAGTTTCAATTAGCATATTCTCTGGGCTTAATAACCAATTGCCAGTCTCTGATGGTGTCGAAAGGTGAAATCCGTTATAATGTGTATGTCATTGCCTTACACTACAACCTTTGGTAAAAATAAGCCCTTAAGATATACAATGTCGCACATCAATATCATCCGAGAGGTACATGAAGGAGTTATAGGAAGATGTGTACATGCACTGTTGTATTCCAATTTATCTGAAATCCAAAGTGAGAAAAAGATAACTTACCACTCCAATCATTCATCATGACCATACCAAAGATGTGTTCATGAGCACTGCCAACAGGGATAGGTTCACCTAGCTTGTTACCTGGTCCAACAAAGAATGCCTAAAACGTTGAAAGCAAATCAGAGAAAGGGAATAATAATAATGATATACTACTCCTACTCCTACTACATCTTCTACTACTTATAGTAATAATATCATAATATATTACATAATAAAAATAACAATAACGATAACAAAAATATTACATAACATTGAAAATAATGCTTGGATTTATAAAATGCTTTTTCCTGAGGATGCAAAGTGCTGAATTCTAACATTACCCTAGCTTTGGCCGTCCTATGATAAGACACTCAAGAATTCAAGGAATTTCTTCCTACCACACAAGTGTTGATGACTTCATTCTCTCCTGCTTTTCTAAACCTACAATTTACTGTAAAATTGTTCTATATGCAACTTACAAATTAACACACAAAGTTATAATTTAAAAAAAAATAAATACCAAGGTATTTTTTTTTTTAATCAGGCAGGTTAACTTACGATTTGGGCAACCTCTGTAAGCACTTATTTTATTGGTAATGGATTGTGCGAGTGGCAGCTTGTCCTAGTTTGAAATTAATTCATCCTACCTTGTGTATAACCCTTAAAGAGAAGAATCACTATTAGATGCAACCCTCTCCCCAAACATAAATTGAATCGATTGAATGAGAGCTAAAATTTAGCAGAATTCCGCAGCAAAGAACTTTCTTACTGCTTTATACCACATATTCACCAGACGTACCTCTGCAGCTCTGCATTATGCCAGTCAACAAGGCTTGACTGCATCCACAAATTATGAGCAAGACAAATGAACAGAACTACAATTGTCCAAATAAAACAGAAGATATTTTATTCATACCATTTCAAGTTCGAAATCCATGAGCTTGCAAGCAGTGAAAACTGGAGGTTTGTCTGAAGAAGGATAAAAAACAGAACTCTGTTTATCATTATACATACACTGTGATTGGTATTCATATAAGCATAGTGGTAATAACTTTAGTCCAGGTGTAAATCCTTAATGTTTAGGGTCGTTTAGATTACCATAATTCTGCAACTTAATTATCAAAGAACAAAGAAAGAAATCAAATTCTAATTTTAAATTCCTGACTGGATTCAATTTGTGTATGCATTTTATTACGGAACTACAGCAATTTCTTTTTTCATAGTAAAGAGTTTGACACTTTGTGATCCACAAAATCAGGGTTTAACTTAGTTAACTAATGAATTAATTAACTTAATTAAATTAACTTTATCTTTATGAACACGAGACAAATCTGAAAACACAAGCACAGATAGAGTCACACCTGTAGTAGTTGACTTGACATTTATGAACCTAGAAAAGTTCTTTCCGTTGCAGTGGGTTTTTTTTATTTGCGATCTTATGTGATCCAAGAACAATGTCAGGTATGTTGCCCAAGGAGGAACCTTGAGCAACTAAATTTGCATGAATCCCAAAATGACTGCTGACAGACATACTAAACAGCATAAGACAACTTATACCAAATGTGTCAATGGATCTACGTACTAACTGCATATGCAGAACATAACAGAATAGTATTTTTTACACTACCTTACCTTCTGGCTTAGTCTGTCCACAAGGCCTACGCACTGGGGTACCAGAAATGACTACTGAGGAAGCACGACCATGGTACGCAACAGGCAGATGCTTCCTGTGAGAATGACAAGATTCATTGGGAATTACAACAATAACTAGATGAATACCACTGTGCTCCCATATCCACTAACAAATATCTAGATTTCTCTATTTATGAAGTCATAAAGTCGGTCAATACAACTTTACATCACCGGTGAAGTTACAAACTGCATTTATAAATAATGGTGAATAATGGTCATGCAATCGCATTGTTAAAAGGAACTGCCAAGAAGTTACTGGGAAAGGTTGATCATGCAGTACAAAAGATAATAATTTTGCATTGTAAGGTTTTGGAATTAAATCAAATCAAACTGAGACAAAAATGGACTCAATCTTGCTGAAAATCAAACAGTGAAAAGCACTGCACATAGGAGTATACCGGACCCACATATATATCAATGGAAAAACTATTTGAGGAAAAGGGGTAACTGATAATGTTATTTCTGTGGGAAGAAGGAAATAGAATACAATAATAGCAAGGTAAAAATGTTTTATTATGTTATTCAGCCAAGGAAGTATAAAGGTAAATCATTTTTTGTTAGTGTATTAGACCAGGCTCCTATGACAGGGTGCTATTTTATGCGTAAAATAACACCTATCATAGGAGCTTGGTCTAATAATTTTCCAGGGCTGTGTGTCAGTGTGGCATCAAAATTTTGTCCAAAGTGATATGTGCAGTTCAAGAGCAATCCTTTCAATATGACATTGCTAATATGATATTCTTCCATTTAGGTATTTAAATAGAATGAGAAAGCTAACAGTTTTGGTTTTTACCTTTACCAGAACTCAACATTCACTTTAATAAGGATTGCTATTTACCAGTTTGGCTGCAGGGCATTGTCCGGTCCTCTGAACATGGTGCCAGTGTTGGTGGCATGGTATTTGGAAGAGAAGAAATCAGTATAGTCTCCAATAGATGCAGGCACATGCATTGAAGCATCACTCTGGGGAACAAATGCCCTGAAAAAAAGAAAAAGAATTTGAACATCCTCTCTCTATCTATTGCGGTTTCTTCTCCGGTTTCGGAGGTTGATTACAATATTTTCCACACATCTCTGTTGTGTGCCATTCTAGTACACTCTCGCAGTGTTTTTCCACTCCAGGTCTTAATGTTCTCTTTCCAGTTGGTTCTCTGCTTCCCTCTTGGTCTAGTACCTTCTAGTCTCCCCTCCAACATATCTTGTAAGAGACTCTTTTGATGTGACCAAAGTATTTTGCCTTTCTTTCCTCAACTAGTCCTACCAGGGTAGGTTGTGTACGCCCTGGCATGCACAATACTTCTTTGTTATTTTTCAACTGTTTCCATCTGCTTACTGATAATTAACCGTTTTTTCCTCCTTGTAACTATTTTACTAGTTGAATTCCCAGTTAAACTAGACAAAATTTCTTTAGTGGTAAACATGCATTTGTGTAAATGTAAGTATCACAAGGATTCAAGCAACAATTCCATCAAATTGTATTTTAGTTTTTTAATATGGGACTATTTCATGACATAATACAATTTCAATACTTACAGAACTCTTGCTATCAGAATCTAGCTTACTTATTACGCCAATTAAAACTGAATTCTAGTTTCTCTCCAGGATTTTTCTAAAATGAGGAGGGGTTCCATGTTATTTGATATTTTTCCAGCACACACAAATCTTACACTGTTAATTTCAACACAAGTTTTCTTCATAAGAAGTTCATTTATCCATTCAATTTAAAGGCTCCATATCAAGTTGAAATAGCACTATTATGAGGATTTTTGTTTCTTTACCATCTTGGATCACCTTATATTCTTCTTTATTTCATTCAGTTCAAACAAACAAAAAATAAAATGATAAAAAAGAGGAGGCACACTGAAAAAGGGAAGTAGGAGGGAATGAGAAATTAGGAATCTTATAGTACTTGGCCTTAGGATTAGTTTTTTATACAGCAGTTTTTCTGCAAAGTGAACATTCTTGTAGACAGATGACAATAACTCATTCTTTTAGATTACAGATAGTGATTTAACCCTTTCAGGACAAGAATTATTTCAGGGCAAAATTGATCACAATTTATTCTTCAAATCGGCAACAATATTTTTCTTTTCATGCTACATGGTTCTAATAAGGTGCAATATCTCTGCAAACAATATACATGGTTAAGAATTTTGTTGAAAAGTTGAAAAAATTGCCAATTTTGATAAAAATCAAATAATTTTGAACCTCTCAATGTGTCATCAATTTAACGTTTTAAACTTATTCTCCTTTTTTAAATTCTTTGCATTAAATGCAAAATGGTCATACAACCAAAAGTGTGTGCAGAAATTTTTGCTCTTTATACTCATGCATCTGGTATATTTTTTAGAGCTCTGAATCAAAAAGTTATTGAGCCAAACCACAAAATGTGGTCAATTGTCTCCAAAGGGTTAAAGCACGATCTCTTCCAAGATAAATGTTTCTGTGACCATATGAACATGAATTAGATGATTTTATTTGCTATACTTTTCCCTGAGAGCGGCATTGTCTCTGAGAGTAGTTTCATCTGCAGAGAGAAGTCGTTGCAAAGTAGCTCTGGCTTCCTTCCATGCTGGTCTTCCAAGGGCCATGAAACTGTTCAGAGTTTCCTGTAAAATAATACACACAAATAAGAGTGTTTCTAAACCTCTTTCATATCAAGGCAACAAATCACAGTCAAAGAATTGCAATGATAAACATTATATTTCCTCAGTGTCCCTAACAATGTATTAAAAGCTTTGACGATGTATTGAAAATGATACAACATATACCTGGGCAATTCCATGAAAAATGTTCACTTTAGTAAAAAAAATGAAGTTTGCAATTGCACTTAAACTCTCAAATATTCTTGAAAAGTAATGTATAAATGTTCATTTTCCAATAGACAAATCATTAAACTGACAAATTTTCGTATTTTTTTCCACCAGTGAAAATCTATTATGATGTATCGCCATAACACAAAAATGTGGCTATTTTTGAAGAGTTTATTCTTCCTGTCTGTAATGAAGGCCTAAAATCTACTGGAGGTCTCCTTCAACTTTTAAACAGTAGTTCAGTGTACATATCAACAGAAAATCACAATGAATGTTTATATCATTCATCAATTTTCGAGCATTGATCCTCAAAGTTGTGTGATTTCTTTATCATTAGAAGTGTCATGTCCGTTACGTTTTTCACTTAAAGTTTTCATAGCCAACAGGAAATTTGTATTTGGTTACTGTAAATTCAGTTTCTATGTTAGAACTAAATCCCCTTACATGTGTAGCAACCATTTTTCCTTACCACTGTCAGTTTTCAAGCAAATGGCGTAACGGACATGACACTTTGCGTAACGGACATGACACTTTATATACGACAAGTGGCAGAAACCACATTGTGGGCTCCATTTAATAGATTGATTATTATTTCAATTGCTTGAGGATAGTGGGATGTTTTCTAGATACTAGTGACTCATAAATATAAATCTGCTTGTTATATTTAAGACACAACAACAAGCAGATTTTCCAGTTTACCCCTTGGAAGTCTGTAGATTTCAGATGATATTGCTAGCCCTGTTATGTAATCCCATTCCAACATCTTGATCATGATTGATGACCAACATGCAGCAGCAGGTATGTCCCTGTTTATTTACATAGTGGATTACTGAAGCCAGAAACATTGCACTTCCACTATTGGCCATCTCCCTAGCACTTTTCCATGATAACTTAGACCTCATTTCATAATGACACTGGTTTTGTGGAACTGCTTTAGTGCATGTTGCAGATACATGTAGTTAACTTTCTTCTTTAAAACTGATGTGAATCATTCAGACACATTTCATGATATGTTCAAACTTTTGATCAGGTCTGGTTCATTAAGTTTTCTTTGCCTCAAAGCTCGAGACGTGCTCTACTTTGTTGTATGTTTTTGTTGTGGTACTCTAAGCATTATATTCCATGCATTGTAGTATAGTTGTTAGATCACTAAAACCTGCAAAAAAGAACTTAGATGTGTTAACCATTAACATTTGGTAGTAGTACTGAGCTGTTAGTTTTGTCTTTTTATGCCCAAATGTTTTTTTGAAAGAAAGAAGTGAAGATATGGTTCACTTCACAAGGGTGCCATGTCCGTTACGCTAGCATATTAATACTATCTGAGAAATATTAGCCTATAAAGGAGAAACACACCATAGCATCAACTAATAATTTGTTCTGTTTTGGTATGGAGGGTATATTAACTAAAATGTATCATAAATTGGTAGCTAGCTGGTGCAGAAGCAAGTTTGCTTTATTTTTTATATCTTGTGAAACATTGAAAAAACCAACCCTTCTAAAATTACAGAAATATATGAGATAGTACAGAATACCAGTTATGATGTGTGTCCCTATCTTTCAACCTTACTATATGAACAATAAAATATCTGCCATATCTCGTAATAAAACAAATATGTCCGCTCACAAAAAGTGGACAAAACTGTCATGTCCGTTACGCTCAATGCGTCATGTCCGTTACGCTACATTCTGAGCTATAAAAAAAGAATGCAATGTAAAACTAATCTCAAACATGAATTTATGATTACAGCATGACTTTAAGTTTTAATTAATACCCAAACCAGGTTCATTCTATCCCAAAACTCACAGGAATTTTCATAATAAAAAGTAGGTTAAAAAGCCTTGTCCATTTTGTGTCATGTCCGTTACGCTCACAACGAGTGCATTTTCTCCACAACCGTTCAATAAAATGATGTGAAATTTCATGAGTATATCCCTGATAGTCAAATGTGTCTGATAAACTCAATAAAAATTGTTTGGAGACTGCCAATTCCATTGTGTGATGTTTTGAATTACAAAAAACTGTCTGAATGTCATGTCCGTTACGCTGGAATTGACCACCTTTAAAAATTATGATTTGCACAATGCTAAATTAAAAATAGTAAATTAAGTTGACTTAAAAAGGAAAGCTGAAAGAAATATAAATGAAATTTATTTAATTTCTGGGCAAATCTAACAAAAGAAGGTACCAGGCAAAATTGACACATGACTATTTTTTATGGGGTACCGGAAACCAAAATACTTGAGGGTAGCTTAGAGGCATAATGGTATGCTGTTCACATTCATGCATGTGCTGGTAGATTATCACCTCTGTGGACAATCCATTCAATATAAATTCTCTATAATGATTATATGTACATTTGAGTCACTGTAAAATGCATGAGGGAGAAAAAAAACATGTTCAAGATGTACTGTGCTAAACATCATGAATAAAATGAAAATTCAATTTCTATAATGAATAATTGAATGATGCTTCTTTTTTTTCTTTTTCTTCTTCTTTGCTATCATAGTGATAATGCATTGCATCCAGCCTCACAATTCATCACTATTTAGCTTATCTTTGACCAAATAAAGCCCCAGCAAATGTCTGATCAGCCAACCGGAAAGCATGGCAACAATCTCACTCAATCCTAACTTTATGTTCTTCTTGTCTTTTAAATGGTATATTTCTATGTTTAGAGGGTGATATTGAAGTGATCCTACTGTTATTTTGGAAAGGCATTAAGAGCACTATATATCTGGAAAACATGCCATAAATGTTAGAAATACACTACAAATTGGAATATTTTACAGAAAGCCAATTGGCAATTTAAACATGGAAAGGACTTTTTTCTATCTCTTTATTTTTTCCCCTCCCCCCCCCCCCCCCCCCCCCCCCCCACTTTCCTGGGTTTTTTTAGCCATGGATCTATTACAATGGTAGTCTCTTCAGAGAGCAATCATCTCCTTGGTTACCTAGATATTTATAGATATTTATCACAATCATGCTGTGAATGATTTCATTACATTCCTTTGTGATAAACAATGTCTGTTATGATCTATGTGATAGTATCTTTTTCTTTGACTAATGACCAAATGAAAAAAGTCAACAGTGTGACTGTGCTAAACGAAACCTCCCAGCTAAATTTGCCCAGTGCCTTCTTGTACCTTTTTTTAGAACTGACATTTCCCTCACCTCGGTAAAGACATCATTGCACTCAGACAGGACAGCTCCATTGAAAAGATCCTTGATTTGAGACAGGTCTAGGATCTGGTCTCCAATTGCAACACCAATCCTTCGTTTGCTCTGCAGAAAATAATAAAGACAGTATAGCATTTCATCCCAAAATTGCAACTGTGAACCAATTTATTACTACAATTAATGGTACAGTAGGCTTACAAAACAAATTTCGTTTTCAGTCTGTCTTTAAAGGGAAATCCAACTTTAATATTAAGTTGCTTTGAAAGAAAGAGGAAAAATCAGAGAAGCAGACTGGTGAAAGTTTGAACAAAATCGGACATGCAATAAGAAAGTTAGGAATTTTTGAAAGTAGTAATCACTATACATATATGGGAATTTCAAATTGGCCGAATAGGAAATGTCACTGTGATGTAGCTGTGGACAACTCCCCCATTCGCTGCAACACACAAAATGACTAAAATGTCACTTTTTTTAAAATGTATTACTCAGTAAGATCTTTTTCTCTCATGAGGACCTATAACAATATGTTATCTCCAATGAGGTAAAATTGCCTCAAAGAATACCGCAAATTAATGATATTTTTGTGTACGACAAACGGGAGTTGTCCACAAAAATGTCACAATCGACTCACCAAAATGCCAATTTGAGATTCGCATAGATGTAGTGTTCTCATTTTTCAAACATCCATAACTTTCTTAGTCCTTGTCCGATTTCTCTCAAACTTTCACCATCCTGTATTTCTTATTTTTCTGCTTTCACACAAATTCATCTTATTACCAAGGTTGGATTGCCCTTTAATTGTAGCTGAAGGATTCATAAAACGGCACTGATTTAAGTGACATGTCCTAAACATGAACAGTTGCAGAAAATCGATAAATGGATAAATGAAATGATGAAGAATCACAATACATTTGGAATGCTTAATAACTGATAACAAATACTGTGTCTGTCTCTGAACTCCTAGGCATTATAAGTTTTGTAAATGCAGATCTACTTGCAAGTTGGATCTATGTTTGTGAATATACAACATGTACATCTGAGGTATTGTGTTTCATAACTTAGTTGGAGTCTTTTTGGACTGAAATATTCCCTTACCGTAATATAATGTGCCAATTCATTTTACCTCATGTCATGTTTCGATTTCTAGGGGAATTTAAATATCAATTGTCAACAAGAGATTGGACAGACCTTTCATGAACAGCTCAACACGAGCAGGGATCTGGAGCACATATCCCCCAAATTCAACTGCTGGGCCCTGTTTCATAAAACTTAATCATAAGTGACAACAGCTACAGATCTTTGACATATTTGCTCAAGCCAATCAAATTCAATGATTATAGTAGCTTAGAACAAGTAATGTAACTTGTTTTTGATAACAGTTATATGAAACAGAGCCCAGATACCCCAAAATTTGATATTAAATATGGGAACATGTAAACAGAGGTAAAAATTTTTAAAAAATTAAAAAATTAAAAATTTGAATGCCCTGTGAAAAAAAAGTTAGTGTGGAGACTGTATTAACGCATCAATATTTCTACTGCACACAAAAGTTGGGATGAAAGAATATTTGGAATACAGTATTGTAGAGTTACTCAAGCCTCTAGATCTTATTCGTAGCTGTAAACACGTAACATAACCCTAAAAAGTCCTACTCAATCTAGGGGTGTTGAATCTTTGAGGGCAATCCATCCTTTTGAAAAAATCAATTGTTTTTAGTATCAGTTAAAATAGAATTATATCTAGCTTTATATTTACCTTTTATAGCGATTTTTTCCAACTACCATGACTACTGTACACATGACATGGTAGATTGGTACACGTCGGCGTGTAATTTAGTTGGTTTGCACAGCAGATTGATAGGCCCTTTTCTGTCTCTGAGTGAAGAGCGTACCGTACCGAATTAAGAGGCTAACGAACATGACGAACGAGAGACAGAATTTTCGGTCTAGATCTGACCCACTCACACTTATGCGAGGTTATTAGAAAAAATCTGACCGGGCCCCTTCGCCCGGATCAGGAGTCTGGGGGTCGTTTCATCAAACCGTCATAACGACAAGATCAGCGACATCTCAACACTGTCGCTCCACTTGTCCGTTAAGTGTTTCACAAAGCCGTCTTTGCCACGACCAGCGACAACTTCGCTGACAAGTGACTTGTCGGTACTCCAGACCTGTCATATCTTTTTAGAACGCCATCACAAGCCAGCTTTTAGTTAGTCTATGGGCTGCGAAAAAATAAATGTAAATTAAGAGAACATTTATTTCCTGATCTCCAAGCACTATCCTTTATCATTCCTTTACCAGATAGTATTACTAATGTCCGTATTATAATATTGTACAGACGAACAATATGTTCTCATGGCTTCTTGACCCCCCAACAAGTAAATGAGATTAATATTACAAAATACCCACATCCGTCTACCATAGAATCAGCGTCGAAAACGGAACAGTCTGTAATAAACAGACCCATGTGAACGACGACAATTTATCATGTATGTATTTTCGTTTTTTTCCGTTTTCACGCAATGCATTGATATGAATGATATTACATGTATATTTTAGTGAATAAATATTTAAAATTGGGCCATAAGATATCTTAATTTAATCATTTTCTCGAAAATGAACACGATTTGGGACTTAATTAAATATCATAATTGATAGGATTGAAGTAAATTGAATATATCATAAAGAAATGTGAGAAAATTACAATGCCCCGACCGGGATTCGAACCCGGGACTCTGGATTACATGACCAGTGCTCTACCAACTGAGCTATCCGGGCTCCCGTTGAAGCAAAGTAACAATCTCACATCCCGTGTTCGAATCCCGGTCGGGGCATTGTAATTTTCTCACATTTCTTTATGATATATTCGATTTGGGTCTTCTTTCCGTAATTAGTAATTAGGCCTAGTCAATTACGGTATCCTCTTACCTACAAATCTGGATTCGTACATCGCAAAAGCCTCCTCGAGTTTTCTCAATTTTATAAATTCTAAGACGCCATAAGAAACACATCTTTTCATGTAAACGGGATGTTTGTATCACAAGCATTCATGTTCGCTGCCATTTTTTACATTTTGGAATAGTTTGGGGAAAACTGAGCCTCAAAATTTGTTTGGGTAATTGACGATAATTCCAATGGACTGTGAGATAGACTATGTTTTTTCGCCGAGGAGTATCGATATCATTGAGTTGTCGTTTATCATGTCTTCGTGAAAGTTTTTCAGGTCCATGACATTTCCGTAGATAGCCGTCAACAGTTATGACTGTCATGGAGTTGATTTGATGAAACGACCCCCAGGTCTCAGAACAAGTTGGTCCTCAGCACACCAGTTTAGTCACACTCACACTCACAGACTCTGTCACAAATCACAGTCACACTTCACGCACAGACAATGACACAGACAGTCTCAGAATTTGAAACTGAATTATGAAATTCAACAAAATAGTCCATATAATTACATTAGAGGCAGTCGAAAACACTCCATAAGGTAAATTCTCGATAGGAAAGTTACATTCCGGGCCGTACTGAATGAAAGAGGGCGACATGATTGAGCCAGAAGAATTCTAAGTTACTCCGTGAGTCTGAGACTGGTTTGACTTTTCCTTGAGGCTTGAGGTCGTGAAGTGTTTAATTTCTGTACGGTGTACACGTACGTACACACGTGGGTACCACTACTAGGTCAGTGGACGTGGGTTCGTTGCCAAATGCGTGCGTACATTCATTTTGCTGAAGATACTAAACAATAATTAGTATAATTTATTATTGTAGCTTTGAAGAGACTGCCAGAGTTGGCATAATAATGCTTTCTGGCATAATTTTGAGACCTTTTAGCATGTCCTCATATCTATAACACTAGTATGCCAAGCACAGTGATTCATTGCAAACCAATTTATTTTCCTACCATGTCCCAACCCCAACTTTTTAGCAGGCAATTTTGTTTTCTTCAGGAAGTAATCTTATCTGTTAACTATTGAAAAAAATTGTCCGATCTAATATAATGCTGCCTTTTATGTCCTTCTCTCCTGCTTCTCTAAGCTTCTCTCTCGTATATTTGCAGGCCATTGTGATACAAAGCATGTTACATAACAAGAGAGAGAGAGAGAGAGAGGGGGGGGGGAGGAATATAAGAAAGAGAGAAGAGAAAAAGTGTAAACATACACACACACCCACTGTGGCGGATCCAGGAATTTGAAAAAGGGGGAGGTGCCGCGGCGGTGAGGGAGCGGAGGGTGTGCACAGCACCCATAGAAGGTGAATATAGTGGCTATTAAAAAGGGTGTGGGGGTATTCCCCCTCCCACAGTAAAACTCACAAAACGGAAAAATTAAAGGGGGCGTGCTCCAAAAGACGTCTTTTTAGGAGTTCTGTGTACAGTGCCAGGGAGCTGCAGCACCCCTGGAACTTTTTGAGGGGGTGCACAGCAACCCCCTATAAGGTGAATATAGTGGCTATTAAAAAATAAAAAATTGAAGAAAATTTTTTATTCTATACAAGTCCAGTTATTACTTTTCAACATTTCGAAACTGTACCGGTCGATGCAGTGCTCGCTTGTGATTTTTTTCTGTCAGTAAAATGCTTAAGAATTTTTTTTTTTAAAGGCTTAATAAAAATCCTCTTGGTCGCTTCGCTCCCTCGCAGTTTCATGTGAGTATGGGAAAGGGGTTGGGTGGGGGCAATGTCATACTTTGCCAAGAGCAATAATACAGAAAGTGCCTTTAAAGTTTTAAACCTAAAAAATTATATTCACATTTTCAGTTGCACTCTCTTGCTTCGCACATACAAACAATAAATTAGGACAACACATTTTGTCACGTTATGAATGGAGTTCTTCCTTATTTCCACTTACACGTAAAAAAATAATGCAAATTGTTGGGTTGAAAATAAAAATCAGAGTTTTTGTTAATGTTGTTCCTATACAAATTAATACATCAACTCTCACTTGGATGACTTTTTCAGCCCAAAATTTTTTTTAAATCAGAAAATGATTTTTTAGTGATTTTTTTATTCTCGCATCAACATTTTTATTTCTTTGTTTTTTACTCAAATTGGTGCTTTTCTGGCACGGCGATTTAAAGTTAATTTCATTCGTGCTAACCCTGGTGCATTGGTATGCAGGATGACCTACAATAAACAGTGATAAATGTTATCTTTGTAGGCAATGTTGATTTCAGGGTCACAGTGTACCACCTTCCCCCCCCCCCCCCCCCCCCGGCTGCCGGAAATTTTGGCTTTGCCAAGGACTTTATAGTTTATAGCGAAACAATATATATCTGTTATATCTGGTATATCTAAAGGGGACAGGGGCGTACGGCACTTGAAGAGGGCTAAAACGCAAAAGAGAGAAAGAAAAAGAGGAGAAAATTCAGAAAATTGAGGTGATTCTGGATTGTGGGCCCCCAGTCCGCAGGGTAACTAACTGCATTAGAAATACTTTTTTGAGAGTTTAGAATGCTAACATTTTCTGAAGCTCGGTCGCTTTGCTTCCTCGCATAATTTTGCTCCAGGATTTTGTAATTTCGCTCCCTGATAGGATACTCATTGAAGGGCTCAAGATTCATAAAAAATTCTTGTTGCTTTGCTCGCCATCAGTTAAGTTTCATTATCCTCTTGTTAAATATTGCTCCCCAATATAGGATTTAGTGTTTAAAAAAAAAATCGCTTTTGCAAAGGTTCAACGTATTTCAAAGAAATGTCAACTTTCGGTTGTCTTCCTGAATTCCTCAACCATTTCTTAAGTAATGGTTTCACTTAATAATGGTACACCCCATTTGAGAAAGAAGTGAACAGAAAACCTTTTGTCAATGTTCACAGGATCTCTACTCCTCGATTGCAGTACTCAATTGCAAATTATCCTGGGTAAATTGAATAAGAAATTGCGTTTTGGGGGTTAAAAATGCACCCCCCCCCAAAAAAAAAAGGGTAGGGGCGCAAATTTATTGTTTACCCCAGGCGCCAAAATTCCTAGATAAGCAACTGAATACAATAAATTCTGCTCACAGCACCCTCAGTAAAAAAAAAATCGTTCCCAGGGGCCTGCCTATATATACCGTATATGCCTACTATATAGGGAATCTGTTATTCTGTTTTTTCTCTTATACAGGAAAGGCACCTGTTGATTGCTGGAATGGGGCATTTTTCAACTCTTGAAAGGGGCATATCTTAGGAAGGGCCCCTTTTTTATTTTGAAAAAAGTGAGGGACATGTCGTAGACCCCTCATGACTCGGATCCTATAACGCTTTTTTTTTTCTGTGACTGAAGGACACCTTTGCTGAGGAATGGGTGAGATCTGAAATTATCTACATGTTCAGCATGCGGGCGAGGAGCGCACGCGCGCTGCATAATAATTTTGGTATTTTAGGCTTCAGCCGATGCGATATTCTGCACAGCATTTCGGCACAGCATTTCGGCAATTTGGGGTACTTTAACATGAATTTAAATAACACTAGACATGTGTTTAGGGCTTTACTCAGAGGGAGGAGCTTGCAGATGATATCTAGGCCGTACCATGCAGAAAAGATCGCTACTATTGGGTCACCGGCTGACAAGAACTCCCCCCAATTTAAGGTAAGTTTTCTCGGAGCGCCAGGCCAGGTTCTGCTGCGCTGGGCTGATTCTATAGCCTGGCCTGGGCCGGCGCGGCCGCGTTGGGGGTGTGTCGGGGGTGTGTTTGGCTCGGGAAAAATCTCTGTCAGCTAGCTGACTACTACTAGTACTAGTAGTGACAGCTAGCAGCTCAGCCTCAGCCTCGGGTAGCCAGGATTAGCTTCGTGAATGTAGAAAAAAAAATGGCTATACGCCTTCTACACACGAAGCTAGGCGTTATTACCCAGCAATCACATTCCGCACGGGGTAGTACGACATGAAAAATGCCCTGAAATCACACTTTTCTGATAGTTTCCGCGACCCACAGACCCTTCCCCACAGCGTTTCCTCCTAGGGAAACGTTTGTAATGACAATTTTTTTTTGATTGACTCTAATTTTGGAAATATATCCATAAAAAGATGATAAAAATTACAGAAAACTCACCAGCGTTTGCGTATCCATGCCTCCGAGGTCATGCAGATCAAAATGGCGGCACAATCGCCGTAATCGAAATCATGAAAACTATTAGGCGCCGTTTGTAAATTTATTATTTAGCTCAATTATTTACATATAATTCACTATTTAGCTCTTTTCTACGATTATTATACGATAAAATGACATAAAGGATACAATGTTTTATAAATAATGAATTTTGCAATTTCCATAATATTTGATATATAATGAATTTGTGAAATCATTATTTATAAATAATGGAAACTTCAAATTCATTATTTATATATGATGAATATTGTAAAATCATTATTTAAAAAAAATGGAAATTGCAAAATTCATTATTTATAAAACATTGTATCCTTTATGTCATTTTATCGTATAATAATCGTAGAAAAGAGCTAAATAGTGAATTATATGTAAATAATTGAGCTAAATAATAAATTTACAAACGGCGCCTAATAGTTTTCATGATTTCGATTACGGCGATCGTGCCGCCATTTTGATCTGCATGACCTCGGAGGCATGGATACGCAAACGCTGGTGAGTTTTCTGTAATTTTTATCATCTTTTTATGGATATATTTCCAAAATTAGAGTAAATCAAAAAAAAATTGTCATTACAAACGTTTCCCTAGGAGGAAACGCTGTGGGGAAGGGTCTGTGGGTCGCGGAAACTATCAGAAAAGTGTGATTTCAGGGCATTTTTCATGTCGTACTACCCCGTGCAGAATGTGATTGCTGGGTAATAACGCCTAGCTTCGTGTGTAGAAGGCGTATAGCCATTTTTTTTTTTCTACATTCAGAAAGCTAATCCTGGCTAGCCTCGGGTCTTAGCTACTAGTACTAACGTAACTTTTCTTGTTAGACAGAAATAACCGTCTAGTATGGCCATGGCCCATGGGGAATTTTGCAATTTTGAAAAAGAAGATGTGGGTAAACTTCCTTTTGCGGCAGCCACACAAAAATGAAAAAGTCAAAATGAAAAAAACTAGAGTTGAAATGAACAAGTAAAGGTAGGTATGTGCAAATGCAACGGTACCGCGAGCGCCGAGTACGGCGAGAAGGCTTGTTCACATTCTGTTCGCAAGTGACATCGCCTCTGCATACATCCCAATTGAAAATCAGCTCTCTCGAGCGAGCGCAAATCGGCGCAACTTTCTCGAGGCCGTATTTGAGTAGCCCAGATTCTGCACTTTCGATACATGTAAGTTTCAATGTGGACATCCACCATCCAGAAATTGATATCATCGCTTGAAATTTTAGAAAAGTTTTGGCCGTTTTCATCATCGAATTTCATCAGTAAAATGAGTAAAATATTTATTAAAACAGTGAACATAACTTTTGTTAATTATCAAAGTATGAAATGATTCATTTTGACTAGATTCTAGACATGCGCCACCTTTCAAATAGGTCACGCAGGAAACTCTTGCACAGCGGGTCTGTCAGAAGCCAGGCCGCCGGTAACTCAAAGGAGCTCCAACGCGCAGCGTTGGAGCTCCAGGTACAACTATCCAAAGTCGACCTAGCCCACTCATAGCTACATTCCTATACTTCGTGTGTATAATTTAGGCAGTCATACACCTCAACTTTTTAAAACACCACTGCACAAAAATCACAAACATTCACTCAAAATCGGCATTTAGTTTACAAAAACCGACAACAAAATATCCAAGAAATACAATAAATTCAACTCACCGATGTTGGAAAAGATATTTCCAAAAATCAAATCCGTAATTTACTGTTGATTCTCGCGAAACGAGCTATCGGAGTCAATGTGTACATTTCCTGGTCGCCGCGGGCGCTGACATCTCCCCAAAAGAGTTTTTTCCTTAAAAATTCGGTCCCTGTGGCATACACGGAAAAGTCCCGATTTTCTGTGTGCGCGGTCGTAAAGATCGATGTGCGCTTGCGATCCCGAGTTTTTTCGTGGACAAAAATTTTATTGGCCGATTTTAGTCTAAGACATCGGCAGTATGTAAACAACGCGCGATCGCGAAACAAATCGGCGGGGATTTCTCCGGTTTTGGACAAGATTTCGACTTTGGATTTTGCTGAAAATATCAAAAGTTCTTCCTAACGGACATTTGAGGTAGGAGTGAGATTTTTAAGGCCTGAATTTGAAAGCAAGTATTTAAAATATTTATCTTATTTTTCCCCCCATACCTTTACTACACGCGACAGAAAATACGAACTATTTTTGCATATTGTATTCGTAGTGGTCAATATGACCATTATTCGTGGTGTGACCTAGCCCATTTTATGGCTAATTGCATCGCTTAATTTCGGCAGGTAAGATAGAAATTTGTACTTACACTTTAAGAGAATTACTGTAACTATGTAGCAGGCTCTTTGATTTTACGATTTAACGATTGTTTCGATGAAAAAAATGGAATTTCCTCGCCGAGCTGATCTTTTCCCCGTACTGTACCGTCGATTCAAATGACTCGATCGCACTGTGTGTAATGTACCGTATACGTCGCTGACTCGATCACACAGCCCACCTAATAATAGAATCTCCATATCCAAATAACCTTGCATAAGTGTGTGAGTGAGTCTAATCTACGGTTAGATCTTTTGTTACGGTCTATAGCCCCTGTTCTTAAAGGGATGTGCCACCAGGTGGCCATGGGGAAAGTCAGGATTGTGTAAGCCCCATTCACTTGTACACAAAGTTAGTGCGTCAAACGAGTCCGCCGGACTACTAGGATTACATTTCGGACTGCACGAAGCTGACCAAATCTCGCACGAGAGCTTGAGCTTAGGCGGAGCATGCATGTTGCGCAGCGACCAGTCTGAAGTTTGCGCCCCACGGGGCAACGGCATGATCAGGTAACGATCACGGTGCCCTCTCGCAGCATAAAATCGTTCACAATCTGCAGTTGAGTATCCCTTTAAAAGCCAAGTCCATCCTAATAGTTGATATGAATAAACAAGCATAACAGCAAAAACTTTATCGAAATCGGATGTAAAATAAGGATGTTAATGGCATTTTTAAATTTTGCATTATTTCATGAAATAGTGATATGCATAACATGGGCAGTATGCAAATGAGTGAACCGATGATATCACACACTCACTTTTCCTTAAATGTAGTTTATTATATATGAAATATGAAATATTTCAATTTTTTGCTTCAATAATGTAAAACATGGTTTGACTCCTCATGGAACATGTACAATTATCATTATTGTAACTTATTGTGATCCAAGGGAGAGATTCTTTATTATCAATTCTATAAAAATTGAAAACGGCAGTATCATATATTTCTGTTCCCTGTTCTACCACATATATAGTTTTTAAAAAAGAAAAATATAAAACAAAGAAATATAAGAACATGGAAGGGGTCCTTAGATGAGCTCTTGGGGTATGTATGCATTAAAGTAGATATTCAAAGAAAATCACAAATATGGCAATTAATGTATCACTAGAAACTGGGAAGCTTACAGATGGCAATCTTATAAGTTTTATGTCAACTGCGTATCTGGTGATTATAAAAACAACACAAATAAAAGCTCTTCTCAGCATCTGGAATATCCGAGGATTCGCCAGAAATATAGCGATGTTTTGATGTCGTCACACTCGGGATCGATCCTGCTTAAGCAGACGACGTCCTATAATGAATGAACGTAATTGCAATGCAATTATTTATCAAATTATAAAGAGTTTGGTGTATTTAAACATGACCTTATTTCACACCATTATAAAGGGAAAGTGAAACTGATTCTGATAGCTAAAACCGTTTGATTGTAAATACATAGGAGAAGGGTCAATGATCAATGAAATAAACCCCACTTTCAAATTGAAAAGCCCTCCGAATAATAGCAGGATGGTATTCGTTCCCTCTTGAAACGCCGAACATGCCCGGTGCAAACAGCTGAAAATACAATGGCGTCTTATTTTGTTTACAAGTGACTGATTCCTTTATTTTTTTAACGCTGCATTTTTCATCAAAATAATACCATACACGAAGTTAAGAGTGAGGCAACAGACTAACATTAAGACTGACGCTAGTGAAGGAAGAGAAATAAGTGAAGAGGAGATGACAAAATAGGCTCTGAAAAATGTGTAAGATGTTATGGGACATCGTCTGCTTAGCCAGGACTGGTCCAGGGTGTGTCGTCACATATCTCAGCAGCGTTCGAGGAGCTCTTCAGCTGCTATATCGGGGGCTGTATTTTACCGTTTTATAATTGATAATAATCATTACTTCAAATGTTTCCAAGCGTTGAATTTGGATAACCTTGTTTAATTTATGCCATCTATGCAATAATAAGTATTAAGCCAATATTTAAAATCATCAACGTTCTACTTTAATATCTGAGGCGGGGGATGGGGGCTGCAGAAAATTTTCCTGCATTCGGGCACGGCCATCTCATTTCCGTGCAGTGAAATGGTCTCTTTATAATTTTTATATCTCTGATGATCTGATGAAATTAGATTTTCATGATTCTAAAGTGTCAAGGTGGGGGGGGGGAGCATGGGAGCCCTGTAACTTAACTCCAGTCTGCATGGCATGTCTTTTGTAATAAAGCGTGCCAGTTATCGGAAAACGTGATGAGCTTTTGCTGTCAAAGAATTTTGGAGTGATGAGTACCCCAATAATGTGGCATGCGCTCATCATCATCTACATGTATATGATGGGTAAATTATTGTCGAAAGTGGGGGTAAAGAAATTGCATATTTCATACTTACATAGTGCCTGCGATTATAATGAACAATGATTGTTGCATTTTCAAAGAACACAGCAAGATGATACTTCCATTAAATCAAAGTAAATTGCACCTTCCATCATAACAACATGGAAAACTAAGGTGTTAGGGACACATAAAGCACAAAAATATCAAAATATAGCAGTTTTGCACTTTGGAATGGGCACCTTTCCATCACAAGAGAGGCATTCTTTATTGATTTGGAAAAAATCGGGTGGGAGGGTTAACGCTGCCTTGCCACCACTAGCATTGGGTATTGGCTCATATTTTTATGTAATTGTTAATTGAACGTGTGCCACCAGTCACCATCCAATCGAAGTCTTGTGTATCATCTTTCAAAGCTTACATTTAACTTACAGTGTGTATGGCATACTTCGCACATGATCCTTACGTTTTCAAAGTTTTACCCAAATCTTGCACAAAAAACAACTTTGCTCTATGAAGCATTATGTATGGATTAATACCATCAAGGTATCATTTTAAAGTACATTACTTCTACCTTATGAAAAGCACAGAATTTTATTTAGGCAGCTCATAGTTTGTTCACAATAACCCTTTTTGGGTTTCATTTTTTTCTGGGATATACATGTATGTAATCTTTTTTTAATTTCTACTCTGTGTCCTTGTAGGAGAATTATGAACAGATGAAAGGGCTTATTGCTGAACTGAAGTCTGCCATATCCCAGATTGCACAAGGAGGAGGGGAGAAGAGTATAGCACGACATGTTTCTCAGGGAAAGATGCTCGTCAGAGATAGAATTACTACTCTACTAGACCCAGGGTAAGATAAAAAACTTTACTCAAAATATACATGTAGGACTAGTGAGTTATTTCATTCTGGAAATATTCAAAGAGCTCAGGGGGGAGGGGGGGAGATTAAAAAATTGCCCTTGAGGAAATCCTTTGAAAGCAAAAACAGAAAAGTTGTATTATTGAAAGGACTGGAAAAATCCAAATAGTAATGTAATTTTTAGTTATCTAAATTAATATATTATATGATCTTCGGTAAGGTTCGGGGGGGGGGGGGGGGAGATAAAAAATTGGCCTTGAGGAAATCTTTCCAGAGCAAAACAGAAAAGTTATATTAATGAAAGGACTGGAAAAAACAAAAATAGTAATGAAATTTGTAGTAATTATCTAAATCAATAAATTTTATGATCATTCATACGGTTTCAAATGTTATTGCACCAATTAAAATATCTGTCACCAAAGATTTGACTTTATGTTGACTCTTATATTGTGTTTTAATATAACAAGGTTTTATCCAGTACATGAACTAAACAAGTAACCCAATGATATTTGTTGTTGTGAATACCAGATAGCTGGCTATGAGTTGTATGTAATTAACAAACCAGTTAACCCAATGACTGTTTTTTGTTGTGAATATCAGATCTCCGTTCATGGAATTGTCCCAGCTAGCTGGCTATGAGTTATATGGTGAAGAGGAGGTACCAGCTGGAGGTATTGTAACTGGTATCGGTAGAGTCTCAGGGTGAGTATCTGCAATGAAGATGTGAGCACTGTGGTATATTTGTATAAGCTCTCTTGATTCTCTTACATCCTTGGACAAGGTGTTTTGCCCACATTTGTCCCCCTCGACCCAGGTGTATTAAATGGGTGCCTGGCAATGCTAGAGTAAAACTAATTACAGGGCCCGCAGGAAGAGCAGTATTAACCTTTCCAAGACATTTGGCCACATTTTGTGGTTTGGCTCAATAACTTTTGATTCAGAGCTCTAAAACATATATAGTAGAAAGAGCCAAAATTTCTGCACACATTATGTGCATTTTTGTTGTATAACCATATTGCGTTTGATGCCAGAAATGTTAAAAACGAGACTAAGCTTTACAATCCTTAAATTGGTGACACACTGAGAGGTTCAAAATCATGGTTTTACATCCAAATTGGCAATTTTTTCAACCTTTCGACAAAATTTCTAAATATGTATATTATTTTCAAAAACATTACACTTTATTAGAACCATAGTGTTGTTGCCAATTCGAAGAATAAAATGTGATCAATTCAGCCCTTAAATAATTCCTGTCCTGAGAGGGTTAATACTGATATGCTATCATTAAGACCTACAATGATTGGATTTAAAGCCAATTTTGAGTACTTGTATGTAGTTTAATTTCAAGAAGAAAAAAAAAATCATTGTAAACTGTTATTATGTAATTATGTATTTTGTGGTCAATTCTAGGCTCCCCATATTTCATCATAATACTTGCTAAACAACTGCATACCCTGAAAAACCCCCGCACAGATATGTTCACATGGGACAACATGGCTAGTACATAACATACAAGGCCTGGATATAGTCTCAACATTTCATGGAATGCCATGTTTATTTTGTTTATTACTCAGCAGTCACACAATTTCCTTCAGAATTATTTGGCAAATGCTATTTATTTCTACACTTAAACATGTAAATGTGTGGTGATGGTTTTATTTGATTCTATTAGAATTAATTTTTGTAATGTTCCAAGAACGTTAAAAAATATCTTTATTTATTTTGTCGATCAGTACAATGCATCAATTCAAATGACATTTAAAGAGAAGGCTGAGGTCTGGTCATGGTGAAAATAGTTGTTAAATTTCTCTTCTTTTTTTTTTCTTCTTGAATTGTCTCTCTATGTGAATTCATTTTGAGCCAACTGCTCCATTGCATCACAGCCTTATCCACAATTAACTTTGACATCATACGGTAAAGATTTCCAAAGTCTCTCTTGTGATTTTTTTTCCATTAAAGCAAAGCTCCACACCAACTTTTTTTTTTTTTTTTTTCTGAGGGGTCCAGATGGACCTTTTTAGGGTCTGTATGCATTGGCTCATTGTTCAAACTTTTAAATTTTTTGTGCAGAGTTAGAATTTGCGTGTGTTAATGTCGGCTGTTGAAATGACCCTCAATGACTGATCAGTTTAGCCGTCGTCATTCTACCGTATGTCTTAAACAATCCATCAAAAATACACTATGGGACATATCATTTCATTAGTGTGTCATCATAGAAAGTTTTGTTTTTACCCTCCTTTTTGCAACAGGACAGAATGTATGATTGTTGCCAATGATGCGACAGTGAAGGCAGGTACCTACTATCCAATCACAGTCAAGAAACATCTCAGAGCACAGGAGATCGCTAAGGAAAATAATCTACCCTGCATCTATCTTGGTAAGTTGAATCGATTGATTGATTGATTGGTGGATTGTATTTGTTATGAAACTTCATTGCCATGGTATATCATGATTTTGTTTTGCAAAATATAAGTTAAAAGGATAAATATGCAAGATTATATAAGAAATATAGATTGAAACTATATGAATAATAGAGGAGGATGGAAATATGCATAATTTCAAATGAAATTTAATTGTTCAGAAACTTATTTTTCCCATCAACTTTATGTCTTATCTTATATATAATTGAAATGAAATGAAATGGGCTAGGGATAAATAGGTTTTATGAGATTATCAAATGACATTAAATGAAATATAACTTTAAGTTTGGTCATTCATTTAATAGCTTTCCACCCCAAAATAATAAATCACCTAGCTTCCTAGATTTATTTTTGTAAAATCTTTCACCAACCCTCTTGAACTCGACCCTGTTTCAAAATTTACCATGGTAAGTTTATCCCCCGTACAGTTGACTCTGGTGGTGCTAATCTTCCGAGGCAAGATGAGGTATTTCCAGGCAAGGAGCATTTTGGTAGAATCTTCTTCAACCAAGCAACAATGTCTGCTGCAGGAATACCACAGGTTTGCTTATCATTATTAGGTGCCTGAAGTCCTAGTAGGTCATCTTTTACGCTCTCACAACATACAATCCGACTTCATTTTTATTTTTATTTTTTGAACATATCATAAGATATCACTATCAACACTATGACAAAGAGAACGGACAAAATATACAGCTCCTCATTGTACCCTCCACAAATGCCCTGGTAGACAAAAGAACATCCCTTTGATGTTATTATGTAAAATAAGTAGAACGGGTGAATATGCATGTACACCTGTTTTACATATTTTTACATAATAGAAATGAAGGGTTGTTCTTTTGTCTACTAGAGCAATTGTGGAAGGTACAATGAGGAGCTGTATATTTTGTCCGCTTCTTTGTTCGCCATGTTCATAGTGTGTGAAAACAACAACAAACATAATCTTCCTGATTACTTTTGGAATAATGATATGAATGCGGTATTAAGAACAGAAATGCGAGTGCATTGTAAGTCTTCTAGTAAAGGCCAAATCAACTTTGAATCGTAGACAATCACACTGCTGGTGTGATGTCACTACCATACAAAGCCGATTTGGCTCATCAAGCTGGCAGTAGCCTTAAATTTTAATTTTATTATTCATGTGATTATGAATGTGATCGTTCATTAAGATTTTACAGTAATATATACCCCGGCAGAATGCCGGAGGATACTTTGGATTCAGCAGCGTTCCGCCGCCGCCACCGCCGTGTCGTTCAAATTTTGCATGAAGGTATCTCTTGGTGTAATCTAAAAAATTTCTAGTTTGTGGTGATGCTGCCACCAGCGTCCCGTCTTTTATAGGTCAGACTTCGGGGGATTGCGTGAGTGTACTCTGCAGGCCACATTTCCTGATGGATTTCTTTCAAATTTTGCGTGGAGATGTGACTTGGTACAATCTACACATCTTTTCTTTTTGGTGATGCTGCCCTCATTGTTCCATCCTTTATAGGGTCAAAGGTCATTTGTCCATTTCTTGCTCTTCTGCATTTCTTGACAGATTTCGTTCAAATTTTGTATGGAAGTGTATCTTGGTAAAGTCTACGCACCTATAGTTTTTGGTGATGCTGCCACCAGTGTCCCGTCTTTTATAGGGCCAAAGGTCATACTTAGGAGGATGGCATGAGTGCACTCTGCAGGCCACATTTCGTAATGGATTTCTTTCAAATTTTGTATGGAGATGTATCTTGGTACAATCTACAAATTTATACTTTTTGATAATGCTGCCCTCAATGTTCCGTACTTTATAGGGTCAAAGGTCATATGTCTTTTGTGCGCTCTAACTTCCACATTTCTTGACGGATTTCTTTCAAATTTTATATGGAGGTGTGTCTTAGTGAAATCTACACATCTATAGTGTTTGCTGATGCTGCCCCCAGTGTTCCGCTTTTTATAGGGTCATATGTCATATTTTGGTTGCATGCATTCTGGAGGACACATTTGTTGACTGATTTCTTTCAGATTTTGTATGGAGGTCCATCATAGATTACTCTAGACCTCTACAGTTTTTGGTGATGCTGCCCCCAGTGTTCCGTCTTTCATAGGGTCAAAGGTCATATTTTAGTGGATATCTTGTGTGCGCTCTGAGGTCACATTTCTTGACAGATTTCTTTCAAATTTTCTATAGAGATGCATTATACTCTAATCTACACACATTGTTTTGGTGATGTTGCTCCTAGTGTTGACAATAGTCCGGGCCACTGGCGGCAATCTCTACGCCATCCTTTTGTTTGAGGGAGGGGAGAAGGGAGGTTCTTTCTCCCTCCTTCGAATCGCTGCTTGTGCCGGGGGATACATTCGCATTGCGCTGCAATGGACATTTCTAGTTATTATTGCTTTTGAGTGTTATGTATTCAGCCCTTCTGGCTTATATTTTATTTGATTTTGTCTGACTTGGTGTGTTCTTATTTGAATTATTTACCGACGGATTTTAAATACAGTATATACATCATCAAATAATTATATTATATGAAATTATATGAAAGAGATAAAATTGGTTGGTAGTAGGGGTAAGGTAAGAACACAATGTGCCGGTTGGCCTGCACCCTCCCGAGCAACACAACAGATTTTGGTAGTTAATATGTTAAGAAAATGAGTTCATCACTACATTCAATATGTATATAATATTGAATGGCTTTGAGGGGATACAAGGGTATATCGCACAAGCTGAGCATATTTCATGATTGGGCACGAGGAGTAAAATGTTTTTAAAGCGAGTGTGATATACTGTGTGTCCCCAAAAAGAAATATCATCCAATATTATTATCAATTGCAAAATTTAACCATCATTTTGGTATTCACTTTATTATTTGATTTGTTCATATCAATGTATTTTGCAAGGATACAGCATGCATACCCATCATCTTAACCTTTGCTCATTTATACGTGCACAGGTTTATTCCCTTATCTTAAGCATTGGCACAAGCAAACCATGAAACATCCAAATGATTTTGCATGGTCATCTGCATGCTTTTTTGCAAACGTTTTCGTCTCTGCTCAACATCTGTCGTACAAATAATGATGATTTGGCTGTGACTGTTTGATGTTACAGATTGCAGTAGTCCTAGGTAGCTGTACTGCAGGTGGGGCGTATGTACCAGCAATGGCAGATGAGAGTATCATTGTTAAACAACAGGGCACTATCTTTCTAGCTGGACCTCCACTTGTAAGAATCATATCACTTATTTACACAGTGTATTATAACTTGAACTTTGTCTTGTAAAGATGAAAGAAATACATTACAATTGTTTCTATTTAGTTGTGCAAATTTCAGTTATAAACAGTTTAAGTGCTTTACATAGCACATGATATCATGTATAATACATACAAATATTTAAAATGCTTTTAGTTTTCTCTTAAAAGATAGTTTTGCAGGAGTTACTACAAAATGAAATGGCTTACGTGTAGTGTGCTTCACATGTCTGTATCTCATAACATGTAGTTGGGGGCCTTTTGTTGCTGGCAGCTACCCTTTTTTGCCACCAGTTGCCATTTATTTACTCTTAAAAATGATTTATTTGCCATGGCTAATTTTAGTCATTTTACTGTGTCCCATATGAGCAAGGTTTTATCCTATTCCTTTATGTTTAGGTGCATGCTGCTACTGGAGAGATGGTATCATCTGAGAAACTAGGTGGAGCTGACCTTCATTGCAGGTTAGAGGTTTAGGCATGTATTCTTGAAAGTCAACTAACCTTACGCCATGTTTAAACCATTTTAAAGTGCAGAGATTTAGTCTACTGATGTATGGGGTGCCAAATGTCAACAACTTCATCCTTTACATATCACATAATTCTGTATTAAATGCAAAATCTTGTAACTATGACATTACTCTCTCATTTCCTATTAGTGACCAAATTAATTTTGTTAATTAATATTGTTACATTATTGCAGTAATTTATACAGAACTTTGGGCTGACACTTGGCTTTTGGAGATCAGTTTCCTGGGATAAATTAAGAAATTGATCAAATCAAAGTGTGCATAGCAATTGTTGGATAGTAAAGGAATGACATCACAAGTTTATTACCGAGTTGCCATTACAAATTCACCTTTTTCTTTATAGTTATCCAATTTTCCATTTAAGCCTTTTTAAAACTGCTTCTCTGAATTTTCGGCCTTAAGTAAAATCAAAATTGACAAGAAATTAGCACTTCACTTGTTGTTTTTTTCTTGACAGGACATCAGGGGTAACAGATCACTATGCCAATGATGAGAACCATGCACTCTATCTTGCCAGGAGAGCTGTTGCCAATTTGAACAGAAAAAAAGAAGTCAATGTGAGTAAAGGTTAAAAATAATAGTTATCCAATTTTGCAAGGATGCAGCGCAGTTATCAAATAATTTCTTGTCTTAACATTTTGGAGCTATGTGATGATTTGGATAATATCTGCTGAGAGCTAGAACGGTGTTTATTTTACACTGAGCTAATGGTCTACTGGCTCTTCAGGAGATAGTATCTCCTCATGCATTAGTCAATGGTGTACATGGTTTAAGCCCTTCATTCAAATGATGACATGAACAAGCTGAAGCAACACAACATGTATAAGATACAATTCATGTTGTGTTGTTTCAGCTTTTTCATGTTCCATTCATGCTGCTTTCTCTTTATATGTTAAAGTCTGGTCAACCTTCCATAGAAATTTGTGTAGTTGTCATTTCACGTTTGTCTCTTGAATGTTTCAACACCATCTGCAAGTATTATTTTTCTTATTCTTACTGCTGAAGTAGTGTTTTTTTTAATCACAGTCATCTAAAGGAACTCGGTATTATGATTACGTAGGGAATGCATGAGCCATGTCATCATTATTATAGTGGTATTAAACTGGTAGAACTTGAACAGCGACATCTTACAGTGACTGCTAAATTCAGATTATAATTTGAAAATGAATTTGAATTTTGACAAACAGCTTGTTTGGATAACAGGCACATTTTATATTTCAAACTATATTTTTGACTTTGCAAATGTGGAAAATTGCCTACAGGCACATAAAGCTTCTACAAACTAGAATAGGGCATGATGGGGAAAATGAGAGGCACAGACATTTTTCAAATCCTGTTAAAAGATGGCACAATTAGGAGCTTCAGTTTACTGTCACTTTAATAGTGTGCTGGTCATTGTGAAAAATTCAGAGAACATACGGTAAAGTTCCTGTTTGAAAGCAAATGAAATATTGACTGAAATCTGAAAATTTTGAACAATTTCAGCTAGGTTTCAGAGAAGTTCCATTACATCTTGTAAACCTTGAACTATAGAAGTATATATGTTATTTTTTGTGCTGTATATTTCTCAGCCCACACAGTGTCTTCTATGGTTTGTATTTCACAATGCAGATACCAGTTTTGAAGCCCAAAGAACCACTTTATTCTGCCGATGAGCTGTATGGGATTGCATCAGTAGATTTCAGTAAAGTTTATGACATCAGAGAGGTGATAGCCAGAGTGGTTGATGGGAGTGTCTTTGATGAGTTCAAGCAACTTTATGGAGACACTTTAGTGACGGGTAATCATAATAGTAGTAGAGTATTTTGTGTTTGTATAACAGTTTCTCACCTGATGTCATTAATTATCCAGTGGCCATGTTGGACAAGGAAAGCATTAAGTAAGGGGATGTGGATAAGGGTAGCTACAGGCACAACAAAGGCCCTTATGTGCATTCACTTATCTGTTTGTTATGAGATAGAGTAGTGTGAAGCACACTGTGCTTAAGTCATTTTATTTATTTTTGTTGCTAGAGATATCCCAATATCAGTGAGAACCCACTATAGTATAGTGCATATCACTTTTAAAGCAATGTCTCTATGAGCTTCCAAAGTGCTTTTGAGTTTTGATGTTATTTTTCTTATTTAAGGTCTGAGAGCCACTATCATTGCACAGTCAATTTCAAGAAATTTATCAATTTATTCATCTTTTTTTCAGGGATTGATATGGCTTGTCTATTGGCATTATCAGTAATTGGCAATTGTGCAGCCACTTATAATCCAGCTCTATGATTTGCCTTCAAATTTTATTTTCGTGAGTCTCGTGAAGAGACTAATTGAGTACCCGCCCCGCGCATGCGCACTCATTACGCCTTCATCGCCATGTTGAGAGAGTAACTCTCTCTTGCACTCGGAAGAATTACCCTTATTTCTTCGGATTTCAAGCGATCTCATCCCGATCTTTGTTTTCATTTCTGATTTTGACTAGCTTGTGTCAGTCTGGAACAAGTTTTTGTGAAATTTGAGCTCCAGAAAGCTTCTACGAAAGTACGATTTTCGCCATGGATCAGAGCGGAAATTCCCCCGCAGCGGCAAAGCCAGCGGGAAAAGCAACGGACTCTGCGCCGCTACCAGCGGCCCACGATCAGTCGCATCATGGGTCTAAGCACCCTGCGACCGCTACTAGCAGTCACACGCCGCATGAATCTAAAGATTCTAAGGCGAAGCCGAAGACTGGTGGAAAGAAAAAGCCTTTAAGTTCGAGGTCAGGATCAAGCACTAACACCACTTCACATTCAAAAGCGGAGTCTAGTTCCAGTGGAAACGGAAATCAAAAGTCAAAGACTGATCAAGCCGAATACGGTGCCCGACTTTCCAAACTGGAATCTATGTTAGCGCAGGTGATTGAAGCGCTTCCTTCGCGCACTCAGTCTCAACAGCAGGGGTCTATCCCTGGCCCATCTACAGCCACAGAACTAGGGGAAGTTGATGGTTCGTTACCCCTTGCCTATGACTCGTACGAGTATGAATACCCAACCTGCGCACAGCCAGGAGATGATGGAGATTCTTATGCTGGATCTGGAGCCGAGCCTTTAATGGCTGCGCCTGATTTTGAAACTGAGCAACAGTCTAACACGGGTCCCGATATTGCCATCCCTGCGTTAGTTATGAAGTTTGCGACTCGGGCAGACGTGGGTTCACCACTGGATGATAAAGTAGCAAGCTCTACATCTTATATGATTAATCACAAGCTCGAAGAAAAAATGCTGGAAGAGACAACAGCTAAGTTCTTGCCACCTAACAACTGCCCCTTCCTCGATGCACCGAAGGTTAACCCTGTTATTTGGGATAATTTGACTCCTTCCACCAGAAGCCGAGACCTTAAGTTGGCTCGCGTGCAAAAGCTTCTCCCCCGGGGATTGACAGCCTTTGCTCACACTTTGTCATCTGCTGCCATGAGTGACAACCAGCAAGATGCCTTGGCACTACTTGCCAGTGCAAACTTTGAAATGAATGCGCTACGGAAGGAGTTCATCAAACCTGAGATGAACTCGGCTTACTCCCATTTGTGCAAACCTTCAGCGCAGGTTTCTAAATTCCTCTTCGGGGATGACCTGTAAAAGCGAGTTAAAGACCTCAAAGAAGAACAGAAAGCTGCAAGCGGGGTAGTGAAGTCTGATCAGGGCAGGAGTCGGGCTCGAACCGGCTCTTCTTATCACCCATACAAGTCAAATGAGACTTTTCGTTCACGACAGTACAGATCAGCCGGCTGGTCATCGGCGTCTGGCAACCGGCGTCTGGCAACCGACCACACCCCGGGGCATCTCGTCGGCCTTTTTTAGACAAGACAGTCCCCTCCAGGGGACGCCGGCCAGTACAAGCGCAGAGACTGCCAGCAGCGTCACAGGGACGTTACCAGCCTCCACCACAGAGAAAATAGCTGCCAGCATACCCCAAGCGGTAGGTAGCCTTTCAAACTTTGCATTATGTTCTAATTTCACACCTCTGAACCTTGAAATAACTGTTGATGCGTCACCAGTTGGAGGTCGAGTGAGGCAGCATTTCCAAGAATGGGAAAAAATTACCTCTGATCAAATTATTCTAGAAGCAGTAAAAGGGTACAAGATAGAATTTGACCCAGACCTACCCCGCCCTACGAGATCTAGGGCCGGTCGGCAATACAAACGAAATGCTTCAGAATCCATAAAAATTCAAGTAGAAATTGAAAACCTTTTGCACAAGGATGTAATAGATCTTGTACCATCATACACCGATGGTTTTGTGTCGAACATTTTCACAACGCCTAAGAAAAATGGCGGTGTCAGACTTATTCTTGACCTGTCTGACCTAAACCAAAGTGTTGTTAAACAACACTTTAAGATGGACAACATCCATACAGTGGCATGCCTCTTAACTCCCAATTGTTACATGGCCTCAGTCGACCTCCAAGACGCATATTACTCTATCTCTATACACCCTACGTTCCGAAAATACTTGCAGTTCACCTGGCAAAATCAACACTGGCAATTTAAGGCCCTTCCTAACGGACTTAGCTCCGCTCCGCGGTTGTTCACTAAGATGCTTAAACCCATCTTTGCCACCCTTCGGGAGGCAGGTCACATCGTCTTAGGATATTTGAATGATACAATTATTGTGGGAGAGAGTGAAAGCCAGGTTAAGGCTGCAATCACAGCTACTACGCAAGTATTTTCAGATTTGGGTTTCGAAGTTCACCCCAGTAAGTCTGTTTTGAGACCAGTACAAGAAATCCAATTTTTGGGCTTCATGATCAACACTACTGATATGACAATCAAACTTCCATCAGAAAAAATTCAAAAAGTACAAATGGAATGTGAGAATTTGCTCTCCCAACCTCATTCCACAGTTAGGCAAGTTGCCCATGTCATAGGCTTATTAATTTCAACCTTCCCAGCGGTCCAGTATGGCCCACTGTTTTATAGGTATCTTGAGAATTGTAAAATCAGGGCACTGAGAATTAACAGTGGACATTTTGACAGACGTATGATACTTTCGAATAAAGCCAAAGTGGAATTACAATGGTGGATAAGTCATATCCAAGATGCATTCTCCCCCATCATCAGAGAGAATCCCTCACATGAAATAAGAACTGATGCCAGTGGCAGTGGATGGGGTGCCACAGATTTGCAAAGCTCCACTGGGGGCAGATGGAATGAAGTGGAGTTAGAGAGGGCAAAAAGCAATGAAATCAATTATTTGGAGACTATGGCCATTAGCTTTGGTCTGAAATCATTCCACACCCACACAAGGAATACACATATCCTTATCAGATCTGACAATTCAACAGCAGTGTCATACATTAACAACATGGGAGGCATTAAATCTCCCTCTTGTAATCAAGCAGCTTCAGACATTTGGAAGTGGTGCATAGAAAGAAACATTTGGATCAGTGCAGCATACCTCCCCGGCGTCCAAAATGACAGAACAGAATGGATGCTCAACAAGAGAGCATTCAGAAAAATAGTCCAAACCTTTGGAACACCCGAGATAGATATTTTTGCCTCAAGGCTAAATGCACAATTAGAGAGGTATGTTTCGTGGCTCCCTGATCCAGGAGCAGAAGCAGTAGATGCTTTCTCCCTAAATTGGACACACATTGACTTCTATGCATTTCCTCCCTTCTGTCTGTTGGCAAGATGTATCCAAAAAATAAAGGCTGACAAGGCCACTGGCATTCTCGTCGTGCCTAAGTGGCCAACCCAGGCATGGTTTCCCTGTCTAAATAACATTCTCATCGGGGAACCGCTATTACTGCCTAGAAATGTCAACCTACTCACACAGCCCTCCTCACATGTCCCACATCCCCTCCATGACCGTCTTGATTTATTATGTTGCAGGGTATCAGGGGACCCTTCGAGAATCTGGACTTAGATGAAAGGGTCGTCGATGTCTTGACAGCATCTTGGCGGAAGACTACAAGAAAGCAGTACCAGGTGTATTGGTCTAAATGGACAAAGTTTTGCACCAGAGAGAAGACAAACCATCTTCATCCTAAAGTGAATTCTGTGTTAAGTTTCTTATCTGAACTTTTCTTTCAAGAGAATGCTAGCTACAGCACTCTAAATGCGGCAAGAAGCGCATTGTCATCGTATATAACACTTGAAAATAGCGTCCACTCCGTGGGATCACATCCACTAGTTTGCAGATTTCTAAAAGGAACGTTTAATCTCGGACCACCAAGACCGCGTTATAAGGATACGTGGGATGTGAACATAGCTCTGCAATTTTTACGTAGTTGGTCACCAGCTAGAATGTTAAATCTTAAGCAAATCACCCTAAAGTTGTGTTTGTTATTGGCCTTGATTTCTGCCCAGAGGGCTCAGACACTACACTTGTTAAATCTTGATAATATCAAACTGAAGCAAAGCTCAGTGACTTTCAAAATTGATGATCTCCTGAAGCAAAGCCGGCCAGGCCATTACGGATGCAGCTTCAGCTTTCAGTCGTATCCACCTGATCGAAGACTTTGCGTGGTCCACTACCTCCGAACATATATCAGGAGAACAAAAGAAATTCGAGGACAAGAGCGAAGACTGTTTATTAGCCATACCAAGCCACACAACAAGGTGTCCTCGCAAACGATATCCAGGTGGATCAAAGAAACGCTTTCAGTAGCTGGAGTAGATACCACCAGATACAAAGCACACTCTACGCGGTCTGCTGCAGTTTCTGCTGCCAGCAGGGTGAATGTTCCAGTCTCATGTATTTTAAGCAGGCTGGTCTAGTGAAAAGACTTTCCAACTCTTCTACCATAAACCGCTTGCAGGTCATAATGACATTTTCTCACAAGCGGTGCTTCAACAATAGATAGTACAGGCATTTTGACTTCTAACCTTGAACGGTTTGTAACAGCTATAGTTTACACTGTTATTGTATTTACAGTTATGTCCACCTAACTGGGCATAACTGAGTCTTGATTGATACTTGTTGCCTGATTGCTACAATTACGATATGTACAAAATGTGTCCTCTGTGCTTCAAAATCTCAATTAGTCTCTTCACGAGACTCACGAAATAAAATTGAAAGCTCAAACGATAACTTACCTGTTTGAAGTTTGAGCATAATTTTATGAGGGAGTGGAGGGAAGAGAATAATTGCCCTCCGCTACCCTCCCAGTACTAATAAAGTGCTACGTTATGACAATTATGGATGAGGTCAAATTCAGGCAAGTTATTTGACCTTTCTTGGTCATCGTCCACATTTTGTGGCTCTGAATAATGAGTGCGCATGCGCGGGGCAGGTTCTCAATTATTCTCTTCCCTCCACTCCCTCATAAAATTATGCTCAAACTTCAAACAGGTAAGTTATCGTTTGAGCTTTCAATCAAATGCATATGTCTGAAGTATTAAAAAAAACACTTGTAAAAGACAATAATTATTTTTCCACTCTTTTATTTGTCAGGTTTTGCTCACATTCATGGCTATCCAGTAGGGATACTTGGAAACAATGGAGTACTGTATTCATCTAGTGCCCTCAAAGCAACACATTTCATTGAGCTCTGCTGTCAGAGGAAGATCCCTCTCCTCTTCCTTCAAAACATCACAGGTGGGTGAGAATGTCTCTTGAAATATTTACTTAAAGGGGAAGTCCACCATTATATAAAGTTGTTTGAAGGTAGAGGTTTGCATGGTGGTACTGATAACGAGGAGAAGGTTTACGGTTCACCATGTGGTTAGTCCTGAAAAGGGCTGTTGAGTAAGAAGAAGAAAGTGGAGAAATGTTGAGAGCCCACCTGCTACTACGACATCCGCAACCTAACGACACACACCGGGACTTCCCGCCATAACCTCCGCCCATAGTGTTAGGTTTCCCGCCAATTCGCCTCACCCCGCCGATCGCACCGGCCCACCTGCTACTACTACGTCCCCTTTACCACTACTTATACCCTGTCACCTACTCACTCCTGATGACGGACAGTCACAACCTGTCCGAAACGTTGAGTCTTCTCCACTCTCAGCCTTCTCATCTGGTTTACAGTCCTTTTCAGGACTTCACACTTTCAAGAAAGATTACTTCTACACTCTCTGAATTTCTAACTCACCTTTCCTTTTCTTCTCCTCTCAACTTTTCTCCACTTTCTTCTTCTTACTCAACAGTCCTTTTCAGGACTAACCACATGGTGAACCGTAAACCGTCTCCACGATATATAACGTTGGTTTCAATAAAAAGCTGATAAATGAGGGAAACAGATCACTGAAAGCTTATCTGGGGCACATTTAAAATCAAATATCTTCTCAAGAGAAAAGAGAAATTTAGCAAAGGGAGAGGTGCTCCCAAGGTAAATCACAGACTTACCAGTTTGTGTTTGAATGATTGCAACTTCAGTACATTCTTATGCTTTATCAGACTTTCCTCAAACATTCACAGATCTGTTTCTTGCATTTTTCTGCTTTTATTAAAATCAACTTAGAGGGCAATCCAACCTTTGTAATAATTTGATCTGTGTGAAAGCAGAAAAATCAGAGAAGCAGATTGGTGAAACTGTGAATGAAATCGGACAAGCAATAAGAAAGTTATTTTTTAAAAGGTGTAATCAGTATACATATGGGATGTAGCGGCAGTCAACTTTCTCCAACATACAAAATTACTTATACATTAAATGTATAATTCAGCAGGAAATTTTTTTGTTTGGAGGACCTGTAACAATATGCTATCTACAATATATTTGGTGTACTGCCCTGAGTACATCACAATGGATTCACCAAATTGCCAATTTGAGATTTGCATAGATGTAGTGATCTTGTTTTTCAAACATTCATAAATCTCTTATTCTTTGTCCAATTTCTTTCAAATTTTCACCATCCAGTTTCTCTTATTTTTCTGCTTTCACTCAAATCAGCTTTTTTCCTAAGTTTGGATTACCCTTTAATATCAGGGTGGACTTCACCTTTAAGGGCAAATATGAATTAATTGGTCTTTTTATGTTGAACACTTTATCAAGCAAAATGGAATAATAAACATCATCTGTGAAAGTGTCTTTCCCTTACAATAAGTCTGACCCTTGCAATATCTTATCCTGTGGTTAATCGCTTGCTGCTTCTTTTTATTTATTTTTTTGTACTGTTCTAAAGGTGACATAATGTAGTGCCAAATTCTTTGAATTGATTTTATAAATATGTTTGTTTATATATCTCGTCCAAGTCAGGCTTTATGGTTGGAAGAGAGGCTGAAGCTGGAGGGATAGCTAAGAATGGAGCCAAGATGGTTACAGCTGTAGCCTGCGCCAAGGTCCCCAAGATCACAGTCATTGTTGGAGGCTCCTTTGGGGCAGGAAACTATGGCATGTGTGGCAGAGCTTACAGGTATACTTTCCTATAGCTCTAGAAATGGTGGAAAAGAAAGAGTTGCATTTAGTTCTGGGAAAGTTGAAAATACATTTTTGCTGCATTATTCCTGTTATTTCCAAATTAACCTTTGAACAGTTATCCTAATAAAGAAAGCAGTTACCTTTCAAAAATTAGACCTAATGTAATTGTGTTCTCAATTAATATATCTTTGATGGTGATAGGGTCCTCAATTTCATTATGATTATCTCTATTGAATTCCTTACAATGTGAAGAAAAATGCAAATTTGAAGTGAAAATGCATTAAATCGCAATTATTAGTGATCATGGCAATGCTTTATTGCAAGTATTCATAACAAAGAAGTAAGATATGTATTATTTTGTATCATATTTGCATTTTGTTGCCTATTTTTTAGAAGTGGATGTTTTTTATGATTATTTTTGTATTGTGTATACAGTCCTAGATTCCTGTATATGTGGCCTAATGCTAGGATCTCAGTGATGGGAGGAAAACAAGCAGCTCTTGTCTTATCTCAAGTCATGGCTGCACAGAGGAAGAGGGAAGGTTTAGAGGTAAGACCACCAAAACAAAACCACCCAAACAAAGCAACCCCTCGTTCAGACTAGCAAAATTCATTGTACAGCTATATGAAAGATTGTATAATGTATATTGTATGATGAAATGTCATATGGTATTACAGTGATTTGGGCCTGTTTCAAACAAAAATTGCATGAAGAATTAGGGTTCTGTTCTTGAGTGAACATTATTACCCACGCCAATGAAATCGGCAGGGTTATGTAAAGGGCTCCGTATGTTTTTTTTTTGTTTGTTTGTTTGTTTGTTTGTTTGTTTGTTTGTGTACAAGATAACAAGAGAACGGGTGAACGGATTTGCACCAAATTTTCAGGGAATGTTCAGAAAGTGACAGGAAAGAATCGATTAGATTTTGGTGATGATTGGTTGACCCCTGCAAATTCTGTGTGACCTTGAACTTTTGACCCTGTAGTAAAGTATAGGAACTTCAGTTCAGAGAGTGACAGGATAGAAACTAGAAAGTTTGATGACCCCAAACTTCGCCTGCCGATGCAGAAATATTTTGGTCAATCAAAACACTCATTACTTCGTCTCACCAAAAATCTATTTCAGGTTTATGAATTTTAGAACACTTTTAGACCCATTATTTGCTATTTCACTTCAAATCCGCACGAGCCTGCAATGAATATTCAAAGCCAACGTATCCCAGCAACAAGGGATTTTTCGCGCTTGAACTGTACTCTCGTTGCGAAATCGAAAGCGGCTAGGTATACGGTATACGTATAGCCTAGCACGTCTAATTTCTCCTATTTCTTATCTTCTGTGCATTTCTGTTTATTTTCCCCGGTTCTTTCCACTTTGTTGTGGAAGTTTTTGTGATTTATTTTATCCTGGTGGACGTGTAGTACGTGATTTTAATTGTTTTCGGTGAAAATCTGGTGCGTTTGTTCGACGTGAGTGAGTCTATCGCACTCGCGAGTGTTCGCGTGTGTTGATCTGAGTGAGTGGCTGAGTAGCTGTAGTGTACGTACATAACTATACACAGCACTGTCGCGAATTGCCTGGGGCCGGCTGACTGTTACTGTAGTACTGAGTGAGTAAGCTCTGTGCCTCGCATGCACGTCATTTTCAAGTCGAGATCCAACTTCTTTTGTCGTCATATTTATTTTATCCAAGCCCGATGAAAAAAAAAACAACAACCCGAATAGCAATGTAAAGATAGAACATGAATACATTTACTAACACTGACATGACTGAACCAAGGCCGTACGCAGCGGGGAGGGGGGGGGGGCAGTTGCCCCCCCCCCCAGAAATTTCAAAATCATACTTTTTTTTAATCGGGTTTTAGACTTCAAGTTATGGGTTCCTTTGAAAGCGATCATCTTGCCCCCCCAGGAAAAAAATTTCTGCGTACGGCCTTGGACTGAACACTGAATACAAATTGCTAACATTTTTTTTTCTCACCACGCCACGCTCTCTGACATGTCTAATCAATTACTTTTAGGGGAGGGATGTTTCAATAATAAAATACCTTTTTCAGAAGAATTTTTTCAAGGGTGGGGACACACAAAGCTATGACCTGGATATGGCAAAATTTATTGGGGGGGGGGGGGGGGGAGATGTGCCTCTTGTTATCCCCTTTGAATGGCTACTGCTTACAAAAATAATCGCAACAAAACAAAACCTATTGGGTTAAGGCGTGGGTCTGCCGCCTTTGACGGCCTTTCTAGTTTTAATTGCATTGTTTTAATTTTAATGTTCAGTCATCAAAATAAAAAGAGTTCTATGTATGTCTGGCAACCATTGTGTAGTTTTTTTACCGATCTGAATGAAATTTCATTTCAACCTGAAAGTTAAATGGCAATGTTAAAGGGCAATCCAACCAGGGCAATCCAACCTTGGTAATAAGATGATTTGTGTGAAAACAGAAAAATAAGAGAAGTAGGATGGTGAAAGTTTGAAAGAAATCGGACAAGGACTAAGAAAGTTATCGATGTTTGAAAAATGAGATCACTACATCTATGCGAATCTCAAATTGGCAATTTGGTGAGTCGATTGCAACATTTTTGCGGACAACTCTCCCGTTTGGCGTACACAAAAATATCATTAATTTGCGGTTTTCTTTGAGGCACTTTTTCCCTCAGGGCATTACTCAAAATATGGAGATAGCATATTGTTATAGGTCCTCATGAAAGAAACCGATCCTACTTAGTAATACATTTTGAAAAAAAGTGACATTTTAGTCATTTTATGTGTTGGAGTGAATGGGGGAGTTGTCCACAGTGACATTACCTATTCGGCCAATTTGAAATTCCCATATGTATAGTGATTATAACTTTCTTATAGTTTGTCCGATTTTGTTCAAACATTGACCAATCTGCTTCTCTGATTTTTCCTCTTTCTTTCAAAGCAACTTACTATTAAGGTTGGATTTCCCTTTAAGCAGTAGGATCAAGGGTCTAACTGTCTAAGTATAGAAATGAAAATGTAATAACAATATTCATTTGTTGACTGCTGAATGAATTCCAACCCTTCATCTATGATCGATGTAGATATCATTGATCAACAGACAGACCGTTTCAAAATTCAAAAAAGTTTTGTCCCTTTAAACCAAAACATGCCATGATGAATGAAGTACTTCAGGATGCGTGTTTTTCCTGTTCCTGGATACTAGGTTGAAACCAGCCTTACCTAAGTACATGTTATGTAGCACACTATGTTTTCAATTCCTGGAATAACCTTTTTCAAGTCTGTCCTTCACATTCCAACTTTCCTCTCTTCTTTTCTTGTTGATGTCAGCTGTCTAAAGAGGAGGAGGAAGCCATCATGGCTCCAATCTTGGCCAAGTACGACGAGGAAGGAAGCCCTTACTATTCAAGCGCTAGGTAACTCACTTATATTCTTTATATACATGGCCTTCCGATCCCAGACTAACACTTTTTATGTATAGGGATCAGGATATGTATATTTGTGTGTACCGTATTTAAAATGTTTAACATTGTTCCCCCTCCCCACACCCGTGCAATTTTGCAGATATTTCATGCTCTGGTCAAAGAATTTTGTTGTGGTTGAATGATTTTGAGGATTTTATTCTTGCTGTGGAAAGGCCTTTAATGTGAAAATTCCTAAGTTCATATTGTTTTTGAAAGTCTTTTGATCATTTAGTTAGGTGGTCATAAGAAATAAAATAAATTGTGTGTTGTAGGAAATGGAAGAATTGTCTTGACTCTACTGTAAAAACCCCAAAATTTGTGCATTATGAAATTTTGCAAGCTTTATGCTGTGAAAGGATTTAATTACAACTAACCCAACACTGAAGTTTTGTATTTTGAAAGTTTCCATATGCTTAGTGATTTACAAATTCCAATAATTCATAACTGTCTTAATACTTGATCGATTTTGTTGAAACTTAAACCAATCAGTGATTTTTCTGCTGTCTTTCAGAGCAACTTGTTGCTAAGGTAAAGTTTCCCTCAAAACATGACTTTTCTCAATTATGTTTTGTTTGTTGTGTTCAGGTTATGGGATGATGGTGTAATAGATCCAGCCGATACAAGGAAGGTCATAGCCCTAAGTCTTAGTGCTTCACTCAATGCCAAAGTACCAGACACACCATTTGGTGTATTCAGGATGTAATACCTATTGCAATGTGTTCTTAGAAGGGAATATATTTTTATTGGAAGAAATGATTTCTTTTTTTGTTCTGAATTTGTAATGGTGGGTATTTTGTATTTACCAGTGTAATACTTCAGTATTGCAAAATTTCAAATCATTTGGCATTAGAGTCAAAGTACAAGAATTCTGGATGATCTTGAGTTCTCTTAGAAATTTGATTAAAAACTTCCATCAGACTTCAAAGAAGTCCCATGTGCTGTATGACTTTGGTAGATTATTCAAGAATGTTGAGTGATCAGACTTATAAACATGAAGTTTTGAGTTGTTATTCTGCTTCTGCTTAGTGCTGTGCAAACACCCACTGGGTTATCATGCACAGGTATTACTACTATAGCATGAAAGTAAAGATAATATTCATTGGCTTCTCATATACCACACAATGGTGCACAGGGTGTCCAATGATTACCCCAACATTAGCTAGGCTACCAATTGTTGACACCAGACAAGGATTCCTTATCACCAGGTACCTATTTTCTATACCAGGGTTGAGAGTGGCAAATGTAGTTAATGTCCATTATGCCCCAGTATATCTCAGAAAGAAATGTTATGAAGTGGTATTGTGTTGAAATGTGTGGTGCCATTGTGAGCTCTTCATTGAAATACCATAATCCCTGAGCAATGATAATTATGTGGTATGATGATGATGATAATATTCTGTCTTTGTATTTCGCTATCAATGTATGATATAACTTCTCTATGCACTTCTAAAGTGCAATAGTTATCCTGGATTTAGCACTTTGAGCTTACAGTCGTTTAGCTCAGGCAACTGTTATCAGCTTAGAGGGCATAATATTTGTCAGTTTGTTCATCTGGCTTTTGGGCATGGCTATTTCAAACTCTGATTTCTCATAAATTAATGACCATTTATCAAAGGTGAAAAAAAGTGTTTGGAAAATCGTATTAACTCTGCAAATATTGCAGGGGCAAAATATATCTATTAGAGATGAAGGACTATTGTGAATATGATTTTTGTGTGCTAAACCTGTATATGAAGACCAGGGGAGCGTTTCATCAAGCATTTTGTCAGTGATTTTCACCGACAACTGTTATAAGCTAGTGAAATCCTTGCATCTGATTGGTTGAGAGCAAATTTGTCGGTGAAAATCACTGACAAAATGCTTGATGAAACGCTCCCCAGATTTGTTTCTTCCTTGGTTATGTTATACAATGAAAGCTCGGAGGGCTCCCCTCCCCCAGTACAGTAGGGAGCTTATGAACGGGACGGGAGAGCAACAGGATGGGGGAGAATTAACCGACTGTGACGGTCTTCGCACTCTCCCCGTCTTGTTTTTCAATCAAGTTACGAAAAAGTAGACGGCGACGCACTGCAGTGTTCGGCTTCTCGTCCCCACTTTAGACAGGATGCTATTTCGCCCGAGAAACGTCCTAAAATCAAACGAGACAGAGAGATACTCCGAGTCGCGCATGCACACATCGATTTTTCACTCGACTCCCCGTCTTCAAAGGCTCCCTTCCTGAAATCGTAAGCTCGTTAGTAAGGGTTAAGGGACCACCTGTATCATGAAGCCAGATTTTTTGTTTCCCTTGAATAGTGATTCTTATTGGAACCTGCACATAAAGACCACCTGCTAACAAAGACCACCTGCTAACAAAGACCACATTTCTTGTCTCCTTTCAGTGGTCTTTGCATACAGGTTTCACTATATCTTAATAACGTGAAGTATGTACATTATGTATGCTATTTGTACAAGTAAGGCGATTCAACTGTGTTAAAACAGTTGATAATTGAAATTCAAACACAATACGTAAGTTCAACTTTAAGGAAATGAGAAAGAGCAGGGTTATTTAAAGTAAAATTGCTTTAATGTGCAGTGTTTATTTACATTCAGTTTGTATTCAATATATCTAAAAAGTATTTTTTTAATGGTCTAACTGAAATTTTAGCTTTTGTAGTTCATCTTTCTGAGGTCAAGTTTGTATCAATCACACTAGAATGACAAATACTGATCAGCTTACATTATTATTTATATAAAATGTAATTTAAATTATTAGATTGGTCTGAAGTTAACCTCTGATACCCTAACTTTCTTCAAATGGTAGGAAATAAGCTTGGTACGTATAAGTATCCTAATTCAATAATCCAAAATACATACCTTAAACAGACTTAGGGGAAATATTTTGAGTTTTTGGTGACAATGTTTGATGTTTTTCATATTCAAACCATGAATTTATGAGAAAATAATGTCATGACTGGATTTTATCGTGTTTGCCTCTTCTTTACTTATGGTACTGTTTTTCGTAAACATCAAAATCAGTTGCATTGATTTATACTTCCAAGTTATGATGTACATTTTCTCTCATTCATGATTTTGAATTTGAGATATGTTTGGATTTGTAAACTTCTGTGATCATGTAAAGGCAACCAGAGATATAATTATTTGTAAATAAAAAAAAAAAATGTATACAAATATAACTGCAGTACGTGTGTATTGTAATGTAACGATTTGTGCGTCTTATAGACTCGGTTCCAAATAGAAAGGGGAATGTATTCCCTGCCAAGAAAACGTACCAAGTGGTTTTGGATAATTTCAGAATGTGCATAGTGATGCTACTTCTGAAGATTTTTAGGTTTGACACCATGAATGTTAACATTTGAGGAAGAGCAGCCCAATACTTGTGCTGCAAATCCTACAAAGAGCTCTGGCTATTAACCTTTCATCCAATTGCTCACATTATTCTGAGAAAGTATTCATTTTAAACCACCAGGGGGCGGCTTTCAAATTTTGGTTGAGTAAATCCAATAGCAAGGCAGTAACATAATAATGCAAGTTTAAAATTAACCATTGTATTGATATCAAATTTACCCATGGAGAATTGTAGACATTACATGCAATATCGCCGGCATAAAAATAATTTCTGAACAATGCTGTAGTCTTTTCTTTTAAGGCTCTTATTTTCATATCTACAAGAGGATACATATAGTGTCTACTGAGCAATTTTTTAATACGACCCCCCAAAAAAAGTTTACAGAGAGAATGGATGAAAAAGGTTGTACAGCTAAAGCTATGGCAAAAAGCAAAAATGATACAATTCAGCATTTTCAAGTGAAGATAAAAGTCCTGCATACATCTATTCAAAATGCCTGAAAAAAAGAATTTCAAAGTTCACAGCCAAATACAATTGTCATGAAAAATTTGTCTGCTCTTTTTCCATTTTCATATTAAAAACTGGGGAGAATTTAGCAAGAACTTTGCTTTTATTTTGATAATCTTGCTTGCACACAACAATTTGGACCTCTTTTGTGTTATTCTTTAAAAATGCTGAATGGTATGTTTTTCCCATCCAAGGACAAAGTGGTATACAAGTGTACATGTACTTAACCCTTTTGAGACGATTGAACCACATTTTGTGGTTTGACTGAATAAATTTTGATTCAGAGATCTAAAAAATATACCAGATGCATGAGTAGATAGAGCAAAATTTTCTGCACACATTATCCATTTTTGTTGCATGATCATATTGCGTTTGGTGCCAGGAATTTTAAAAATGAGAATAAGCTTTAAAATCCTTAAATTGGCAACACATTGAGAGGTTCAAAATCATTTTTTATCCAAATTGGCAACATCCCATCTTTGACAAAATTCCTAACCATGTATGTTTTCAAGGACATTACATCTTAGAACCAAGAAGCACTAAAAGAAAAATATTGCCAATTTAAAGAACAAAACATGATCAATTTAGCCCTTAAATAATTCCTGTCCTGAAATCGAAAGGGTTAATGGTTTTGGTTGCAATCAATTTTATTCCAGGAATTTTAGAATATGAATAAGCATTGAAATATATCTGGTTGGCCATATAAATTACCAATTTCCTTTATCTCTTATTAATTTAAGTTCTATTCCAGAATGTCCTTATAAAAAGGTGACCTTTTGCTTTAAAAATGTGACAGGAAAACCCTTAGTGTGCCAATTTTGAGAAGAAAAGATCATAGCTCTTAAAAAAATTTTTAAAAACCAAAAAACCTAAGTGTCCATATGGGTTAAGTTGATGAAATAAATGAAAAACAAGATGAATGCGACTGCGTCTCCTATATGCCTCCGCCTAAATTCAGTTGATGGCTCAAACTCTTCTAGAAATATTTGATAACGAGGCTAAAAACCAGTAATTTCATGTAATTTTATGTAAATTGACCTCTGTGACCTCTGACCTTTGACCTACTTACCCCAAAATCTAATCAGTTCATCTTTCTATGGGCATGCATACATGTACTGGTACCAAGTTTGAAGTTCTCACCTCAGATAGTTCTTGATATCGCGGTAACGGTGCTAAAAACCACTAATTCCATGTAATTTCATGTAAATTGACCTCTGTGACCTCTGACCTTTAACCTACCTACCCCAAAATGTAATCAGTTCATCTTTCTATGGGGATACATACTGGTACCAAGTTTGAAGTTCTCACCTCAGACAGTTCTTGAGATATCGCGGTAACGGTGCTAAAAACCAAGAATTTCATGTAATTTCATGTAAATTGACCTCTGACCTTTAACCTTCTTACCCCAAAATCTAATCAGTTCATCTTCATATAGGGAAACATACTAGTACCAAGTTTGAAGTTCTTACCTCAAACAGATCTTGAGATATCGTGGTAACGGTGCTAAAAACCAAGAATTTTTATGTAATTTCATGTAAATTGACCTCTGTGACCTCTGACCTTTGACCTCCTTACCCCAAAATCTAATCAGTTCATCTTCGTATGGGGATACATACTAGTACCAAGTTTGAGGTTCCTACCTCAAATGATTCTTCAGATATCGCGGTAACGAGAAGTGGGACGGACGGACGGACGGACGGACAACCCGAAAACATAATGCCTCCGGCACCCACCTTCGGTGGGCGGAGGCATAAAAAAGGAAAGAGAAGCTTGCAGTTAAATATTGCAAAAACAAACAATTCATGCACAGGCAAGAGAAACACAAACCAAACAAACAAATCAGGACAAAACAAAATAGATTCTGTTGGCTCTATCAGATTGTATTATAAGAAATTCAGATTCTTGCACACACAGAGAAAAATACAGTAAAAATGGTGAAATGGGATCAAAACAAACGAGCAGAAAAAACAACAACACAAACATGCTGTTCCATTCATTGACACATCAACTGTACATCACAAAATATGTTTAAAATGTTGTGCAAACAGCGTCTGCCCAGCAATGCCTATTTTCAGTTGAAATTATTGTAATGATAAAAAACAATACACTTGCATTCTAATGCTAAGGGACAAAGGAGCACCACACTTTACAGACCAGCTGGACAAATCAGTACTTCCCCTCTCTCTTATTTTCATCCAGCTTCTATCTTTATACATATGAAAGCCTCAAAATCATCTTCCAAACTGTGAAAGAATATTTCTTGTACATTAAAGAAAACAAAAAGGAAGGAAAAGGAATTGCATTGGTATGCTAATTCTCCTATAAATACCTCACATCAATCATTCTCACTGAATCAACTAGAGAAAAATATAGAATACAAAATGCAGACTTTTTTGGCAAACAAATACTTGGTAGCAACTAGACAACAAACAATAGCATGATTTCATGTCATAACCCATAATGTTCAGCACTGGTGGGAATCAGAAGAGGAAGGAAGCTTGCAATATCATGGTCTACTCTCCCTACAATCAACAAGTTTAATAGTTCATGCATATTTTCTGAGTCATCTGGATTATATTTATCGTTTCTATTTTTAGACCACGAGAAACAATCAAATGTGTATAACATTATTGTCAATATTGAGTAGTCAACAAAACTATGTTGGTGACTCGGTTAATTCATCTATAAATAAGTTGATGGTAAAATAAAGTGGACAATTGATTGTATTATCAAATAATGTCTTAGAACTTTACATGCAATTGACTCACTGAATTAAATTGGGTCAAGATTTTTTACCCCCAACAATTCATACTGAATGAATGCCACTGAATTGAAATGTATATTGATAGTGTACATGATCATGCTTGTTTTCATGCCATGCTAACAAAGTACACTCATATGGAGTCCCTCGTGAAAGCAAATGAAATTGTTGCTTTAACATGTTCATAATTGGGAACTAGGATATTGCTGGTACTAATTATAGGATCCTGTGTAATTACGATCTAAAAGGTTATTCTCTTTTAAAGAACAGCTACAATTGAATGTGCTTCTCATTAAATGAATCTTATTTCATCTTATCTGGTCATATCATTTGGCAGGACTTCCTCCAGTTTTAGGTTACCTATCACTCAGGTATTGGCTTATATTTCACAATTCATGTAGTACTTGTGTAAATCAGTATTTATGGGTTACTCAAGTTCAAGTAATAAGAAACAAATTGGAGGACAAACTTAAAATTTCATTATACATTGCTATGCATGCAGTAAACCTAGATAGGTTCTTTTGAAGAAAGTTTTGTGGTTTTTTTAAATTGAATATTGCTAAAAAAAAATCTGTCATACAATTAATCACAACTGCAGATATCCATACATGGAACTACACATTCAATTGTTTGGCCCAAACAGCTTGATTTCATATTTCTGTGCTTACTACTCAGCTGTCATACATTTTCTCTCAAAATGACATGACAGATGTCACTAATTTGCACTTTTTAATAATTATAAGGGGTAAAACATAGGATTTTCAAATACTTTTACTGAACTTCATTACCAGAAGTCAAGACTACCTATAATGCATTGATAATACAGACAATCCTGTGCAAAGGGTATCCTACTGCCTAATCCTCCCAAGCACCGTAACACATAGCTTCCTCCTGCACTGAACTTTTCAACTTGATCTGACTCGCATGCTGCATGTTATTCAAAGAAAATAAAAGACACATTCAGACCATGCCTACAGATCAAAGGTGGGGAGGTGTGGGGATGACTAGATTGAATCGGTGAAAACATTAAAGAGCATTGGAAAAAAGATGTAAATCTGTGTTGTTCACACTAACACTGCAAAGAGATTCAGAGTACATGTATCACAAATTTCAAAGTAAATTTACCCAGGTTATTAATAATGAATCGCTAAAATTTTTTACACAGCACATGCAAATATCTTTTCTTGTAGCTGTCATAGTTGGATACATGTACATATCATACTTGTACTGCACATTCTGCAATGTAAAACATGAATGAAGAGTGGGGGATAAAAAGTTTTAAAAATTGTAGATAATAACCATGTTGTCAATATCCATCTTTTTCAACAGACTGAGCAATAATCGCATGGTGCAAAAATTTCCAATATTGTTTTCCAACACTCTGAAATAGAATTATGCACAAATACATTCCAAAAGCCTTTCTAAAATGTTCAAAAACTTTGTCTAGTCAGAATGTCGCACACTCGATAAACATCGGTAGGACAGTTAACATGCACATGAAATCAGTGATGGAGTGAGTCATTTACAAATGGACTAATGCAACATGAAGTCGTATCCACAGAAACAACATATTCAGAACGAAAGACATGTGTCAGATACATATATGGGAAGCCAGCTGTGAAAATACAAGGAAAAAAATTACACATCACATATGTTCAAAGGCATTGTCAATTAATGAATTTGCAAACACAGTCCACAAAAGAATGTACATCATGCAACACATAAAAAGAGCAAGGAAAGTAGGCAAATTGCAAATTATATTGACAACTGTACAAGTTTCACAAACTAAATGCTCATGTACCAATCCCTCATCCCACTGTAGCATTATGAACCTGCTTTCATTACGCTATCCAAAGAGAACATAATTGCAATTTGAGAAGCAATTTTTTTTTTAACAGGAATAAATATGATGGTTGTGAAAATCTGGAGGAGGAACTGTGCCTCAAATTATTCCATATTTTGTGTAAAGTATTTACCTCCCCTGGTTGAAGTGTAACTTGAACAAAACTACTTAATGTGGTGGACAAAGTTTTCTTGTTCTGATTAAACATGTCCAAGGTGAAATACCTTTATGTTCACCGACACAGAGGTAGACAAACATACCTTATCTATTTATAGTATTAATCTATTAATCATAGATAATGTATATAAGTGTCTACACCCCTGTCAATTTAAACAAATCTGTAGAAGACATTCATTTTATATACTAACAGCACATCAATAAAAGAATAAGCCTGTCCTCTGCAGTACTGGAGAGGAATCCATTGCTTTGTTTTACTGCTCACACACATCAATCACTAAACTTCATTTCGATAAAAAAGGACATGACCAATCAGAGAAGTCCTTTCAAGAGACTGGAGTTTTATACTATACATTGCATGTATCATCAAAGCATTACAACACAAGATAAAAAGGCAATTAAAAGACAATGTGTGAGGGTCTACAGGAGGCTAAGTACATCAATTATTGGGGAAAATCACAACACAGGATCTAGGATGAACTTGCCTTCTAGAAATTTGTGATAATCAAAAACAAATCACAACTCAAAAGAGTAACGTCTATGAATTAATACAGTCTGACAACATTGATAATGTACCCCTCCCATTAAATTTGAATTGAAGTGTTTTATTTTCAAAAAAGGATAGAGAAACAGGATCAACATTTTCAATTTGAAAGGTACTACAGAAATTTACCTATCGTTGGTCTAGGAACATTTTATGCACGATGAAATAGAAATTTGGAGTTTCTTTTAATCAGCTTTGAAAGTTTCAAGATTACAATTGAAGTTGGCCTTGTCTGTTCAGACAGACAAATGTGTGTTCTCCTTTAAATACACTAATCTCCTTTGGGAATAATCCAACCTTCTCTGTACTTCAGATGTATCAATAAATAAAAGCTCGTCTTAGAACTGTAAGTGCAGAAACGATTTTGTCAGTGAAAGATTCACTGAGTGCATGAGCTTTAAAATGGGAATTTCATTGGTGATGGATAAATTATCAAAATTCAACACAAAAAATGTTGATTTCTCAATCCCACAAACCCTCCAGCGCAAACTATTGGGGGATGTTTACTATGCTTACTGGTGTCCCCACAAATCAGAAAATTTAGGAAATCTGTTATTTGACCTCTCCATCTGTTACTAACACTGTACATTACCATCATCCTTACTGAGATATGGACAATTTTTTTGGGGGAAATAACCTTATCTCACCAAAATGGAAAACTAACAGGGATGACACAGATGAAATCCCATACAATTCAACATGGCCTACTTGACATGAATTTTGGAATGCAAGGAAGAAACATAAAATTCCCATTCTTGAATTTGATTCTAGAAGTGCATGACTGCACAACACTCTCAAATGTTGACTGCAGTGACAATGAATTCCTAATTTTTCTGATCAAAACCATGAAAATTATATAAATGGCAACATGCTGCCAAGATTACATTCACTGCTAAAACCCGAAACTTCACCAAACATTACTTCTCCTCAATTTTATTCACAATCTATCGTTTCAGAAAAATGGAATAGTCACAAAGACATCATCTCAGAAAATATTGATGTACAACTGCCATAAAATAAATACCTCACATTGCATTGGTCCTATTCCAAAAACACATTCATGACAATTTTCTAATACAGCACCATTACTTCAAATGCTCAGTTTTTGTCTTTTCTTGTTTTGACAGGAGCAAGCGGTGTTGAATAAGATTTAAAAAGTGGTAAAAGATCAATATTTTCTTTGAAGCCTCTGGCAAGTGATCCAACACACAGGCAAGATTACATACGAATCTGAGAGAGAGAAAAAAAAAGCTGAACTCTAAAATAATGCCATTATCAACCAATACATACATGTACTTCTCATAGAAACTGCCTTAAGATTTTTTTTTTTTACCCAAGGAAAAGATGACTAAACTCACCAAATTTTAAAACCATTAGCTCATTACATTTAGGCCTATATTCTGAGTCCTAGAGTTACACACTTAATTAAATCAATCAATTAACTATTGTTTTCAAGTATAATATTTCATTTTTCAATGGATGTTTGAGATCATTGCTGTTTTCTGTGTTTTCTTTCAAAACAAGTAATATTTCATAACTCATGCATATTCTTAATTATGCATTAAACAATGGAGGAGGACAACTTTCAGCAAAAAATATTCATACATGACAAATATATGCATCACCACTGCACGAAGGGAAAAAAGGAAAAAGAAATGCTGAGGTGGGAGGGTTTGCATGAAGAAGCTAACTGAATTATACCACTACTTTGGATATCGGTTGGCAAAACAGCTTGCATCTGGGCATTATAGCACAATGCAAATCTATGCTATAAAAGATCATGAAAAGTTGCTAGAAGGAAGAGCATGTATTGATCAAACTACACATCATGATGTGTATATCTTTCTCTTACATTACAGACTCCAGTGCATCTAGGACATATTCTGTGAATCATATACTGTACAAACTGTGCATGGAAACACAATGTGCATCATCCATATCTTTCTCTACACAAAGAGGGCTAGGTTTTCTTATCAAAATAACAGAATAAACACTGTCATTCTTATATTACAGCTCAGTTAAGCCTCAACTATCACAAGTCTAGTTTCTAGAACACTACATACCACAATTTCTTCATTCCTGTAAGCACACAAATTTGATCAAATTGTGCAATTCAAAACAGAATTTCAGCACTGTCATCTAAAAATTCAAGTAAAACCTTGTTGCACCAAGTCAATCGCACTTGTGCATGTCCCTATGATTTTAAATTAAGGGCCACCCACACTGAATGAAAAAAACATATCTAAAATACTCAGTCATCTCACCACAATTTGTAACAGTAAATGTGAATAATTACTGCAAAAATGTTTTCTTTCCTGAATTACCAGTAATTCCAAAGGTAACTCCAGTTCACCAAATCCAGTTGGCTATTCTTACTCTAAAATAAATAAAATAACTAATACTGATCCTAAATCTTAGGATTTATTACATGTAAACTAATCTTCTTACGAAAATATGATAATGATGCGAGACAGTGCTGACAATAGAGAGGATGACCTAAAGATGGGAATCGTTCCAAAAGCTTTATTTAGTATCTGGGATGTCAACAGTCAACAATAAGAAATCTACATACAAAGACAATGCATGAGGCATCCCATGATACAATCAAAAGTTATCCACAGTCCCATCAAAGGCTTTATTGAATCATCCCGACATAACAATTTAGGTGTATCCTACATTCCGCACTCCAGTGAGAGGGAGGTACTCGTGCCCATCTGCCAGGGAGTTGTAGGCAGATCAAAGCTCTGATCTTCCATATCTTGGAACATTTTATCTGGAAATTCTTCTATCATCATGCCATCGCTGATGGATGAAGCCGTACTGTTAGAAGTATCATTGAATGCCTGATTGGGGAGAAGAGTTTGGTTCGGAGCAAGATGGCTAGAGTTTCCATTCTGCTGATCCGCAATTTCATCATATTTCATGTTGAATTCCGCTAGCTGAGATTGGACAATGGAATTGGTCGCCACTGAGGTTTCAACTTGGTCACCAGACCAGTTGGTTTCACCAAGACTGTTAGTTGGTTGAAGATTAGATCCTGAGTTGATTTCAGTATTCAAAAGGGTTTCAGGAGCAAAATCCTCTTCCGTCACATCAAGGTTCATCAGGTCTTGGGTGAGATTTCGTTTTGCAGCGAAGCCATTGGTCGGGTTAATCTGTCTGACTGATTCCTCTATCTGTACGGGTATAATCTGCATCTGAGACGAAGTAATCTGATTGCTCACCACAGGGTTCTGATTGGTAAGAACTTCTGGCTGAGTAGGGAGCTGGATCCTAGGAAACCTGTTGGCAGGCTGCTCTGGTAGAGGAACAGACTGACTGCGATTCTGCAGAGACTTTTTTTCTAGCATAGCTTGTAGGTTGGGGTTAATGTTGTTGAGAAGGTTCAGTAGTTCTGTTTCTGAATCTCCAGATATCTGCATGTTTACAGTAGAACACGCAGGACCAGAGGGATTCCGTCTCCTTAACAACGTAGCCTGCTGATTCTGTAAGCCTCCTCCAAGGAAATGAGAAGGAATTTGAAGGTTTCCAGTACTAACAGTAGAACCCTGAGTAACTCCTTGTTGACTTGCTTGAATATAAAATCTAGGTTGCTGTTTAGTAAGCTGATTCGGAGCTGGAGATGTCACATTCTGACGGACATGGACCTGGTTCTGGAACTGAACAGCACTTGGGCTTGCCGCAGCTACCCTCTTTGAGTTACTTGAGAGACGGCGTTTCGGTTGGGTGTCAAAAACTCAGACTGCTGGGAACGCTTTCCCTTATTCTTGGCCAAGATATTTCCGTTCTGACTCAACTCTTGTGCATCAGTACTGGTAAGAGCTTGTGTTAATGCACTCTTCACCGTGGGATGGGTTGGTTTAGGTTTATGCTTTGGTTTCAGAGGACTCTCTCCACCATCAAACTCAATTGTATTAATTGGAGTGAATGCAAATGACTTCCCATCAACAGGACTTGGTGGTACACTGTCTCCTCCTTGTTGCACAGGAATAGCAGCACTCTGGGCCCGCATCATCATGTGAGGTGGTGGTGACTGCAACTCTGCTATTGGTGTAGTAGGAACAGACCGAGCACTGCGTATTTCATTCTGAAGGGGAGTACTAATGTATGACAGATTCTCAGAGGCTAATAATCTTTCAAGCATCCTAGGCTGTGACGTTGGGATATGCGTCGACTGTTGCATCTTGGTGACTTGCTTCAGGGGTAGGGACACACTGACATCTGCTTGATGGTGTTGGCTGTTTCGAATGGCCACAGCAGTCTGCATTTGAGGTAACTGGCTTATAATCTGCGTGTCGAGGGACTTGGATTTGTGAGGAAGCATGGTGGCAGCAGACATACCTGAAACCATCAGCATGGTGTTATTACTATGATCCGCATCTGTCAAAAGAGACACAGATGGTTGAGTCACCAACTGGTTTAGTACATTAGCATCCTCCACTGGAATAGTTTGGAGAGCCAAGCTACCTTTATTTGCCTGTTGGTGAATGTTCCCTTTATCTGTTAGGATGCTTGTCAGGATACTACCTTGTTGCAGGGATGAAAGCTCCTGGGAATTAACTATCACTGGACCAATACCACCCATTGCTGTCGTTAGCGCACTTCTCTCACCAGACAGAGCAGAGTTACCAGCATCATCTGTAGCTGCTTGGATCACATAATGCTGCACCTTGTTACCATCATGTTGCCTTTGCACCTGTGCCAAGACCAAATTTGTTGAGGGGTCCACAGCTGCAGTACTGGGTGCAGGCAAATTTGGTAATGCCACTGA